>CM067340.1:131025000-131625000 GCA_034376525.1 Nicotiana benthamiana
CTTGTTGATCACAAGGAACAATGATAAGTTACTTTGTGACACCAAAACAGAGTTGTATAAGAAGTTCAAGATGAAGGACCTAAGGGAATTGAAATTCTTTCTGGGGATTAAATTTGCTAGATCAAAGAAAGGAATCCTTATGTGTCAAAGAAAGTATGCACTGGAGTTGATATATGAAGCAGGATTGGGTGTAGCAAATCCTTCTGGTACACCATTAGAGTTGAATCAAAAACTCACATCTGTAGAGTATGACAAATGCATTCAGAGCTGCAAACAAGAAGGTGATCAGGAACTCAAGAATCCTAGTTGTTATCAGAGACTAGTGGGAAGGTTATTGTATCTCACCATGAAAAGACATGATATTTCCTTTTTAGTTCATGTCTTAAGTCAGTATATGCACTGTCCTAAAATTTCACACATGGAAGTTACTCTTAGGGTAGTGAGATATATCAAAGAAGAACCAGGCTTGGGGTTACTTATGCTTGTAGAAAATACAGACAAGCCGGTTGCCTACTGTGATTATGATTGGGGATCATGTATAGAGTCAAGGAGATCAGTTACTAGGTACTTGGTCAAATTTTGAAATGCACTGGTGTCTTGAAAGTCAAAAAAAACAAATAACTGTGTCCAGAAGTTGATTAGATGAGGCTGAGTTCAGAAGTATGGCTCCATGTGCAGCAGAAGTGACTTGGATGGTAGGGTTGTATAAGGAACTTGGAGTCAGAATTCATCAGGCTGTAAGTGTAATATGCGATAGCAAGGCTGCTATACAAATAGGTGATAGTCCTATCTTTTATTAAAGGACCAAACATATTTACGTTGATTGTCATTTTGTTAGGGAGAAAATATGTCAAAGACTACTGAAGACAGAGTATATACATACTAAAGATCAGCTAGCAGATTTACTGACAAAGAGCTTGAGGAAGTTTCTACGTGATCATTTACTGAACAAGCTAGGAGTGAAGAATATATATCAACCATCAACTTGAGGGGAAGTATTGACGGGAGTTAATAAAGCAAGCTGATAAGTAAACGATAGTTAGAGTTGTAACTATAGACTGTAGTTAGAAGTAGGTTAGTTACAGTGTTAGAAGGTAGTTATGCTGTAGCTCTAAAAATACACAATACACTTATATACAAATATACGATTGTATTATTTTTTTCTTCTCAATAACAAATTGTGTTTTCTCTCTGAGTGTTACCTTCTCTTGCATGTCTTCTTCCTCAAGCTCAACCTTCATATCCATGGCTGCTAACATGAATTGACACTTAGCTGGAAAAGAATTGAAACCTGGCAGCTAAGTCAAACTTACACACCATCCACATGGGGTTAAATATTTAAACTTTAACTAAATATTTTACGGCTTTTAATAATACATAAATTTAACTGTTTGTGTGACCCTGCGTGATATAAATTATTTGCTCCTTTCACCTTTTGGTTTGTCCCATTCTTTCTGGATTGGCTGGTTTTTTAATATAGCCATTTAATAATTGACAAGTGCCAACCTGCCAATGTTAATAACAGTATTGTATGATTGTACTGCATTCCTGGTACTCCTTGCTCTTTCACAGTTCAGCGGCGGTGCATTTACTTCTTCTATTTTTAACTTTAGTTTAAATTCAATAAAATTGAAGTTACTCATTTTATGGCATTATTTGTTAACGTCCCAACTACATGATACTTTATCGTAAACGTATTTCCAAATTTGTGTAATTAAGTGTCAAGAAAGTTGCCCGCTTTTAATTATTTCTTTCGATCCTTAATAAGTGACCAATTTGGTTTGAGCATACCCATTAAAAAAATTAAAATTCTAGATGAAAATAGTTAATATGACTAAACTACCATTCATTAAATGTTGCACCATAGATATAGTAGTACTTATTTCTCTTCTCAAATATGTGGAGTAAATGACTTTTTAGGAATACGTACATAAAATTAATTTTGAAAAAACAAATTGATTATTTTCTTGATTCTAATTTTGAACCAAAATAAAAAGATAAATTGATTATTATGGATTAGAGAAAGTTATCTCTAAAGATATTACGGCTAATTAAAATGAAGAAAGGGACAAACCAAGATGATATTTGCGTGCATGGCGGAGCTAATCTTGTTCAAGGGGATCCATTCATGATATTACTTCATCGATATTTTCTAGTATAAATATGTAAATAAAAGAAAATGTTAAGCATGCATAACTTTATATATATATATATAGGCAAATAAGCCAGGGGCAGAGCAAGAATATTTATCTACGGATGTAAAATTATAAATAATTAGATACATCAAAAAGTTAATGGGAGTTAACATATAATAAATATATATAAAATAAAATAAATTATCTAGCAATATAATATAATTTTTAGGTGAAAAAGATATCCATTAACTTATCTTTATTCAATGTGGCTCTGCCAGTGGGATAAGCCCCTTGAGTTTTTCTTGTATTTATTTTTTACTAGTAGTAACTACTATTAGAATTTCGTTAGTGAAAATTTTGACTATGCTTGCATGGTTTTCCTCCAAAATTTGAAGGCCTATAAATGCATGCACACCAATTTCACACCAACCCCTAGAATTTAAGAAATCAGCAGATAACCTCCCTTCCCACCCACCCAAACCCCACTCCTACCCCCTCTCTGTTTCTTGTTCCCTCAAGTAATAAACCCTTTGCCATTGCCCCCTACCAACAGCCTATACTATACCACACTTCCACTCAAAAACCATCACAATTTATCACAAGAAAAATCAAGAATCCTACCTGTAGTAGGCTAAGAATTGATACCAAAAATGCCTTTGAGCAAAACTCTACTTCTTGCTCTTTTTCTCTTCTATCTTTCCCACTTCACAACTGGGAAAAAACCAAAAACATTATCTTCTTCTACTGACCTAGTCCGCACATCTTGTGTGCACGCCAGCTATCCGATGATTTGCGTCAGAACACTTTCTTCCTACTCAGGTTCAGCAATCAACACACCTCAAGATTTAGCCCAAGCCGGCGTAAAAGTAAGTCTCTCTCGAGCCCAAAAAGCGTCTGATTTCCTCTCCGAGCTGAAAGTTCAAAGCAAAAGAGAAAGAGGAGCATTGAGTGATTGTGTCGAACAGATGGCGGACTCAATGGACGAGTTGAGCAAAACACTGTCAGAACTCAAACATTTGAGCAAAGGGAATGCATTCAAATGGCAAATGAGCAATTTGGAGACGTGGGTCAGTGCTGCTTTGACAAATGAAGATACTTGTATTGATGGGTTTAAGGAAATTGACGGCAAACTTAGGTCTGATGTGAAACGCAAGATTACTAATGTTGCTAGAGTTACTAGTAATGCACTTTACCTTATTAACCAACTTGATGATTCTAGGAACAAAACTGCTGCTCATCCTTGATTATTCGGTTGGTTAAATCAATCTTTTTATGGTAACTATATTTTTATAATATAAACTATTGTAATATTTGTGCAAATGTAATGTAAGATTGTCTAAATTTCAGCTTGGTACCTATTCTTGTGTGTTGATTTGTTACTAGACAAATTGTCTCATTCCATAGCTCTAATTATGTTTTTTGTCTGACATTTCTTGCTAACTGTTGGATCTACCATTTAAATCCCTTTTGTCCAAGTAATTGAGTTGATGCTATGGTCCTAAAATGGAACAAGTTCGGGAGAGTAGAGTCAATTATACACGTCGGTGTAAGTTTTTATGTATTTGAAGGCATTTTAAAGTAAATTTGTATATTAAGTAGAAGTTGGAATTGAACCTAGAGCCAAATTGGCCAAGCTATTAAAAACTACTTATTTTAAAAAGTATTTTTATTTTAAAAATATTTTAAGAAAAAGTACTTTTCAAAGTAAATAGTTTATGTTTGGCTCATTCGTTTGAGTAGTGCTTTTTGCAAGCTTATTGTATGACCAATTATTTAAAATAATACTTTTAAGTATCAAATTACGAAAAAGAACAGTAAAGGTTCAATTTGTGATTAGTATTATTTAGAAAAGAAATATAAATTTAACATTTATTAGAAATGAATTCAATTAAACTATAAAATATAAAGTAATAATATAAATTAAAAATTCTATTTAATATAAAATATAGTTATTCCAAAGCAGTAATATTAAGTGTTTGATATTACTTACTATTATTTACATGATAAATTAAATATGTCAAAATATTTTATTCAACATAAATTCAAAATCTACTCTTATGAATAGGAGAAAGAGACTAACAATATGAATAAAATAAAAAAGAGAATAAATGTAAAGCCGAAATAAAAAAAAATGAAAAAGGAAAAGAAAAAGAAAAAATTAAATTAATGTGGGATAATTTAAAAAATATAAATTTATTGTAAGGTTATTTTTGTCTTGAATAAATTAACTTTCTGCTTCTACTTTTATTTTTTGGATGAAGCTAGGATTTGTAGCTTCTGCTTTTGCTACTTCTTAAAAATATTTTTTTATTTTGATCAAACACCTTAAATTTTTTAAAAAAGTACTTTTTTGATTAAACTAATACTTTTGATGTCCTAGAAGCTTCTGTGTTTCGATATTCCTGTGAAGCTTTCGTAAGGGCACTTTCATTTCCAGTCATATTAATTTGTTTTTGCACGATACCATGTTTTTAAAAAAAAAAAAACAAATTTACTAGTAGTAGCATATTTAAAAGATGAACGATGGGTAGTTGGTAGAATTAATTACTTTCATGTGAATTTCGGTTGGAAGTGTCCCCTTTACAAAAAATTAAAAGACTTTGCAATGACCTCGAACTAAATATTAAATTCAGTATGATACTTAAACTGGGTGGAATTGGAGGCAACTTATTCAGGTACATATATTTCCGTTGTTGTTATGAAATAATATAATAACAAGAACAATATAGAGAGAATTAGAGAGAGGAGTATTTTTATTGATACTTTTTGGGATGATTTACAATGGGGTAAGACCCCTCTATTTATAGGAAGAGAAAAGACTTAGCCTCAAAGTAGAACTCTTCTATAAGATAGACATTCACTCTAATTAGAGTACTATTTATAACACTCCCCCTTGAATGTCTATTCAATAATGTGCCTCGTTAAAACCTTAACTAAATAAAACCCAATGGGAAAAAATTATAGAAAAGGAAAAAGAGTACACATGTTTGAATATGCGCCTATTGGTTGCCTCGTTAAAAACCTTGCAAGGAAAACCCATTGGGACAAAACCTTGTAAGGGAAAAAGAGTGCAACGCGCATTAACTCCCCCTGAAAGGAGCATCACTTCACATCCTTGAGCATTTGCATTCCAATCTTGTGCACCATCTTCAAAACGATCTTTTGTAGAGATTTGATAAATAAATCAGCCAAATAGATTTGAATAAATATTCCGCACCTTGAAATTATCATTCTTGATAGATATGAACATCTTCATATAATGTCGTGGAATGACTCTTCAATATCTCCATAGAGGTATTCTCGATGCCATCATGCTTATAGTTATAGCAAGATACATAGGTACACAAGTTGCACTTAGGATGTGGTACTTCAAGACCAAGAATTGTATATGCTTCAAGCAACTTCAATCTTTCATGGATTGACATATAAGTTAAGTCATATAAGCCATATAATAGACTTTAGATGCATATCAAGTTTTCATGTCATGCGAAACAAATAAGATATCGAAAACTGATTACACATACCATTGACTTCATACTCTCAAGTATTTGAACTATATGTCCAAAACTATATGTCTTTCATATGGAATCAATTCTGCTTGAATTGTATCTCTTCCATTTCGCCAATATGTTTGTTTGTATTCGACAAACATAAGATCCTCATCGATATTTAGCGCTATCATAGATGTCGTCGACGAACATTTTATATCGGTTCCAGTAAATTTTCATAAAGACCTAACATTGAGATCTCTTTATTCATATATTCAGGTACCTGAATCTCTCATGAGATTTTATGAAGTGTTATGTCATGTGATCTTCTAGATCACTTGCCTCCCCATTATGATCACTTTGATCATTTGCTCATCTTCTTTATTAAGAAGTTATTTTGAAACCGATTTGTCTATACGCTTTAAGCGTATCAAAGACTTTGTCCTTCTGGGACTTGATATGAGCATTTGCAGTGAGAATTAGTTACTTTCTTTGGGTCAGCAAATGCGTATAGCATGCTTTGCAATATGTTGCAATTGAATTATCCTTTTATGAACTTCAGGTTCATATTATGATATTCGAGGATCTATATATATACAAATGATAATTCATCCCATGTAACCTTTTCTCAAGTGTTTATCATGTCTCCCCCTCATGTTAGAAAAGCTAACTTGTTTCCTCAACTTTGAGAATCCATCTTTGTGCATTATGGTGTTAATGAAAATATACACCGCACATCAATATTGATAAGATGAAATTATTTGGTTCCTGACCCTGAACCACTTGTGAGTGGAGAATATAATGTACTCTCGTATACAACGTATATCAAACTGATATATATAACTTTGTTCTCATAAGAAACGTTTAGCTATTAAGTGGAGGCACTCAATAATTATCTTGCTAAACCAACTATGATATAAACCAACTTATCAAGATGAACTATCTTGAATATAAAATTTGGAAATTATGCTCGAAGTTATATTACTGAGCAATTTACCTCGCAAGCACCGGCCAGGCTGCGGATTAATAACAATCGCCCATATCATAGATGCATCATATGTGGTATACATGGCAGGTGAATGGGCCCATATTCACCTTTGATATTTCCAGAATTTATGGGATTCAACCCGAACTCTTTAGTTGGTCAATTAATTAATGAGAACAAGTAATACAAGAGAATTCGTAAAGAACTTTCTAGTTCTTTAATATTTACCCATGTGAATTCTCTATTACTGCACATCATACTTAAAATGATATGGCTAACCCGAATGCCAACTGAATAAATTATCAATATTGATAAACTTCAAATTTACACCATGACATGTGCAATTATCAATAAACTTCAAGTTTATTATGATATGGGTTTTTATATCAATAAACGTCCACTTTATTGTGGTATTCTTGTGTAGTACAAACTGGAGAATAAAGCGGGTGGTTTTTCACATACAGATTATCCCGCTACAAGTTGTAGTAATAGAAAATATCAAATCTTTCCTTTATTTATAGTCTCAATATAATCAATCGCTTTCACATATACTTTGGAAACTGAATAAGTTTCTTTGAGACTTACTACAACACAATACCTTATTGGTAATCAATTGTGTTTCTCCAACATAGTAATAATTGGCTCTCCTAGAGCTCTCAATTAATTTTGTACTACCACAAATTCATCAACATCCATGTGGTGAATATCTCTCTTAAAGAGAAAGTTATACCATTATGGTCATGTCAAAATTATATGCAAGATATGTTTCTTGCATTATTATTGTCCTTTGATAATCACATTGACAAATTATTTTGGCGTACAATAGGTACGTGACCAATGACTATTCATGCCATAACAATGACATTATTTTCATATATCATCTCAAACCTCCTTCTAAGGGTGAGTGTGGTATATTCAATACCAATTTCATGTTCATATTCTTCCAATAATGAATATGTATTCGTGAATCAGATGTTGTCACATTCACTGCGGGGATATGTGATTTTGTTATCCTTTTCAAATCTGTAAATGCGTCTGGCATTCGATTTGCTATTCTTTGCAAATGGATAATATTTTGCACCTCTTTTTCACAAATAGAGGTATGTGGATCAAGATGAGATAATGATGCATTTTTCCACAAAATTTCCTGTTTGGTTTCACCAACTTCTCCCCCTAATTTTGGGAAAAGTGTCTCATCGAATTGACAGTCTGCAAATCGTGCAGTGAACAAATCCCCTGTCAATGTTTCGAGGTAGCGAATAATGGAGGGCGATTCAAACTCAACATATATTCCTAACCTTCTTTGCAGACCCATTTTGGTGCAATATGGCGGTGCTACAGGCACATATACTGCACATCCAAAAATTCTTAAGTAGGATATATTAGGTTCATGAACCAAAACTCATTGCAACGGGGAATATTTGTGATAATTCGTCGTTCTGAGACGAACTAGCATTGCTGCATGCAAAATGGCGTGATCCTAAACCGAAGTGAGTAGCCTCGTTTTCATGAGTAAATGAGGAATTCAAGATTATTCTCATCTATTGTCTCAATATGATATCCATTTTGAATGATATCTTTAAAACTCAACAAGTTCCTTTTAGACTTGGAGGAGAACATTGCATTCTCTAAAATGTTGTTCCTTTAGGCAGAGTTATAGTTTCTCTTCCGGAGCCTTTAATCAATTTACTACTACCAGAAATTGTAGTAACATCTGCCTTACACATATTTAAATGAGAGTAATATTTCTTCTCTTTGAATATCGTATGTGTGGTACATGAATCAATTAATCAAAAGAGATATACGAACATGAGAATAAATAAATTTAATCCGTTGCTTCATAATTAAACAATATTTTCAAAATCTGCTGAGGTTAGTCGATTAACTTAGTTAATAGTCGACTAACTTGGGAAGCAGTCATCAGGTTAGTCGACTATCCAAATCAGATAGTCGACTATCTTGCCTTGCGGAAAAGTCCAGTTTTAATGCGAAATATTAGTTAGTCGACTAACTAAGTTGATAGTCGACTAACTTAGTAAACAGTCATCAGGTTAGTCGACTATCTAAATCAGATAGTCGACTATCTTAGTAAACAGTCATTAGGTTAGTCGACTATCTAAATCAGATAGTCGACTATCTTGCCTTGCGGAAAAATCCAGTTTTAATGCAACATATTAGATAATCGACTAACTGTTAGGTTAGTCGATTAACTCTACTGGAAAATAAAAATATCTTTGAAATTTAAGCATATTGAAACATTCTAAAGAACTAATACTAACATTATATCATAAGCTAACTAATACGAGCTGATACTAATGACTATTAGTTTATTCACTAACTAATACAAATAAGTAAAATAAAATCAAACAATTCCATCTTCCTTCATCACAGATCCATCACCAATTAAGTGGTCTATTTTCTCCTCAGGGTGCTCAAAGAAGTCTGCCACATCCAAGTGGGTGATGTCAAAATTGTCGTCAGAGACAGAATTGGTTTCAGGGCATTTACCTTTTAGAGATGCTTGATAAAGCTCAACCAAATGTCTTGGTACACGGTAAATTTTCGCCCAGTGCCCTTTTCCACCGCAACGATAATGTATAGTTTATGAACTATTTGCTTTTGGATTCTCATCGCATCGTGCTTGTGGCAGAGTGACCAACTTCAGGTTGTCATATCTCTCCTTTAAGCCATTCCACAAGATAGGTGGATCTTTGACTGTGATATATTCAATTTTCAAACCTTCATCAAGGTGATGGCGCAAGAAAATCAAGGCCTTAGCACAGTTTCAAACCTTCATCAAGGTGATGGCGCAAGAAAATCAAGGCTTTAGCACAATTTTAAACCTTCATCAAGGTGATGGCGCGAGAAAATCAAGGCCTTAGCATAATCTTGGGTGGATGCATTATTTCTGTCTTTAATGGCGTCTCCAAGACCCATTGCATCCAACACCCATGTCATATAGTTCTTGCCCGAAATTTCAAGGGCAACGAACTTTCTTTTCATAATGTCAGACATAAAACAAAATTACATCAAGAGCGTGTCCATACTTACGGGCTTTATTACAATTATCACATTCACTTCAGGGAATGGATCATAATCATCTGTATGTGCTATATACAATCTCATGTCAAATATTACTTTCATAAAGTGAAAGATTATTTTGAGAATCTTTATTATTCCCATTATCACAATGATGACGATTATAATTCCGTCTATTGCCACGTCCACATCCATTGATACCTTCACGGTAATAATTTTGTCTTCTTTCAGACTTATCACATACTGCTATCACATTCTCTAAAGGAAATGAGAATGAAGCAAATTCAATGGGACAGATTTTCAATTCTTTGCCCACAATCATACATGAATTTAATCATGGCAAGACATAGAACTTTTACTACTTCACGTGGTTATAATTTCTTACAAACTCCATTAGAGTTATAATCAAACTTTGTTGTCTATGTTTGTATATGAAATCAAATCGTAGAATTTCAAGAATTTAAAAGGGAAAAGTAAGTTACTTACCTTTAAGGTATACCAATAAATGTTGTGATATCAAATATACCTCTTGAGTTTCCATCCCGTTGCATTACATTATGATGATACCATCTCTTCTATTTTTCCGTATAGAATTCTGGAAGAAGGAAGAAATCAAATTCAATTGGTTAGAGACTCGTGCTGATAACGTGTTATGAAATAATATAAGAACAAGAACAATATAGAGAGAAGTAGAGAGAGGAGTATTCTTATTGATACTTTTTGGGATGATTTACAATGGGGGTAAGACCCCTCTATTTATAGGAAGAGAAAAGACTTAGCCTCAAAGTAGAACTCTTCTATAAGATAGACATTCACTCTAATTAGAGTTCTATTTATAACAGTTGTCATGTTACGTGCAATTTCGACTTTTTTGTGTGTGGGTATTGTCCATTCAAGCCATTGCGTATACACTATTTATATTCATTAGCAAAAAAGTTTGTAATATTTGTATTAACATATGTATATATATATAGTATTTTAAGGGCGGCTAAACAATGTAATTTTTTTTTAAAAAATTAACCGATCAACCCAAGATCCTTAGTTTTTCTTCGAAGGAAAAACGTCTATGACTTCATTAAGAACATAATATGTTCAAAAGAGAGTATAACATCACTTACGATTTAACCTGTGAACATCTTTTTTCAAGATACAACACTAAGAAAATAGAAAATTTTGCTATTTCATGAGTAACAGAATTAAAGTTGGGAAATTTTCATAAAGCTCTATCTTTTAATAGTAATTAGTCATTGATAGATATTATTTGCTATATTACGAATTATAAATACCTTTATGTGGTTATAAGATGTATTTGATGTATTTGATGTATTTACGCTATTATATTCATGAATACAATAGCAAAAAGAGGCGTGAATCAGGGAAGTCCAGTCAATCAGTTGTTGTATTTGAGTATATTTGACTGTATTCATGGAGTGAAACATGGGATTACAGCTGGACAGATTATTATATTCGACTGTATTCATGGCGTGAAATAGGGATACACTGTTTTTAAAACGGAAAGTGAATCAATTAACACAGTAGACTCATAATATAACTCAACAAACTCAATTATAACATATATTTTCAGTTATAAAAAAGATTCTCAACCGAAAAATACCACAAAACATAGCAATCTTCAGAGAAATTATATAATACATCTGAATACATAAATTATGTTAATTAAAAAAACTTATGGATACATTCATGGCATATAGCGAGAGAGTGAATACAATAAAATACATAAAACACAACGGAATACATTGAAATACAATGAGAAAAAAAGATAGTGAATACAATAAAATACATGGAATACAACGAGACACATTGAATTACAATGAAAAAAAGATAAAATAATGAAAATACATTGAAATATATTAACAGAAAATTAAGTTACTCAACCCCAAACTCTATCGTCTTTGTTCAAAAACAAAGCAACTAGATTATATGTCGGCGGCTGCTATTCATGAATCAGTTTAATATCGGCGGCTGCTGTTATTGGTGAGAATCTTGAACATAGCAATCTTCAAGAATCAGTACATCTATTATAATGGGATGGGGGCTTTGAACAAGAATTAGTTTTGGCTGATAATTAATATATCTACAAAGCAAGGAAATAATGGACAGAGAAATGGAGGGAGGAGAAAATCAATTTTATTGGCATACAAATTGTTTTGAGAATCAGATGCTTTGTGGCCATCGATGAAAGTTCAAGATGCTTGTAATTGTTACAGACTCAAGATCGGGGACTCTTCTTTGCGGCCATTGGTGAAAGCTGATTGGAGGAAGAGATTTGAAATTTTAATTGGATGTATCAGAGTAGGGAGAAAAAAAAAGTGCAACTGATGTCACGATCCCGGTTCGCCCTCCATAAACATGTCGTGATGGCACCTAGTCCCTAAGACTAGGTAAGCCTAACAACGCAAAAATATAATCAATTGCGTAAGAAAATATTTAAAATGAACCAAGTAAATAACTGAATGATCAAGGCGCCACCTAGCACATACAATACGAACTCTCTCATATCTAACAATAATTCTCAAAACCCGGAATCTCACAAATCACAAGCTAAGGGATACATAAGAGGCTCTGACTCAAGAATTTCTATACAAAGAGAAATACTGAATGAACTATACTTATTACAGAAAGCTGAAAGGGGACTCCTCGGCCTGCGGACGTAGCAGATATACCTCGAAGTCTCCACCGATACGCCTCCTTCCAAGGCCGACAGAAATTGAATGGGAGTACCTGAATTTGCACAATAAAAAGTGTACAGGAGAGTTGCATGAGCACACCACGACGGTGCCCAGTAAGTATCAAGACTAACCTTGATGGAGTAGTGACGAGGAACAGTCGAGACACCTACCGGTCAATAAATAGTATAACATAAATGTAGAGATGATATGTAAATATGTAAAGACTGAACGAATGAGTAAAAATGATATAAATAACAATAAGGCTAACAGACAATAAGTAACAACGAGAATACAATAAATGATAATATGAAAATGACGGCAGAAATCACAATCCAAATCTTGAAGTCACAACACAATGAGGACAAACAAGTCACTAAGAGATTACTCTATAATGATGCTTACATAAGGTCTTTCCAACTCTTTCCACGATTCTACCACAAACTCTCAGACCATCCATAACTCATGAAAACCCAGCATCTGAAGTCTAACACTTGGCATCTTATGCCCCATCAATAGCACGGTCATGCTGACAACTAACAGGTCGACTAGGGCTACTCTTACATATATAATGGGTAAACGAGGGCATATCCCTACCCTAGCCAAATCAACAGGGATTCATCTCTAATAGGAGGGTCTAACCGCGTGTATGCTTGTGCAAGTGTATCTAACAGGAATCCTACCAACTAGTAAGTATTAGAAAATGAAATGACTAGCACCCGATTTATTCACACCCGAATAGAATCAATGAAAATATCAGTTCAGAACACAATGAGTTTAATGGGGATCTCCGAGAATCGAACCCGTAGTCCATCATACCAATAATAGAGGATCTCCCGGGAATTGAACCCGTAGTCCGTCATACCAATATCAGAGGATCCAGGAATTGAACCCGTAGTCCATCATACCAATATCAGAGGATCTCCCGGGAATTGAACCCATAATCCATCATACCAATATCAGAGGATCTCCCAGGAATTGAACCCGTAGTACGTCATACCAATATCAGAGGATCGCCCGGGAATTAACCCGTGAACAAAAATAGGAAAATGCATCCACGGGCCTTCACAATTCATCAGAATCAGCCCCTGACATAGCCTGCCTCATCACCACGTGTGCAACCAATAATAATGTAATAAGCACCGCCTTATTTTGCCACACGTGCTTCACAATATTCCCACCTTATTCTGCCACATGCGCAACCCACATATAGGCATATAACATACCCCGCCTCATTACGCCGCATATGCAAAAACATCAATAGCAATAACAACACGGCAAAGACCTCGTGCAACTCTTCAACAACAGCCGCACAGTAGAGACCTCGTGCATCACAGTACCAACAGCCAATAAATGACAATATATACAGGAGCAAAGCAAGGGAATCAACAATGGAAACAATAACGTCCCGGCAAGGGAATCAACAGAACCAATAACGTCCCGGCAAGGGAATCAACAATACCTACTAAGGCCACGGAACACCAAGGAAAAGCACAATAACCTTAATGACAAAACAAGACATAATAAGTGCATAATAACTACACTGATACCACAACAGTTGTACATGTAATATAATTGCACGAAGTTACAGATGAACTTATAATCAAGGAGTAACCAACAGTAAGAAGTCAACATGAATAAAATAATTACAAATTAAGGAAATAACAACTAATCATAAAATATCTATCTTCTTTCCATTTAAGTCCAATCAATTACTCCCTCCGTCTTATATTGTTTGAGGTACTTTCCTTTTTAGTATGTTCCAAAATAAATGACACATTTCTAAATTTGAAAATAATTTAACTTTAAACTCTTCATGTTACCCTTTTTGCCCTTAGTGAGAAGCTTTTATAGCCACACAAATGGTATGACCACACAAACCTTTTACCCCTTAATCTTTTAAGACCACAAATTTTAAAAGTCTTCTTCTTTTTTCTTATACTCCGTGCCGAGTCAAACTAACTCAAACAATATTAAACGGAGGGAGTCCATGAGATATAATATTTATGATTTCCACTTAAAGACGAGTAGTTAGGACGGGTAATATGACTATAGAAGGGTAATTGTCTTCAGTTAAGCACGTAAAAGCTCATTAAACAGCAAGAATAAATCAAGAAGGGCAAACAAATATCAAATAAGACATGTAGAGGTGAAACTAATAACAGGGAACTCAATCGTATCAATATCATCTTCATACTTGGTGATTTTAAGAGTCTAATAGCCTAAAAGGGACAATTTACCACAAATAGATCCGAGCACGCACTCGTCACCTCGCATACAAGTAATACAAGCAACAGATAAGACTCCAATCCTAAGGGAAAGTCCCCCACACAAGCTTAGGCCAGATACTTACCTCAAAACTATCTAAAATCAACTAGCAACTGCGTTATTGCCACGAGTTCTCGACTCCAAATGGCCCAAATATATTTAATTAAATCACACATTGCAATTAACATCTCAAGCAACTGATTCTATAATTTAATTCAAAGCTAAAGCGCAAAATTAGGTGAAATAACCAAAACGCCTCTCGGGCCAACGTCTCGGAACCAGATAAATTTAACATTTTCAGAACCCTCGTACTCTCACAAGTCTAACCATATAAAAATATCTCAAATCAGAGGTCAAACACTCCCTCAAAACCCAATAATTCGGTCTATGAAGTTCTACCCATTTTTACATTTCAAAAAAGGATGAAATTAAGAGGAGATTCATGAAAATTGGCCTAAATCGAGTGAGAAACACTTACCCAAGTTTCCCAGGTAAAAATCTCTTCAAAAATCTCCAAGGACCGAGCTTTAGAAGTCAAAATGTGAATAAATGGTGAAACCCTCGAATTGGGAATTAAATCTGGCTGCCAAGGTATTTGTGCATCGCAATCGCGGAGAAGGGTCGCGATCGCGTACCCAAATTGCTCAGCGCGAACGTGAGACCAGGTATGCGATCGAGTAGTGAAGACGATTAGACCATCGCGATCGCAAGAAGCATAACGCGAATGCGATGAAGAAATTCACATAACTTCTCGAACACGGGGAGACGAATGTGAACGCGAAGAGGAGAGATGCAGGGCATCGCGATCGCAAAGGGAAAGACGCGATCGCGGAGAAGGATTTTGAGGTTGTCTTCAACAAAGCATCGTGATTGCGGGAGAAGCTTCGCGATCGCGCAGAAGGATATCAGAATCAGCAGTTTAGCAGTTCAAAATGGACGAAAAGGGGATTCGTAGCCCATCCGAAACACACCCGAGACACCCGGGACCCCGTCTGATCACACATACAAGTCACATAACCTAACACGGATTTGCTCGAATCTTGAAATCACCTAAAACAACATTGAAATGATGAATCGAACCAAAAATCAAGCTTATGAACTTTCAAATCTTCAAATAACGAAACCCATGCCGAAACCTATCAATTCAACTCGGAATGACACCAAATTTTGCAGACAAGTTCAAAATGACATAACGGAGCTGTTCCAACTCTTGGAATTGCATTCCGACCCGATTTCCCAAATGTCAACTATGGGTCAAACTTCTTCATTTCCCAACTTCAACTTTTGCTGAAATGCCTCAATTTACTCTACGGACCTCCAAATCTGAATCTGGACGCGCGCCTAAGTCCAAAATCACCATACGAAGCTGTTGAGATCATCCATGACCCATTCCGGGGTGGTTTACCGAAAAGTCCAGTTCCGATCAAATTTTCACTGTTCTAACTTCCAAAATAAGGTTTTTTCTCTTGAATTGACTCTAAGCCATCTGAAAACCGAATTCCACCATGCACGCAAGTCGATTCTCATGTTCCGAAGGTGCTCCAGACCTTATGCCGCTGAACGGAGCTTAATTTATCAAAACGACTGGTCGGGTCATTACATCCTCCCCCTCTTAAAACCAACGTTCATCCTCGAACGTGCTAAGATTCACCTCGAAGTCCTCAAGTCACTGAGTACGCACTTCCAACATACACCCATGGGTGACCCAGGTCACCCCAATTCATTTTGGCACGGCGACACCATCTCAACTATTTAACCCTTCTAGCAATACCATTAAGCCTTCAAGCCAGATCCCTCAACTTCCATCCTTTCCAAAAGACCCGATCCCAAGTCCATATCCGATATCAGTCTCAACCAGTTAATTCAACACAGGTCAACACACACAGGGTACAACCACACAACATGATACGCTACCCATAGTCCCACAATAATATTTCTCGTACCAATAAATGCTTGAGATCAAATATTACCGGCCATAAGCCTCATATTCAAGAGGAACTCTTTTCAAACCATCCATAACACTGAAGATGTTATAATAACCAAAAAAAACCACATGACAAAACACCCGATTAACCAAATCTCAGCCAATTCCAGTGGGCACACACCCCACAAACTAAAACTCAAGGAGCATAGAAAGAAAATGAATGAATATGGGAAAAGAACACATAAGAGAACTAACAAACAAATTAAAATAGCACAAAATTCTTCTAAAACACAAATCTACAAGACATCTAACAAGAAAGAATGAAAGCATATAATGGACTCACAAGGATCTTATACTGATATAACTCTCACAGCAGTACACAGCCTGGTATCAATATATCAAATCATCTGAAATCACGAGGGTCTCTCCCTCAACACTGGATAACAAGTAGGGTACCCATAAACCCATCCAGAGACTCTCACTAGATCAATTCCGTCTACAATTTACAACATAGACTAGCCCTTACACCGGTGGAGCATAAACATCATAGCTCGTAACCAAGAATGCTCGGAGTCACATCAAGCATACAAGAACAGACAACAGAAAAATACCACTAGCCTCAAACTCTCGACAACAACTAGAACAGATGATAGACACAACTATCACTCATAAAACCTCCCAACGGGATAATCACATAGATAGAGTGCAATCATGAAGCACTCCCATCAATGGAACAATAAACAAGGAACTCAACCTAATAAGTAGAATTGTGATGAACTACAGATAGTGCATTTCTATATCAAATTGAATTCGTACTTGAGTGACATTAGCTGGTGTACCGGCCTCAAACCTACTATATGAAACACATCAACAAGCTGGGCCTCCCCCTCTTGGGTGCCCTCTCCCTGTCTGAATACCTCGATGCGACACATCGATCCAAAGTCTGGGACAATCTCTCACCATGTGGCTAGTATCTCCACACTCAAAGCAGCCTCTCTGCTACGAGGTGTTGGAAGCTGTGCGGACGGGTCCTCCGAGACCCATGAACACATGAGTCACCATGCAAAGCCTGAAGTGCAGACTGAACTAGCTGACTCGCAAATCCTCTACCATGACGCACCCCGCCTCCAAAATAAGGACCAGTGTATCTCACCGACCTACGAGGCCTCCCCGCCTCCTTAAGCTCTCTCTCTCTCTCTCCGGATCTCGTCTGCTCTCTCTCTCAAGACCATGCCTGCCCTCTCTCTCTAGCATGCATACCCTCTATCCTCCTAGCAATGTTCACCACCTGCTGATACGAAATATCCTTCTCAAACTCACAGGCCATACTGAACCTGATGCTGGGAATAAGCCCCTTAATGAACCAGCGAACCTTCTCGCGAACAATATAAACCAAGGCTGAGACATGTCTAGCCAAACTGGTCTAACGGAGAGCGTACTCCGAGACGGACATAGCACCCTGGCGCAAATTCTCAAACTCTGTGCGCCATGCATCCCTGAGGCTCTGAGGAACAAACTCTCTCAGAAATATATCTGAAAAATGGGTCCAAGTTAGTAAAGTTGCCTCCTCTAGGCTGTCTATCTCATAGGTGCGCCACCAATCATAGGCGGCCTCTCGAAGCTGGAAAATAGTGAAAGAAACCCCGCTCGACTCAGAGATACCCATAGTATGTAGAATATGGTAACACTCATCAAGAAACCTCAAGGCATCGTCTGATGCTAATCCACTGAACACCGGAGGACCATACTCCTTGAACCTCTATAGTCTCATCTGCTCCTACTCGAAAGCCATTATCATGCCCTCGGGCAGAACTGGTGCCGCATGTGGCGCAGGAATAATCTCAGGGACCTGCTCAACATGCGCTTGCTGATCAGGAGTGCGGGCGGCGGGAGTCTGTGCTCCTCCCCCGGCCTGGGGTATGGCTGCAGCTAGGGGAAGCAATTCGGCCTGAGCGAAAGTGGTGTACATACTTATGAACTGTGCCAAAGTCTCCTGAAGGGTTGGAGTAGCAGTAGTTGTAGGCGTGTCAAATGCCTGGTCTCCGGCTGGATCTACTGGTGGTACCTCGGCGGCCGCTCACGTAGGTGCTCTCATTGCACTAAGTGCGCGTCCTCGAACTCTACCCCGACCCCGACCTTCGGCTGCAGCAGGGGGCGCGGGTTCTTGATCACCTCAGATAGTACGTGTCCTCACCATCTTTGATAGAAAAGAAGACAAAGGATTAGGATAGTAAATGTCAAAAATCTCACACGACAGGGAAATCAAATTAGTGGAAATTTTCCTAACGGTTACATAGCCTGTCGCAGATAAGTACAGACGTCTCCGTACCGATCCACGAGACTTTAATAAACCGCCTTGTGATATGTGACTCCTACGAACCTAGAGCTCTGATACAAACTTGTCACGACTCCAGTTCACCCTCCGTGAACATCTCATGATAGCACCTAGTCCCTACGACTACGCAAGACTAACAACGCAAAAATATAATCAATTACGGAAGAAAACATTTAAACTGAACCAAGTAAATTACTGAATGATCAAGATGCCACCTGGCACATACAATACCAACTCTCTCATAACTAAACAAAAATTTCCAAAACCCGGAATCTCACAAATCACAAGCTAAGGGATACATAAGAGGCTTTGACTCAAGAATTTCTATACAAAGAGAAATACTAAAAGAACTATACTTATTACAGAAAGCTGGAAAAGGGACTCATCAGTCTGCGGACGTAGCAGATATACCTCGAAGTCTTCACCGGCCTCCTTCCAAGACCGACAGAATTGAATGGGAGTACCTAAGTCTGCACAACAAAAAAGTGTGCAGAAGAGTAGCATGAGCACCACGGCGGTGCCCAGTAAGTATCAAGACTATCCTCGATGGAGTAGTGACTAGGAACAGTCGAGACACCTACCGGTCAATAAATAGTATAACAGAAATGTAGAGATGATATGTAAATATGTGAAGATTGCACGTATGAGTAAAAATGATACAAATCACAATAAGGCTAACGGATAATAAGAAACAATGAGAATACAATAAATGATAATATGAAAATGACGGCAGAAATCACAATCCAAATCCTGAAGTCACAACACAACAAGGACAAATAAGTCACTAAGTCATTATTCTGCAATGATGCTTACATAAAGTCTTTTCAACTCTTTCCACAATTCTACCACAAACTCTCAGACCATCCACAACTCATGAAAACCCAGCATCTGAAGTCTAACACATGGCATCTTGTGCCCCATCAATGACACGGTCATGCTGACAACTAACTAGTCAACTAGGGCCACTCTCACATATATAATGGGTAAACGAGGGCATATCCCTACCCCTAGACAAATCAACAAGGATTCATCTCTAATAGAAAGGTCCAACCACGTGTATGCTTGTACAAGTGTATCTAACAGGAATCCTACCAACTAGTAAGTATAAGATAATGAAATGATAGCACCTGATTTATTCACACCGGAATAGAATCAATGAAAATATCAGTTCAAAACACAATGAGTTTAATAGGTATCTCCGGGAATCGAAACCCATAGTCCATCATACCAATAATAGAGGATCTCCCGGGACTTGAACCCGTAGTCCATCATACCAATATCAGAGGATCCCCTAGGAATTGAACCCGTAGTCCATCATACCAATATCAGAGGATCTCCCGAGAATTGAACCCGTAGTCCATCATACCAATATCAGAGGATCTCCCAGGAATTGAACCCATAGTCCATCATACCAATATAAGAGGAACTCCAGGGAGTTGAACCTGTATTCTATCATATTAATATCAGAGGATCTTCCGGGAATTGAACCCATAGTCCCCCATACCAATAGTAAAAAAATAGGAAAATGCCTCCACGGGCCTTCACAATTCATCACAATAGCCCCTGACATAGCCCACCTTATTTTGCCATGTGTGCATTCAATAATAATGTAATAAGCACCGTCTTATTTCGCCACACGTGCTTCACAATATTCCCAGCTTATTATGCCACATGTGCAACTCACATATAGGCATATAACATACACCGCCTTATTATGCCGCATGTGCAAAAACATCAATAACAACAACACGGCAAAGACCTCGTGCAACTCGTCAACAACAACTGCACGACAAAGACCTCGTGCATCACAGTACCAACAGCCGCACAATAAATGAAAATATATATATATAAAGTAGCAAAGCAAGAGAATCAACAATGGAAACAATAACGTCCCAGCAAGAGAATCAACAATAGAACTAATAACGTCCCGGCAAGGGAATCAACCATACCTACTAAGGCCATGGAACACCAAGGAAAAGCACAATAACCTCAATGACAAAACAAGACATAATAAGTGCATAATAACTACACTGATACCACAATAGTTGGACAGATAATATAATTGCACGAAGTTACAGATGAACTAACAATCAAGGAGTAACCAATAGTAAGAAGTCAACATGAATCAAATAATTACAATTAAAAAAGGAAATAACAACTAATCATAAGATATCTATCTTATTTCCATCTAAGTCCAATTAATTACATCAGATATAATATTTACGATTTCCACTTAAAGGCGAGTAGTTAGGACGGGTAATATAAATATAGAAGGGTAATTATCTTCAGTTAAGCACTTAAAAGTCCATTAAACAGCAAGAATAAATCAAGAAGAGCAAATAAATATCAAGTAAGACATGTGGAGGTGAAACTAATAACAGGGAACTCAATCGTATCAATATCATCTTCATACTCGGTGATTTCAAGAGTCTAATAGCCTAAAAGGGACAATTTGCCACAAATAAATCCGAGCACGCACTCGTCACCTAGCGTACAAGGAATACAAGTAACATATAAGACTCCAATCATAAGGGAAAGTCCCCCACACAAGGTTAGGCCATATACTTACCACAAAACCGGCTAAAATCAACTAGCAACCGCGTTCTTGCCACGAGTTCTAGACTCCAAATGGCCCAAATCTATTCAATTAAATCACACATTGCAATTAACGTCTCAATCAACTGATTTTATAATTTAATTCAAAGTTAAAGGGCGAAATTAGGTGAAATGACCAAAATGCCCCTCAGTCCAATGTCTCGGAACTAGATGAATTTAATATTTTTTGAACCCTCGTACTATCACGAGTCTAACCATGTGAAAATATCTCAAATCGGAGATCAAACACTCCCTAAAAATCCAATAATTCGGTCTATGAAGTTCTATCCATTTTTACATTTCAAAACTGAAATTAAAGGATGGAATTAAGAGGAGATTCATGAAAATTGGCCTAAATCAAGTGAGAAACACTTACCCAAGTTTCCCAGGTGAAAATCTCTTCAAAAATCACCAAGGACCGAGCTCTAGAAGTCAAAATGTGAATAAATGGTGAAACCCTCGAATTTGGGAATTAAATCTGTCTGCCAAGGTATTTGTGCATCGCAATCGCGGGAGAAGGGTCGCGATCGCGTAGAAGAAATTTCAAGGCTGCCCAGATTGCTCATCGCATATGCGAGACCAGGTATGCAATCGCGTAGTGAAGACGATTAGACCATCGCGATCGCGGGAAGCTTAATGCGAATGCGATGAACAAATTCACAGAACTTCGCGAACGCGGGGAGACGAATGCGAATGCGAAGAGGAGAGATATGGGGCATCGTGATCGTGAAGGGAAATACATGATCGCGGAGAAGGATTTCGAGATGGTCTTCAACAAAGCAACGCGCTCGCAGGAGAAGCTTCGCGATCACGTAGAAGGATATGAGAAGCAAAATGGAGGAAAAGGGGATCCGTAGCCCATCCGAAACACACCTGAGGCCCCAGGGGCCCCGTCTAATCACACATACATGTCACATAACCTAACACGGACTTGCTCGAAGCTTCAAATCACCTAAAATAACATCGAAATGACGAATCAAACCAAAAATCAAGCTTATGAACTTTCAAATCTTCAAATAATGAAACTCATGCCGAAACCTATCAATTCAACTCGGAATGGCGCTAAATTTTGCAGAAAAGTCCAAAATGACATAACGGAGCTGTTCTACTTTCGGAATTGCATTCAGACCCCGATTTTCCAAAAGTCAACTGTGGGTCAAACTTCTTCATTTTCCAACTTCAACTTTCACCGAAATGCCTCAATTTACTCTACGGACCTCCATATGTGAATCCGGACGTGCGCCTAAGTGCAAAATCATCGTACGAAGTTGTTGAGATTATCCACTACCTATTCCGAGGTTGTTTACCCAAATGTCCAGTTCCGGTCAAATTTTTACCGTTCTAACTTCCAAAATAAGTTTTCTTCTCTTGAATTGACTCTAAACCATCTGAAAACCAAATTCCACCATGCACGCAAGTCAATACTCATGTTCTAAAGCTTCTCCAGACTTTATGTCGCTGAACGGAGCTTAATTTCTCAAAACGACCGATAGGGTCGTTACAACTAATTCGCGTATGTAGTAGCTTAGGTCTAGGAGGTAACAAAAATTAAATATTTTGCTATAAATCTAAAAGGTATCTATAGAATATAATTTTTTAAATAGTATTTATTTAAAATAAATAAGGTGTTAACATTTGCATAGATTAAGGCTATCAAATTTGGACTAAGCCCAAAATATCTGTCCAATTCGTTCAAGGTAGGGTTGGTTATTGACCTCTCCCCCTCCCATTTATTGAACTTAGATCATCTTGATCTAACATATTTTAACCCATTTAAAATTAGGCCTTTAGACCAAATTTATCCATGAGTAACTTTGCAAAAATATCTTAGTTTTTTTATATATGTTATATATTACCATAACAAAAGAAAAAGAAAAGTCTTATTTAGTAATTGTACAATTCAGAAGAAGACAACACATATAAGTAAAACTTGAAAGAGTTGGGTGGGTTGGGCTATTACCCGAATTTGAGCCCATCTTGACCCGGCACATCTTATGCCAAGTAACTTTTGAGCGGATTGTTTGACCCGCCTAATTATTAACTCAACTCATTATGACCGCCCAAAATTAGGTCAACTCGTCCATTTGACGCCCCTCTAGATCATGCAATTCTGAATAGTCGTTTTTGTGTTTCAAGCACATACACTAACATTTCGATACAATTAGACTAACGAGAAATTTTTTTGCATATCCAACAATTAAATTTTTTGATATATTTAACTCCTTTTAAGGATATCATTGACTTGACCACAAGAGTTAAATATCTTACACAAGGAATTGCTCAGCAACCTAGGGGTAGACATATATCGGATAAAATCGATAACCCGAATCGTTAATTATTTATTAAGTTATTGGTATTGGTGTATGACCAAAAAGTAAAATTTCAGTCAAAGCTTTAATTTAGAAGAACTCGGGTTACTGATAATCAAAAAATGAGTAAAGAAAAGTGATTTGCTAACAATAAGATAATCAAAACAAAACAAAGTAAACCAGTATATTTTGATAATATTTCGTGTCATTACAAATGATTCATTTCCTTCCTTTTATAGCTATCTTGAGGATATAAGTTTTTCCTTTGTCATAATAAGGCCATTATAGACAAGCTTGAGGATATAATTTTTTCCTTTGCAATGGGAAAAAATCTTTCGGACAAGCTTTGTTAAGGTCTGTGTATACACAAACTCGCCACTTACCATGCTTCTTTGGTATTACAACAGTATTGGCTAACAAATTAGGATAATTTACCTTGCAGATAGACCCAATTTTTAGTAATTTTTGAACCTCATCTTGAATCACCTGATTTTTGATAGTTCCGTGCTTTCTCTTCTTTTGTTTGACAGGTGGGTATGATGTGTTCATTTAATTTGTGAGTCATTACCTCCGGTGGTGTTCCTATCATATCAGAATGGGACCAAGCAAACCAATCCACGTTAATTTTAAAAAATTCAATCAACTTACCATTCATGTCCTGGCTTAGATTGGTCTCTACGTAGACTTTCCTTTCAGGCCATTGTGTAGATAACACTACAACCTCCAGTTCTTCAATTGTTGTTTTGATATTTTCATTTTCCTCTGGTTCTTGAATGGTATCAGGCCTTGAATCCACATCTGGTCGCCCTTATTTAGTTGAGGTTTGTGTTGTGGTACCCTCAACTGGTTTCTGCAATTGCTATTTGTCTTCGTTTCTCATACTTGAATCTGCAACAAAGTTAATGCTCCTGGATGTTTGTTGGTCTCAACATAGTTAATGCTCATGGAAATTTTATTACTTGATATAAGCTTGATGGAACAACATCCATCTCATGGATCCATGGTCATCCGAGAATCATATTATAAGTCATTTCCATATCTACTACTTGAAACTTCGTCCTTTGAGAACTCCTTCTGCAAATATTGTCGATATTACCTCTCCTTTTGTCACAACACTGAAATTGTCAAATCCAGACAAAGTATGCGCTTTGGTATTAATTTATCCTCATCTTGCATCATGTAATACTCTTAGCAAAACATTGTTCACAGAACTACCTGGATCAATCAAAACTCATTTACGTTAGTATCATGTACAAGTAGAGATATTACCAGTGCATCGTTATGTGGAGATAATATGACATCCGCGTCTGCATCATCGAGCATAATACTTTCTTCCTCTAAGACATGTTACACCCGCTTCCCATGGGTAATTGTGACTTTGGAAACCTTATTGGCTGATGTGTATGTCATACCATTGATGTCTTCACCTCCGCTTATAACATTGACGGTCCTTTTGGGAGAAGGTGGTTTAGGGGGATCCTCCATATTCTTCATGTATGCTTGCTTACCTTTCTCACTTGATAATTCAGTGATATAACCTTGTTTTAATGGATGATCAACTTCACCTTGTAGCAACCTAGATTCTGCCATTTTATACCTGTGATCATTGTGAAATTCGCACTAGTGATCAGGATTACGCCTGTTTAAATTCGATCTTATTTCTTTTGGCCACTGCACCTTATCACCCATGCTTCTTAAAACAACTATGATCTCGGAAGTGCTTACATTAAAATTATAACCACCGAACCTTTCCTTCAAGTTTCTATCATCATCTTGTGACTCTCGCGTATTTTAATCATTCCCAAATATTAATGACGAGCCCGACTCTCTATTCCTCGACCAATGATCGTACCTTGGATTGTCCTATTTAAACCATGAATCCTTTTATACTAGAGCCATATATTGTTCATACCTACTTTAACGGACCTTTTTTGGTCTTCGCGCGTCTTGAACTTACCTTTTCTTCTTTCTAAGATCGTGAAATAATGTCTTCTTCTATCCTTAGCTTCAAACTATACCTGTTATAGACGTCATTCCATGTTGTTGCTGGGAATTCACGAAGACTTTCCTTGAGTCGCTTCGTGGCTTCGGAGCTTTTTTTCATTCAAATTACTAGTGAAGGCTATAACTGCCCAATTGTCAGGTACATGCGGTAACGTCATTCTTTCTCGCTGGAACATACCCACGAACTCTCTAAGTAATTCTGAGTTCCCTTGCTTGATTTTGAAAATATCTTCCATTCTTTCTTTGAATTTTTGAGCTACCGAGTATGCTTTGAGAATCTACAAGCTCAGCAAAAGAATTTATGGAATTTTCAAGTAAAGGATAATACCATGTTAATGCTCCATTAGTGAGTGTTTGACCAAATTGTTTTACCAATACTGATTCTATTTCTTGTTTGGTCAAGTCATTGCCTTTTACGCCTGTTATGAATGAAGTCACGTGGTTCCGTGGATTAGTTGTTCCATCATATTTTGGGATATCGGGCATTTTAAATTTTTTTGGAATCGGGAGAGAAGCAACACTTGGCTTTTAAGGTTGTTGTGAATATTTATCCATATCTATCCCCTTGATTATGGTGGTACTTCAGGTATATGCTCTATGCGGTCACTTTGCTCCTTGAGCTGTTTCTGCAATGTTAGTACTAAATTTTGTAAATAAGAATTGACTAAGTTACATGGTTCTCCATCTCATGACTCGGTGGGGATTCCAACACTGCCTAAATTAGCAAGCCGAGAACGAGGGTTCTCCAGAGTGTTATCATTTGGAGTGAGTGTTGGTGGTCTCAACAGGTAATTGGCTAACAAAGGCCTCAAGAGCCTTATTCACCCGTTGAGAGATTAGCTTCTGCAAAGCTTCATTAACAGCTTCGTCATTTTCAAATTGAGCGTTCCCATTTGCATGAGATCCATCAGGAGTGACTTCTCGAGACTGTCGAGGGGAGTTTTGTTGAGAAGGGTTCGAGGTGTGCTCATCTTAAGGATTCCCTTGGAGTTGATGATTTCCTTGGTTTCCTTGGGTGTTATCATTAATGTTTTACATGATTGATGTAACAAAAAAGTTAGGCTAAGAAAGAATATATTATCAAATTTTCGGTAACAGAATCAATTTATTTTACCAAAAAGTGCAATTTAGGTTAAAGCTTTAATTTAGAAGAACTCGGGTTATTGATAATCAAAAAATAAATAAAGGAAATGATTTTTCTAACAATAAGATAATCAGAAGAAAACAAAGTAAACCAGTGTATTTAGATAATATTTCGTGTACATACAAATGATCTATTCTCTTCCTTTTATAGCTAACTTGAGGATATATGTTTTGCCTTTGTCATAATAAGGTCATTATAGATAATTAAAGGCATTAAATGCTACGTTACAAAATCATTGTAATTCAATGCAGATTCCCTAACATTTTTAGTATTTAATGCTTATTAAATACCGTATATATACTCTCTTGTGTTATCAAATTCATTCTCCTTGATTTTTGGATTTAAATAGGTACGAGCTTTGAATCTTTTGAATAACCGCTCGTGCCTCTTCTTGTGTCTCTGCTCGTATCTATTGCAACCCGCGCCTCTTTGATGATCATTATCGTTTGACCAGCCTACATGTCATGACACGCCATCTTTCAGTCACTTCAATATAAACTCAATTTTTCTCAATATAATTAGGTTATTGGGTTAACGATTCGGTAATGGGTTAATTTTTTTTATTAGGTTATCGGTTCGGGCTCGGTTTGGCAATTCCGTTATTGGGTAAAACCGACAACCCAATAAGGATTAACTAATTTACTAGTTTACCCTTAAGTATATATATACTAGGGTTTCATAATTCATAGTTCACTCTTTGATTTTCCTATTCTTTCTCAATGTCTCCAACTCACGCCCTCAACAGTCAGCCCGTCAAGACTCAGGTCGGCGTCAGTCACATTTCTTAGCTTTTTTCTTTCACTCTTCAGTTGCATCTTCACTTCATTTCTCATATTCATCAGATTCTTCAGTCGCATCTTCACTTCACTCTTCAGTCGCATTTCTCAGCCGCATTCTTCAGCTTCATCTTGATTCTTCGTGTAAGTTTTTTGTTGCTTCATCTTCATCTTTTTTTTGAGTTTGTTTGAAAGCGTTCTGGCTCTGAATTTTTCTTAGTTGTTTGAAAGCTAAAGTGAGATTTGTCATGTACTTTAATTGTTGAGCTGTTAGGAAGTTATCTTGTGTCAGTTGTTATAAAATTTGTATTTCATAACTAATAAACTTGTATTTGTTATTCATTTATATCTCTTGTATTTGGAGAAAGTGTCAAAGTGAAAACATGACTGATATTCTGTTTTTTCATCACTGACTGATATTGGAATTTTTATTTATATTTTTTGGGTCAAAGAGTGAAAGATAGAAACTTTCGTTAGTGTTTATTTTATTGAATGCTAAAGTAAATTTAAATTCTTGTGAAATAGAACAGTTCTGAAAAGAATTTTAGCAAAACAGAATCTTAAAATCTTATAAAATTGTTTTAGCAAAAAAGTTTTATACCGAAACCGTTTTACATATTGCGAAAATATTTTAGCTATTTTGTCTTATCAAGTAAATAAATAACCGAACTGATAATGATCGATAACCGATTAACCGATAACCAATATCTTATCGGTTTGGTTATCGGATTATGATATTTGTAAACTGATAATTAATAGGCAAAATCGATAATATTCATAACCGAAACAAATCGATTGATTCCCACCCCTACAACCAACTACTAAAAAAAAGGAATTTATATGTCAAACATGCTCTACCTAGGGACTCAACACGCTCTAGCTCGATATGTCTGTTGGCAGCATGGAACCAATTCGATCCCAAGCGGTGCTCATCTCTTCCATAACTCAAACTAAGTGCCCGTTTGGTCATGATTTTTTCCGAAATTAGTGTTTGGAAATAAAATTTTTAATTTTTATTTAAATATGAATTTTGTTTTCATTTTAGATCACTTAAAATATTAAAAAATAGTCCAAAATTATATTTAGGTAAAAAATTAAAAAATAGTCCAAAAATATTTAGGTCCAAATATAACTCTAATTTTAAATACTATTGTCACTTGAACTTTTTTTTTCCTCACTTTTTATCTAAATTCTTCAATTCTTATGTCCAGATGCCCACTAAGAAAAACGAAGTATTATTTTATATTTCAAACTTTATTTGATATTTCACTAGCTAATGATGTCACTTTTTTATATTTTACATCAGTAGTTTATAATATGTTCTATTAGAACCTAAATTTAATAGTTTCTTTAAATATCTCATTTTTACATCAGTATTTACTGAGCGAGGGCATGAACGTTGTTTGTGGAGTCAATGAGAGAGGGCCTGTAATATTTCCATTTCAAAACGAAAAAAATCTCAAGGTAGCTGGTCTCATAAATTCAAAATACAAATTCACATGTATAGGTACGGAAGGAGAGGGTTTGTGTGGCAGAGGTTACAACTAGGGATGTACAAATAAACCCGATAAATTGTCTCAATTCGATAATTCGAGTCAAGTCGAAAAAATCGGACTATAATTTGGTTTAGTATTGAAAAAAACCCGATCATATTTGGTTTGGTTTGGTTTTGTCTACAAAAAAAATAAACCGAAACCAAAACAACCTGACATTATATGTATAGAAGTTTTAAATACAATAAATACATAAAAATATTTATTATAATGTAGTTTATAAATATTTCTTAAGCTTTTTTATAGTTTTATCTTTTCACGTATTATTTCAAGTTTGGACTAATAATATTTAGATGCTCCTATAAGTTTTATAATTCATAAATGTTAGTAACTCAAATAAATCCTAAACCAATATCTAATCAATACTAATGCTAATAAAATACATCCAATTCAATTATACTTTGGATGAAAATAGTGTTGGATATCTATTTTTTAGTTTTTCTGTGGTTTAGATAAAATGCATAACTTATTTTTCTTTTAGTGTTTAGTCAAGTAAATAATAGTACTTATTAATCGTACTTATTTTAGCACTTATTAGTAATTTTAAATTATGTCTGTTTTCATTATGGATTATTAATGATACTTATTTTATGTGATTTTATTATCTTTATTGTTGAATATTTTAGTACAATGACATGATATATCTCATATTTATGTTATTTTATTGAAAACACCATATGTAGTTCTATTTTACTAGGATTAAAGAAATATTTGGAGCACAAATTTTATATTTTGTGCTATGAAGACTTTATGGGAAAAAACCTGAAAACCCCGAAAATCCCGAAAAAACCGAGATTGAAAATTTCGACTTTTATTGGTTTGGTTTGGTCTTTAGATTTAATAACCCAATACAATTTGTTTGGTTTGGTAATTAGAAAATCCGAACCAACCCGACCTATATACACCCCTAATTACAAACAAGAAACTAAATGAAAATCTCAACTTAATTTCCAAAAATTATATATATATATATATATATATACACGTTTAAAAGTTACACATCTTTCCCTAATATGAAATCCAAATATCAAACCTTCAGCTTTTCGAAAAATTTGGGGTTCTAATCAAATAATGCATGTTCCTACTAAAACAATTTATATTGCACTTAGTAGTGTAGGACGGAGTTGCGACTAGTATTAACTACAACTCGTATACAGAATATAATATAATTGGATGGTATAACTAAAGAGTCTGTTTTTAATTTTTTTAATGTTTAATTATCTATTTATAATGTTTTCGATAAAAACTGTTATAAGGATAAGCATGTTCGATACATGAGAAATGTATAAATAGCCATTTTTAAAACCAGCATTGAGAGAGTATCCTAAATTTATAAAGCTTTTCAAAAAATTTAACTATTTTAAAATCAACTTCAGACATGTGAGTCTAAAGTTAAAAATTACAAGTTTGAAGTTTTTAAAATTAGACATATAGATATTTTATAGGGTTAAATTCGGCCAATTACGTCTCTGCGCTGGAAGGAACGGCCAACGAATATATACTAACCAAAGTAAGGGTACGACCTAATAGTATCGGGGTGAAGTGCATCATAGGTTTCGTTGTCTCCTCGAATGAACGGGACCATTCTTTGTATTATTTTATTATTTCAAGGAGGGTCTCCTATTATAAATATATGGGTCAGAATCTGACCACACGTTAATTACAAAATTAGTCCTCTGCTTAATAATTTACAATTGATAAGTGATACGTTCACTCTGAATGAATGACAATTGACTACCATATGGTCTAATCGACAGGGCTACGAACCCTTCCACACTTCAAAGGCGAGACCTTGGCATGGCCACGGCCATTTATCGCCAGCTCACGAAACTCACAGCTATAAATATCCAGAGAGAACCATTGTAAATGGGGCTTCTTCTTCTTCGACACTACTCATAAGAGAGAAATACACAACAGTACCCAGATTATGGGGGAATGGAATACCAATGTAAGGCTTTGAACCTCTTTAAGGAGAGGCAGACCAAATCACTACAATCAATAAAGTCTCCTTATATATTTCCCCCTAATTCTCAATGCTTGTTCTTCATGTCTTTCGCTTGGTCCAATAATTTACTATGATTTGCTATGATTTACCCTCATTTATTTTTATTGTTTTATGCTTGTAAAGTATCTTGATAACTTTTGAGTCAAACAATTTGGCACCGTCTGTGGGAATTTACTAGAAAAATCTCATAGTTCTTCCCTGGACCAAAAGGAAAGAAACTCCAAAAAGAAAGAAGAGAGAAAACAATCTAGCTCAAACAAGCTAGAGTGGCGTATCGGACAAAAGGAATCGAAGGCCTCAACGAAAACCCGAATTCTTTGTCTCTCTAACCTCTAACAGTGCAAACAAGAAGAAGAAGCCCCTCCTAAGGGAGGATCTATGTAAAACTCTCTCACATCCCTGGTACGGGGTCCAGCCGGAAACCGACACAGAAATATCTCAAATCGGGAGCCACCTCACGGCAACCTACACACCCTGACTGGGAAGACGATGTATGAGCTACACAAGATCTCAAATAAAACACGAGCCATGACACTCAATATCCATGGCATTAGGCCCATCAAGTCCAACAAGTTCAACTTCAATTGAAGCGGGACTCGGGCTAAGCGCCTTCCACATCAAACTCAACGGGTTCGGCCTGGCTCAAACTACAAGGGCAAGCGCCTTCGCCATTTAATTCAACGAGTTCGACTTCGCTCGAAATACAAGGCCAAGTGCATTCGCCATTAAATCCAGTAAGTTCGACCTCAGTCGAACTGGAACTCAGGCCAAGTTCCTTCGCCATCAAATCCAGTAAGGTTTACCTCAGTCGAACTGTAACTCATGCTAACCGCCTTCGACATTAAACTCAACGAGCTCGACCTCGCTCAAACTATAAGGCCAAGTGCCTTCACCATCCAATTTAACAAGTTCAACTTTAGTTGAACTGGGACTCAGGATAAGCGCCTTCGACATTAAACTCAATGAGTTTGACCTCGCTCAAACTATAAGGCGAAGTGCCTTCGCCATCAAGTTTAACAAGTTCAACTTCAGTTGAACTGGGACTCGGGCTAAGCGCCTTCGACATTAAACTCAAAAAGTTTGACCTTGCTCAATTATAAGTCCAAGTGCCTTCGCCATCAAGTTTAACTAGTTCAACTTCAGTTGAACTAGGACTCAGGCTAAGCGCCTTCGACATTAAACTCAACGAGTTCGGCCTCGCTCAACTATAAGGCCAAGTGCCTTCGCCATCAAGTTTAACAAGTTCAACTTCAGTTGAACTGGGACTAGGGCTAAGCACCTTCGACATTAAACTCAACGAGTTCGACCTCGCTCGAACTATAAGGCCAAGTGCCTTCACCATCAAGTCTAACAAGTTCAACTTCAGTTGAACTTTCGACATTAAACTCAACGAGTTCGACCTTGCTCGAACTATAAGGACAAGTGCCTCCGCCATCAAATCTAACAAGTTCAACTTCAGTTGAACTGGGATCAACGAGTTCGACCTCACTTGAACTATAAGGCCAAGTACCTTCGCCATCAAGTTTAACAAGTTCAACTTTAGTTGAACTGGGACTCAGGCTAAGCGCCTTCGACATTAAACTCAACGAGTTTGACCTCGCTCGAACTATAAGTCCAATTGCTTTCGCCATCAAGTTTAACAAGTTCAACTTTAGTTGAACTAGGACTCGGTCCAAGCTCCTTCGACATTAAACTCAACGAGTTCGACCTCGCTCGAACTATAAGGCCAAGTGCCTTTGCCATCAAGTTTAACAAGTTCAACTTCAGTTAAACTGGGACTCGTGCTAAGCACCTTCAACATTAAACTCAAAGTTCGACCTTGTCACGATCCATATCCCGGTATTGATGGCGCCCGGCCGCAAGGCTAGGCGAGCCCGACTAAATAACTCCCCAAGAACGGCGTACAGCCCAAAGAGAGACAATTCAAAATAAAACAACAAACTTAGATAGAAAACTCCCAAGAATTGAGGTCACGAGTTTTAGAGCCTCTAACAATACTGAATACATGTCACAATGAGGGAAATACAAGTGTCAGAATAACTAGAAAATAACTAGAAGATCAGAGACATGGGTCATGCGGACGCTGGCAGCTATCTCAATACTCTATGAAACTGACAACCAGTAACCGCATGCGCTAATCCTCTGGAGCACCTGAATCTGCACACAAGGTGCAGGGGAGGGGTGATTCTACCAGCTTAGCGAGTAATAACAGCAAATAAAGCTCCGAAAGCAAGAAAACCTAATAATTACACAAAGTAAGCTAAAATAGTGTATAATAGTATCTGCAACTGAACAACTGAACAACAATATATATATATATATATATATATATATATATATGTGTGTGTGTGTGTGTGTGTGTGTGTGTGTGTGTGTGTGTGTGTGTGTGTGATGCAAATGCAGGGATGCGATGCAATGTGTATGATGGTACAATCTAGTACCCACTGCGGCGTGCAACCTGAGCCACCCATATCATTTATCATCGACGGCGCTCACTAGGGGTGTGTACAGACTCCGGAGGGGCTCCTACAGCCCAAGCGCAATAACCAGCCATCTCGTGGCGATTAATCAAACCAACCATCTCGTGGCGAATAATCAAACCAGCTATCTCGTGGCGAATAATCAGACCAGCCATCTAGTAGCGAATAATCAAACCAGCCACCTCGTGGTAAAAATAAATAACCAGGCCAGTCCATGTTACCTGACCGCTCATATCAATCAGTGTCCGTGTTACCACTGTTTCTAATCACCGCTGCAGCGCGCAGCTCGAGCCACCCAAAATCAGTCCAGAAAATATATCATAAGCCCCTTGGGCAGTTATAAACAATAATCCTCAGCCGAAATACATTTAAAAGATAATATATGAGTTCTGAACATTTGAAACACGGCTGGGTTTTGAAAATAATATTTTGAAACCGTGGACTGAAAATAAATGATATGCAATCATGCTACAACAGTAATACCAACTCCCGAAGGATATCACAGGTCGGCACTAGACCCCAAACACGGCATAAAGCCCAATAATGGTCATCACAGTGTGCGTATCATACGCCAATATAGTATAAATCTCACTCGGGATGGACCAACTCACAATCCCCCAATAGTATACGACCCCACACTCATCATAGAGTGCGTGTCATGCCTCAACATAGCGTTACGATGTGAAAGTCCGGGAATTCAAACCCTCAGAACAGCATTTACTACCATTACTCACCTCTAGTCGGCAGTAGACTAGCTCGAAATGCCTTTCCCTCGAGAATCTACCTCCATGGATGCCAAATCTGATCAAAAACCAATAGGAATACATAAAAATAGGCTAATGGGACGCTACTCAATCGAAATAACTCAAAATACACTAAAAACACGAAGTTTGCAAAATGCGAGCCTCGGGCCCACTTCTCGAAAAATTATTAAATTCACATATTTAGAATCCTCGTCTCGCCACGAGTCCATACGTATCAAATTTACAAGAATCGGAGTCCATTTGGCCCCTCAAATCATCACTTTAAGGTTCACTTGGTTTTCAAGCCCTAACCACCATTGTTGACATCAAAACCTTGAATTCTTGGTATTTAATCCATGAGTTTACAATATATTCACATACTATAGGTCCAAGAGTTCTTACCTGATGAATCCCCTCAAAACCTCTCCAAAAATCGCCCACAATCGCCTTAGCTCGAAGTCCAAATGTTTTTCTCCTTTTAAAAATATTAAACCCTCTGTTATCATTAAAACTGGACGATTTCCGCTTCCGCAATATTTTTCTGCTTCAGCGGTCCTCGCTTCCGCGTCCAGTTAACCGCTTCCGCGGTCTGACCATTTCCTCAGCGGCCACTTCTGCAATCAATCTTCCGCTTCCGCGACTACCGCGAACACGGTCCCTTTGGCCGCTTCTGCGGTCTCTGACTTCCTTTTGGCCGCTTCTGCGGCTTATTGACCGCTTCTACGGACACCGCTTAAGCGGTCTCCCAGCCGCTTCCGCGAAAATACTAGAAGCATGATGCTTAACTCCAAAATTCCTCGTTTAACCATCCGATATCACCCCGAGGCCCCCAGGACCTCAACAAAAACACAAACATGCCCTAATACCTCATTCAAACTCGCTCGGGCTATAAAAATGCTATCTTTAACATCAAAAATCACCAAAATCATTGAATTTCATTCTAAGTTAAACTTAAGCTTTCCAAACTCATATCCGATGTCGAAACCAACCAAACGAGGCCCGAATGACCTGAAAATTTGCACACAGACTCAAATTCGCCTAACGAAGCTAATGCAACTCTCAGAATTCCATTCCGACCCTGGGATCAAATTTTCACCTATCAACCGGATTTCTCCAAAACTCTAACTTCACCAAAATAGGCTAACTTTCACTTCGGACCTCCGAATTCACTTCCGCTTTCACTCCTAAATCACAAATCATCCCCCGAAACTATTCGAACCATCGGAAATCCGTTCCAAGCCGTCTAACTCATAAGTCCACGTCTGGTTGACTTTTCCAACTTAAGTTTTCCTTAAAGAGACTATTTGTCTCATTTATATCCAGTTTCAATCCAAACCACTTCAAACTTACCAGAAACATATAATAACGCACGGGGAAACATATAACGGGAATAACGGGGCTGAAAACAAGAGACGACGGGTCGGGTCGTCACATCCTCCCCAGCTTAAACAAATTCTCATCCTCAAGCGTATCCAGAGTTGTACTAGAAGAAACCCAATAACCAAATGACATTACTAGGCACATGCCCGGGTGATCCTACGTCACCCTAACTCACACAGGTACCAAAAATACAACACAGTTGAAATTTCACAATCCATCTGGCCCATAAACCGTAGAACCACACTGCCTCACCCGAAATCATACACAAAATCAGAACCTCACATCTATACTCAGAATCAATCCGAACCAGCTGTAACAACCCACACATGCAACCTCAGGTGCGTTCATGCAATATACCACACATTACAACACTCGGAACGATAGTCTTTATTCATAGCAGTTGCCCACAGTACTCAATATCAATAGATAACCTCTTATAGCTAGAGTCTTATTTCAACACTTCCGCATATTGCCAACGATAACTAAAACGCAACGAACAGTAGCAGTCCTTCAAATCAATCATTCATGAAGTCACTTCCAAGTTGACTATTATCACAACAGATTTTCAGTCAAACCTCGATATTATCCTTCTAACGCGCTGAAATCAAATCTGCTCATGCTCATTAATAACCCAATGATCACCTCGGGTCTAACACACCACTTATGGTGATCTGATACCTCAATACAGGCCTAAGGCACAACTGCATAACACACGCGCCAATAAGAATCAGTCTAAACATTCCCCAAATCAGGGCCAATGACTCAACCGGAAGAGTTATACCTCAAGTTCATCAATACCTTTACAAAACCAAGCTGAGACCCCGTCTCACATCATAGGGATAGAGTACCAGACTCCTCCTCGATGGGTATTAATCCACGTGGCCTTGCCACAACGCGCGATCCTAACTCAACTCTATTACACATGACTCACCTCGTGCTACCATGCTCAAAGTAGACAACCATGCACAGATCGATGCCCGAAACTCAATCACCCATCACACTTATGGTGAAACAAGTAGTATACACCATTCTGTCCAAAAAGGACACAACCGATACACTACCCGCCAAGCAATTCTCAATACGGACATTCCCTTGGAAGCCAGGAAGCAAGGAATACAAATCATCATGTGGATATCTATTCTCAGTATCACACGGTTGCGGCACGCAACCCGATGCAGATAACATACTCGTGGAGGCGTGCCACCCGATCCACACAACATGCCTCACATAGGGAGGTACACATCGAGCCAAATTGCTTATAATAACAAAATACCAACATCGATCGTAAGCAACTTAGTGCAGAAAGATATTCATATAAGCATTGTAAGCTACAAATTCCACTTCCACTACTATATTCATACCGGAGCCATACGATATGGTGCCCGGCACCAAATAGTTACTGAAATCCACAGTCTCGCCCGTCCACAAGGACGCATCTGAAAAGTCCCTCAATACTGGAACCGAAATCAATTGTAGAACCCTTTATACCGACATCCACCTCAAAGGCCCAATTATGGAACGCAATCCTTCGCAGCCGACCGCTAGCCTCTGGAACATAACTCTCTACCTAGAACATAGTTAGATACACCCCACCAGGCAACCTGTGGCATTTCCCAACATGACTCATAGCACAATTGTTTAGACAATCACTCTACATCCCCATAACATATCCAGAATTTAATATACTAAAAATGGAAAGATTCACTCGGCTTTTGAATTCCCAATAGCCGCTGACAATACCAATGCAACACGCATGATCCTCAATCACCGAATAGACTGCATCGGAGAACTCCCAGTCTCCGGCTACTCATAGCACACGAATCACTGAACCCGACCCAAATTTCCACAATGCAAAATTCCAATTACATCTCAAGTACCCAACTATTCCACGAAAGATACTCTAAAACTCCCTTGCCATCAAAAAACTCAGATACCCGCAGTCGGTTACATAAGGAAATGCTGTAACACAACTGATGTATAATTTGTGGAATTACCCTCTTCCGAAACATAAGCCATCGTCAAATCACTTCCATTTAACATCACCAATTCCTTGATTACCTGAAGCTATTCATTACCTAAGACATAGCAAAATCCACCATACCTTTCAGAACTAAGTCGAAATCTCGCATACGCCCATCTCGGTTCTTTACAACATACCGCATACACAATACCATCCAAGGATAACAAGAGAACTTTCATCTCCCTTCTGCGCCGCAGACATCGACGCACCCAACTAGTCTGGAACTTCCATTGATACCATTTAGGAGAAAAATTAATATACCCTCATGCTAATTTACAGCCTTAGAAATGCATCCCTTTAACCTTGTCTTAATCAATAAGAACTCTCCCAATTCCATCTGCACAACTAAACCCTCGTGACTGAATCCTTTTTAATTACAGCACGCTAAGAGAATCGTCAATACCCAAGAACATTGCCGCAAAATTTACATGTGCTAATCCATTATCTCGAATACACAGCAAGAACTAACCATACCCTTACCATGCCGAATCCAGCCCACTAACAAGCTACTTCATTTGCCTAGATTCCCACCTGATTCATCTTCAACTAGATATACTCTCTTGCTGCAGCACCACAATGTCTCAACCCAGGCTCACTACATGAGACCCGAGCACCAGACCACACTGTTTAAGACCCATAGGCCACTGAGTAATTCCTCAAACATCCTCAGAAATACCACGTTCCCAAGTACCTTACCCGAAGGACTTCCTGCGACCCTGAATTAGTTGCCATTACTTCCCAATTTCTGATACCTAGAAGTCATGTAATCAACATAAAAATACCACGAGTCTTGACCCGTTCCAAAGAAAACACTTCCTTAGTTGTATACTCAACCGTAAAACACCTGAGTGATACATATCGAATCTCGAACACCCCAAAAGCCATTCTCAAAAGCCATCCACTCTTATACACACTGCAAATCACTTAACTTAATGAATCAAACCACACGTGAGAATCGGCACTCTGACACTACAAGACGAGAGCTCATTCCGATACAACCGAACAGCTTCCTTCCATTTACTCTAAGCACTCCTTATCAACAACTCAAGACTTTCTCTTATTTTTCTCGCATCTACGATGCACCATATAACATTTGGCAATTTTTTTTTTGCTTCACTTGTGCCACCCTCGGCCCACTCTCTGCAACCAGAACTGATTCTCTCACATGCATCAAATCGGGACTAACACAGTACATAATAGTATCACCAGCCCATCAACAACAACCTCCCCAACTTAGCTCGAAGCCATATATATATTAAAACACACATACTCTATAGCCCTCGAAATATCGTGGCGAGATTAAACTCGCTCTTTCATAAGCTTGTGGAAACACAAATCATCAGAAATTCTAACTTTTCTCCAATTCTTGCATTCATTCACACAATCGACAAGCCCACTCTTTAGGCGACAAAATTTCTACTAAGTCCCAAATTTTTCCAGAAATTTTGGCAGAGTTTTCTGTATAATTGAGCATATCCACCTGTCAGAGAATTGCCAAAATCATCCTAACAACACGTCTACAACTTGACGTAGCATCAGAATGTATAACAACAACCTTAATCCCGATACTAAGTGTATTATATTATCAAAATTGATACCTGAACATGCGTTGCACCTGTTCGAATCATAACATATAGAAAATACATCTTAATTACACATACGGTCTTCTAACATACACATAATGATCATACCACTTCGGAATAATCTGCGCGACATACCCACATGCTTGCTTCAATATAACATTTCGGTACATTATCCACTGTCATACTCTTCACGCAATCAGTTAGTCTTCCTGAGTCTGGATCACACCACAACACACACACTCCCAGCTAGGAGACTCGAAAAGATTCTTCACGCCCCCATAACTCGGGCCACATCTCCATTTCACAATGAGAATCAAACATTTAATGGTTCGTCTACCACCTAGCAGACCTTCTTCAACACTTCCAAGTCATATGGACACATTACACGGCACCAACATACACACCACGTATCTATCCAGTCGCCATCACCACAATTAGGGACAATACCGAACTTATAAGCTCTTAACACTAGCTCGCTCAATCAGCACCTTGGTGCTCAAGCCATAGACAGAGATTCGGCCTCAAGTCCTCTAGACTGGCCCAACATCAACTCATAGGAATCATAATTCACCCCTCGATAGGGGAATCACCCGCCATCAAGGCATATATAATACTGGACGCTCACGGACACATACAACGTAAGGAAGGAATTTCAAGGGTTACTCTTTCAAACTGAATCAAGGATGCACGATAAGATTTCAAGAAAGTGGAGTGTTTCCTAAAGGTTCTGTAGCCTCCTGCTTATAAGTGCGGTGCACGACACACCCATAAACAAGACTCTACTAAACCGGCTCATGACTCGTGAGGCCTAGTAACCTAGGCTCTGATAACCAACTTGTGACGACCCAAATCCCGGTCGTGATGGCGCCCGGCCGCAAGGCTAGGCAAGCGCGACCAAATAACTCTCCAAGAACGGCATACAACCCAAAGAGAGACAACTCAAGATAAAACATCAAACTTAGATATAAAACTCCCAAGACTTGGGGTCACGAGTCTTAGAGCCTCTAACAATACTGAATACATTTCACAATTAGGGAAATACAAGTGTCAGAATAACTAGAAAATAACTAGATAATCAGAGACATGGGTCCTACGGACGTTGGCAGCTACCTCAATACTCTGTCAAACTGACAACCATCAACTGCACGCACTAATCCTCTGGCTCACCTAAATCTGCACACAAGTGTTGGAAACATGTTTCAAATGCAATATACTAAACGTGTGTTCTTTTGTAGGTTTTGATGAATGTCAAACAAAGCAAAAAGCGATATATAGCAGTGCTCAAGGACAAGCACAAAATGGATGCATTACAAGAAGCTCAAGACAAAGCTTAGAAATGTTATAATTGAGTCAATATTAATTGTGATCTTGATTCCTCAACTTGGCTCATAACATGGCTTCTCTACTAAAATTATTTTTCCAAAATCATGCATATTTAAATTAAGTGTCAAATGATTTTAAACTATGCATATTTACATTTGTTAAAATGTTTTCCAAGCATGCCTCAAAAATCTGGGCTAAGATAATCGATTATGTACTTATGATAATCGAGTATCTCTAAGCCAAGACTGCATGACAATCGATTGTGAATTAATGATAATCGATTGTGAGTAAGTCAGTTAACATCAGGTTTATGCAAACTGCATAACAATCGATTGTGTACTCATGATAATCGATTGTTAACTGAGGCAAAGTTTTCAAAACTCATAAAAATCGATTATGAACTAATGGTAATCGATTAGAATGAGAAAAATGTCTCCCAGTGATTTTAAATAAAATGATAATCGATTGTGGCTTTTGATAATCGATTATATATGAGATAGAGAGTTTTGAAATTAATTAATAATCGATTATTCCATTTGATAATCGATTATATATGAGACAGAGAGTTTTGAAATTAATTAATAATCGATTATTCCATTTGATAATCGATTGTTGAAGCTGACCGTTGTCATATATTTTCAATTACCTTCAGGTAATCGATTGTTGATATTTAACAATCGATGTTTTGCGTAAAATCTGGAAAAGATTTTCTGAACGTTGTTAAAATAATCGATTGTTGATTTCCGGACAATCGATGTTTTATGCCAAAAATTGGAAAGGATTTCTTAACGTTATAAATAATCGATTAGTGTTTTGAAGTAATCGATTGTTGACGTAAAATCTGGGATTGAATTTTTGATCTGATAGGCAAACAATCGATTGTTTAGTCTTGATAATCGATTGTCACTGAGTAATTTCAGCAATCCTTAATTGGCAATTAGACAACGGTAAGACTGAGTTTTTCACCTATAAATACAGCTTCAACTCAGTGTTTTCACAACAACAACATATACAATTTGAGTATTTTCATTGCTAAAAGCTTTCTTACATTGATCATCATTTTCCATTCATCCATAAAGCTTTTTGAAGAGCCATTCTATTGAGCTAAGTTGTTGTGATCTTGAGCGTACTATTTCTACTCATATCTACTCATTAAGGAGTACTTTGTAAAGTGAGTGTGTTTTGTGTTTGTAAGAGAATTGCGATTCTCGTTTGTTGAGGAACTTGTGATTCCTCGGTTGAAGTCTTTGGGATTGTTATCCCCGAGCAATTGAAGTCTTTGGGATTGTTATCCCCGAGCAGTTGAAGTCTTTGGGATTGTTATCCCCGAGCAGTTGAAGTCTTTGGGATTGTTATCCCCGAGCAATTGAAGTCTTTGGGATTGGTATCCCCGAGCAATTGAAGTCTTTGGGATTGGTATCCCCGAGCAATTGAAGTCTTTGGGATTGTGATCCCCGAGCACCTAGGTGAGGCTTGTGTCCTCAACTGTAACGGTTTGTTAAGCACCCGTAAGCTTGACAAGTTTAGTGGAAATCTCGAGAGAGTCTCTCGGGGACTGGACTAACCACGTTTGTGGCCAACCAGGATACATCATTGTGTAAGTTCTTTTTACTGCACTTGTTTTAATTTCTGCAAAGTTTTTAAATTCCGCACTAAAACGCTTAATAATTTTAAAACGCTATTCACCCCCCCCCTCTAGCGTAAAGCGTATTGTCCAACAATTGGTATCAGAGCCATACTCTCTGAAAAGCTTAACCGTTTGAGAGAACCATCCATGGCTTCTACTCTAAATTTCTTTGCAGGAATAGGTGAAGGAGAATGCAGCATGTCGCCTCCAATATTAGACGAAAACGACTACTCAGTCTGGAAATATCGGATGCAAGTTTTTACAATGGCAAACGATTTATATCTATGGCAAGCTATTAAACACAGTGATCAACTGACGACAAAAGTCGGGAAAGATAAGGTAAGTGAATACAACACTAAAGCTATGAATATATTACATAACGCCTTGAACCAGGAACTTTGGCGAAAAATCTCCCACTATAAAACTGCTAAGGAAATGTGGGACAAACTTGAGGAATTGCACGAAAACACGCCTCAAAAAGCGGTCAGCACAAACGATGAATCAACTGGTCAGTGCCTCATGGCAGATGAAAAAGACGAGGTAAGTACATCTAACGATATGCAAATTGCTTATAACAAACTACATGATGAGTTGGTAACTGCTTCTAAGACTATTAAAGATTTACAAAGAACTCTTTCTTTACAAGAAGAGGATTTTCAAAAACAACTCTTTTTAAAAGACAAGAACTTTGAAGAATGTCTTTCTTTAGCTCAAAAAGGTGTTGAAAATCTGTCTCGTGATAACGAGAATCTTGCAAATGAAAATCAATTTTTGTTAAATGATAGTATAGAACTTAGACAAGTCATCAAGACTATGCATGAAGCCTCTTGTGTTGATAAATGCTCTACCTGTACAGCTTGTGAGTCCTTAAAACTAGAAAACACAGAACTTAGGAAAACATTAGAAACATGTAGTAACGAAGTTCCTAAAGTTGTTGAAAAAGAAACGCCTAAGAAATATCAACGGCATAAAAACAAAAACTTCACTACTCCACCTAGAAATAACTCTAAGGTATTAAACAAGCCTAGAACAAATTCTTTTAGACCACCTAGACATTATGCTAGAATGTATGAAAATAAGGGTAGAACTAATGTCTTTAGACAACCTAGATCCGAATCTAGGATTCTTGCAAACAAGCCTACAAATAGTAATTTTCGGCAACCAAGAAATAACTCTAGGAACGAGCTTAGACCACCTAGACATGACACTAAGTCCTTCAACAAGTCTAGCACTAATGACTTTAGACCATCTAGATATTATACTAGAAATGGAAACAATATGTCTAGTGTTAATCTTTTTCATTCGCCTAGAACTTTGTTGGCTCAACCTAGGCATCAACACAACCCGAACGTAGTATGTCATTACTGCAATCGTATAGGCCATATTGCACCTATGTGTTTTACAAAGCATAGAGATTCTTCATATTATTATGGTCGTTATTTGCCTAACCCCCAAGGACCCAAAATGGTATGGGTACCTAAAAAATATTAATTTGCTTTGTAGTTGTGCTTGAAGGGATCAAGTGTGCTATGGTACCTTGACAGTGGATGCTCCAGACACATGACAGGAGACGAATCCAAATTCCTTCAACTAGAGCACAAAGAAGGAGGAAGCGTTGTATTCGGTGACGACAATAAAGGACAAATTATTGGCACCGGATCGGTCGGTAAGAATGAAAAATCCTCTATAAAGCATATATTACTTGTCAAAGGTTTAAAGCATAATCTCTTGAGCATAAGTCAATTATGTGACAAGGGAAGTCTTGCGTTGTTTGATTCGGATGAGTGTTTAGTGTTTAGACGTAGTGACTTCAAGATTATCCTACGTGGTTTTAGAGTTGACAATATTTACATGGTTGATCTTGAAAACTCCTCATCCAAGTATGTTGATTGTTTGTTGAGCAAAGATGATAATGTGTGGTTGTGGCATCGTAGAGTAGCTCATATGAACATGCATCTTTTAAATAAATTGATTTCTCAAAATTTAGTGTTTGGTCTTCCCAACTTAAAATTTGAAAGTGATAGTATTTGTGATTCATGTCAAAAGGGGAAGCAAACAAGAGCATCTTTTAAATCCAAAAATGTTGTTTCAACCTCTAGACCTTTACAACTATTGCATATGGATTTATTCGGACCATCCCGTATCGAAAGTCTAGGAAGAAATAGATATGCTTTTGTAATTGTTGATGATTTCTCTAGATTTACATGGACATTATTTCTTGCACATAAAAGTGATGCATTTATTAGCTTCAAGTTTTTTCTTAAAAGAGTTCAAAATGAAAAGGAATCAACTGTCACTTCCATTAGAAGTGATCATGGGGGAGAGTTTGATCACAATCTCTTTGCGGATTTTTGTGATGAACTCGGAATCGAGCATACCTTTTCCGCTCCACGTACACCACAACAAAACGGGGTGGTGGAAAGGAAAAATAGGAGTCTCGAAGAGATGGCTAGAACCATGCTCGACGAAGCTAAGATTCCCAAACACTTTTGGGCAGACGCCGTGAGTACCGCATGCTATGTTTTGAATAGAGTAGCAATTCGGCCGATACTCTTAAAAACCCCATATGAACTCTACAAAGGTAGAAAACCTAACATTTCACATTTACGTGTTTTTGGTTGTAAATGTTTTGTGCACAACAATGGAAAGGACCAACTAGGAAAATTTGATGCAAAGTCGGATGAAGGTATCTTCATTGGCTATTCTTCTCGTAGTAAAGCTTATAGGGTTTTTAATAAAAGAACCCAAGTTGTAGAGGAATCTCCTCATATTGTATTTTCCGAAGATAATACTCGCTTGGCGAGAAAGGATTGTGGTCTTGATCTTTCAGGTATTCTGGAAAGCCTAAAGGACAAAATTCAAGAAGAACCACCAAGGAAAGAAATTGACAAAACGGTGGAACAACAAATTGAAGAAGCTCCTCAACCGGAAAATGAACCAAAAGAGCAAATAGAATGGAGGACAGTCAAAGACCATCCTCTCGATCAGGTAATAGGCGATGTTGGAGGGAAGGTAAGTACCCGGAGCTCCCTTAGAAATACCTTAGATCTTACTGCTTTTGTTTCTCAAATTGAACCCAAAACCATCTCTGAAGCAATTGGGGATGAATTTTGGACCTTGGCAATGCAAGAGGAGCTCAACCAATTCAAACGTAACAACGTTTGGGATTTGGTGCCAAGACCCGAAGGTCATACCATAATTGGTACGAAATGGGTTTTTCGAAATAAATTAGATGAAAATGGCATAATCACTAGAAACAAAGCTAGACTTGTGGCTCAAGGCTATAATCAAGAAGAAGGGATTGATTATGATGAGACATATGCTCCGGTAGCTAGATTAGAGGCCATCCGTCTGTTGCTTGCGTTTGCATCTTCTATGAACTTCATTTTATATCAAATGGATGTGAAAAGTGCCTTTTTAAATGGTTTTATCCAAGAAGAAGTCTATGTAAAGCAACCCCCCGGTTTTGAAGACTTTAATTTTCCCAATCATGTTTTCAAACTCAAAAAGGCCCTTTATGGTTTAAAACAAGCTCCTCGAGCTTGGTATGAAAGGTTGAGTAAATTTCTTTTAGAAAATAATTTTATTCGTGGAAAAGTTGACACAACTTTATTTGTCAAGCATGAAAATAATGATATCTTGCTAGTTCAAATATATGTAGATGATATCATTTTTGGTGCTACTAACAATGCTCTATGCAAGGAATTTTCAAACTTAATGACTAGCGAATTTGAGATGTCCATGATGGGTGAGTTACAATTCTTTTTGGGATTACAAGTAAAACAGATGAAGGAAGGTACATTCATTTGTCAAAGCAAGTATTGCAAAGAACTGCTTAAACGCTTTGATATGAACAATGCAAAGGAAATGGCAGCTCCCATGAGCACATCCGATCATCTCGACAAAGATGAAAAAGGTAAGGAAGTCGACATCAAAAAGTACCGAGGTATGATTGGCTCTCTTCTTTATCTTACTGCTAGTCGTCCGGACATCATGTTTAGCGTGTGCGTCTGTGCCCGTTATCAATCATGTCCGAAAGAGTCTCACCTTACTGCGGTAAAGCGGATTCTAAGGTATCTTGTCGGTACTACCAATGTGGGTCTATGGTACCCCAAAGGTTCTTCATGCCAACTTATTGGCTATTCCGACTCCGATTTTGCTGGATGCAAATTGGACCGCAAGAGCACTAGCGGCACTTGCCACTTGCTCGGTAGCGCTTTAGTTTCTTGGTTTAGTAAGAAGCAAGTTAGTGTTGCGTTGTCCACAACCGAGGCTGAATATGTAGCCGCGGGGAGTTGTTGCGCTCAAATCCTATGGATGAAACAACAACTCTTGGACTATGGCCTACGTCTTGACCACATTCCTCTTAGATGTGACAACACTAGTGCCATATGCTTGTCGAAGAACCCCATTCTTCACTCGCGAACAAAACACATTGAAATTAGACATCATTTTATTAGAGATCACGTTCTAAAAGGCGATGTCGAAATTGAATTTGTTGAAACAAAAAGCCAATTGGCAGACATCTTTACAAAGCCCTTAGATAAAGAGTCCTTCTTCCGAATTCGTAGTGAACTCGGGATCCTTGACTCCACGTTGATCTAAGTCATGCATTGCATCTTATTTCTTACATAATTTCTAACTTGAGCATCGGAGGCGTCTAACATTTTTTTGCAGGTATATATTTTATAAAAGCATAAAAGCATGACGCAAAATACTCAAGTATTCTACAGGAAAATCGCCGTCAAACAATCGATTACTGTATCAATAATCGATTACTTTTGTTCTCTCTATTTTCCAATAAATAAACTTGTGTTTATTTCATATTTTTTATTCTTCCCTTGTATATATTTTTTTGCTAATGGCAAAAGGGGGAAGAAACGGGATATCAAGAAGTATGCTATATCACTCTCAACTTCATTCATGCTTAAAGTGAGGGGGAACATGAATTGAGGGGGAACATCAAATTGCATACTTTACACTTGCATACTTTACACTTGTCTTGGATTATCAAAATAATTATTGCATATATCCCGCTTATGTTTGCCATTATCAAAAAGGGGGAAATTGTTGGAAACACGTTTCAAATGCAATATACTAAACGTGTGTTCTTTTGTAGGTTTTGATGAATGTCAAACAAAGCAAAAAGCGATATATAGCAGTGCTCAAGGACAAGCACAAAATGGATGCATTACAAGAAGCTCAAGACAAAGCTTAGAAATGTTATAATTGAGTCAATATTAATTGTGATCTTGATTCCTCAACTTGGCTCATAACATGGCTTCTCTACTAAAATTATTTTTCCAAAATCATGCATATTTAAATTAAGTGTCAAATGATTTTAAACTATGCATATTTACATTTGTTAAAATGTTTTCCAAGCATGCCTCAAAAATCTGGGCTAAGATAATCGATTATGTACTTATGATAATCGAGTATCTCTAAGCCAAGACTGCATGACAATCGATTGTGAATTAATGATAATCGATTGTGAGTAAGTCAGTTAACATCAGGTTTATGCAAACTGCATAACAATCGATTGTGTACTCATGATAATCGATTGTTAACTGAGGCAAAGTTTTCAAAACTCATAAAAATCGATTATGAACTAATGGTAATCGATTAGAATGAGAAAAATGTCTCCCAGTGATTTTAAATAAAATGATAATCGATTGTGGCTTTTGATAATCGATTATATATGAGACAGAGAGTTTTGAAATTAATTAATAATCGATTATTCCATTTGATAATCGATTATATATGAGACAGAGAGTTTTGAAATTAATTAATAATCGATTATTCCATTTGATAATCGATTGTTGAAGCTGACCGTTGTCATATATTTTCAATTACCTTCAGGTAATCGATTGTTGATATTTAACAATCGATGTTTTGCGTAAAATCTGGAAAAGATTTTCTGAACGTTGTTAAAATAATCGATTGTTGATTTCCGGACAATCGATGTTTTATGCCAAAAATTGGAAAGGATTTCTTAACGTTATAAATAATCGATTAGTGTTTTGAAGTAATCGATTGTTGACGTAAAATCTGGGATTGAATTTTTGATCTGATAGGCAAACAATCGATTGTTTAGTCTTGATAATCGATTGTCACTGAGTAATTTCAGCAATCCTTAATTGGCAATTAGACAACGGTAAGACTGAGTTTTTCACCTATAAATACAGCTTCAACTCAGTGTTTTCAACACAACAACATATACAATTTGAGTATTTTCATTGCTAAAAGCTTTCTTACATTGATCATCATTTTCCATTCATCCATAAAGCTTTTTGAAGAGCCATTCTATTGAGCTAAGTTGTTGTGATCTTGAGCGTACTATTTCTACTCATATCTACTCATTAAGGAGTACTTTGTAAAGTGAGTGTGTTTTGTGTTTGTAAGAGAATTGCGATTCTCGTTTGTTGAGGAACTTGTGATTCCTCGGTTGAAGTCTTTGGGATTGTTATCCCCGAGCAATTGAAGTCTTTGGGATTGTTATCCCCGAGCAGTTGAAGTCTTTGGGATTGTTATCCCCGAGCAGTTGAAGTCTTTGGGATTGTTATCCCCGAGCAATTGAAGTCTTTGGGATTGGTATCCCCGAGCAATTGAAGTCTTTGGGATTGGTATCCCCGAGCAATTGAAGTCTTTGGGATTGTGATCCCCGAGCACCTAGGTGAGGCTTGTGTCCTCAACTGTAACGGTTTGTTAAGCACCCGTAAGCTTGACAAGTTTAGTGGAAATCTCGAGAGAGTCTCTCGGGGACTGGACTAACCACGTTTTTGGCCAACCAGGATACATCATTGTGTAAGTTCTTTTTACTGCACTTGTTTTAATTTCTGCAAAGTTTTTAAATTCCGCACTAAAACGCTTAATAATTTTAAAACGCTATTCACCCCCCCCCCTCTAGCGTAAAGCGTATTGTCCAACAACAAGGTGGAGGGAGTAGGAGGTGAGTCTACCAACTCAGCGAGTAATAACAACAAATAAATCTCCGAAAGCAAGAAAACCCAATAATTACACAAAGGAACCTAAACAATGTATAACAGTATCTGGAACTGAACAAATGAACAACTATATATATATATATATATATGTGTGTGTGTGTGTGTGTGTGTGTGTTTGTGTTTGTGTGTCTGTGTGTGTATGTGTGTGTGATGCAAATGCAGGGATGCGATGCAATGCATATGATGGTACAATCCAGTACCCACTGCGGCGTGCAGCCTGAGCCACCCATATCATTTATCGTCGACGGCGCTCACTGGGGGTGTGTATAGACTCCGGTGGGGCTCCTACATCCCAAGCGCAATAACCAGCCATCTCGTGGCGAATAATCAAACCAGCCATCTCGTGGCGAATAATCAAACTAGCCATCTCCTGGCAAATAATCAAACCAGCCATCTCCTGGCGAATAATCAAACCAGCCATCTAGTGGCGAATAATCAAACCACCCACCTCGTGGTGAAAATCAATAACCAGGCCAGTCCATGTTACCTGAACGCTCATATCACATAGTGTCCGTGTTACCACTGTTTCTAATCACCGCTGCAAAGCACAGCCCGAGCCACCCAAAATCAGTCCAGAAAATATATCATAAGCCCCTTGGGCAGTTATAAATAATAATAATCCTCAGCCGAAATACATTTATAAGATAGCATATGTGTTCTGAATATTTGACACACGACTGGGTTTTGAAAACAATGTTTTGAAACCATGGACTGATAATAAATGATATGCAATCATGCTACAACAGTAATACCAACTCCCGAAGGATATCACAGGTCGGCACTAGACCCCAAACACGGTATACACCCCAATAATGGTCATCACAGTGTGCGTATCATATGCCAATATAGTATAAATCTCACTCGGGATGGACCAGGTCACAATCCCCCAACAGTATCCGACCCCAAACTCATCATGGAGTGCGTGTCATGCCTCAACATAGCGCTACGATGTGAAAGTCTAGGGTTTCAAACCCTCAGAACAGCATTTACTAGCATTACTCACCTCTAGCCGGCTGTAGACTAGCTCGAAATGCCTTTCCCTCGAGAATCTACCTCCACGGATGCCAAATCTGATCAAAACCAATAGAGAATACATCAAAATAGGCTAATGGGACGCAACCCAATCGAAATAACTCGAAATACACTCAATAATACGAAGTTGGAAAAACTAGAGCATCGGGCCCACTTCTCGAAAAATTATGAAATTCACATTTTTAGAATCCTCGTCTTGCCACGAGTCCATACATATCAAATTTACTAGAATCGGAGTCCATTTGACCCCTCAAATCATCACTTTAAGGTTCACTTGGGTTTCAAGCCCTAACCACCATTGTTGATATCAAAACCTCTAATTCTTGGTGTTTAATCCATGAATTTACAATATATTGACATACTATAGGTTCAAGAGTTCTTACCTGATAAATTCCCTCAAAACCTCTCCAAAAATCGCCCACAATCGCCTTAGCTCGAAGTCCAAATGTTCTTCTCCTTTCCAAAATATTAAACCCTCTGTTATCATTAAAACTGGACGATTTCCGCTTCCGCGATATTTTTCCGCTTTAGCGGTCCTCGCTTCCGCGTCTAGTAGATCGCTTCCTCGGTCTGACTATTTCCTTAGCGGTCGCTTCTGCGGCCGATCTTCCGCTTCCGTGACTACCGCAAATGCGATCCCTTTGGCCGCTTTTGTAGTCTATGACTTCCTTTTGGCCGCTTTTGCGGCTTATTGTCCGTTTCTGCGGACACCTCTTATGCGGTCTCTTAGCTGCTTCCGCTAAAATACCAGAAGCAGCAGTCATTTATGATGCTTAACTCCAAAATTCCTCGTTTAACCATTCGATATCACCTCGAGGACCCCGGGACCTCAATCAAAAACACAAACATGCCCTAATACCTCATTCTCGCTCGCGCTATAAAAATGGTATCTTTGACATCAAAAATCACCAAAATCATTGAACTTCATTCTAAGTTAAACTTATACTTTCCAAACTCATATCCGATGTCGAAACCAACCAAACGAGGCCTGAATGACATGAAAATTTGCACACATACTAAAATTTGCCTAACGTAGCTAATGCAACACTCGGAATTCAATTCCGACCCTCGGATCAAATTTTCACCTATCAACCGGATTTCTCCGGAATTCTAACTTCGCCATAGGCTAACTTTCACTTCGGACCTCCGAATTCACTTCCGCTTTCACTCCTAAGTCACAAATAATCCCGCAAAACTATTCGAACCATCGAAAATCCGTTCTGATCCCTCTAACTCATAAGTCAATGTCCGGTTGACTTTTCCAACTTAAGCTTTCCTTAAAGAGACTATTTGTCTCATTTATATCCAATTCAATCCAAATTACTTCAAACTTACCAGACACATATAATAACGCACGGGGAAACATATAACGGGAATAACGAGGCTGAAATACCAGAGACAACGGGTCGGGTCGTCACAGACCTAATTCGAACTATAAGGGACAAGTGCCTTCACCATCAAGTTTAATAATTTTAACTTTAGTTGAACTAGAACTCAGGCTAAGCACTTCGACATTAAACTAAACAAGTTTGACCTTGCTCGTACTATAAGGCCAAGTGCCTCCGCCATCAAATTTAACAAGTTTAACTTCAGTTGAACTGGGACACACGATAAGCGCCTTCGACATTAAACTCAACGAGTTTGACCTTGCTCAAACAATAAGGTCAAGTGCCTTCACCATCAAGTTTAACAAGTACAACTTTTAGTTGAACTGGGACTTAGGCTAAGCGCCTTCGACACTAAAACTCAATGAGCTTGACTTCGCTCGAACTATAAGGCCAAGTGCCTCCGTCATCAAATTCAATAAGTTCAACTTCAGTCAAACTGGTACTCAGGCTAAGCGCCTTCGAAATTTAATTTAACGGGTTCGAATTCACTTAGACTATCAGGCTAAGTGCCTTCGTCATTAAAATCGACAAGTCCAACCTCCGACGAATCGAGGCACAGGCGAAGCATCCTCGCTATTCAAGTAATTTCTTTTTATTCGAATTAAGATTCGGGCCACGTGCCGTTACCTCCAAGTTAAAGTTCAACCTAGGTCAAACTACAAGGCCGCATTTTTACCATCACCGCCAGTAGTTCGACCGCGTCCGAACAGGGACTAAGGCTAAGTGCCACTATCGCCAAACAACAATCCCAACTCGCTCACACGGAGTCAGAGAAGCAAGATTGTTAACAGTTAAAAACTAATATGCCGACCCCAGTCGATCATAAAGGCGAGTCATCTCTTCGAACACGTGGAAAAGAAAGTTGAAAGGGGAAAATGGAAGGTACAAAAATAAGTACAATACAAGCGACGAAAAAGAGAATTATTTATTTACAAAGTCCAGTGCGGGCCATCCTCGCTTACATCTGGCTAAGGCCGGTCAATAAAAGAAAAAAAAAAGAGAAAAAAGAAACACCTGAATGCCAAACGACGAACAAGGCAAACAAAAATCAATTACGATTTCTTTTTTTACTCGGAGCCATCCGCGCCACCATCCCCACTACCATCAGTCTCCGGCGACACTGCATCAAAACCACAGTCGGAACGGGCTTCACGAGCCTTTTGATGCACCACCTCGAAAGTGGCTTCGGTTACGGTACTGACCTCCCAAAAGTTCTTATAAATATCACGTTGGGCCTCAGCATAGACCCAAAGCTCACGAGCCAGGATGGAAATAGTAGCTTGGTCCCGCAGCTGCTGATTCTCTCCTTCTAAGGCCGCAATCAGATCTACATTAACTTGGGCCTCCTGCTCGAGAATGTCGATCGGCTCCCCAAGCCCCGCTTCTCCATCGGCTGTCGTAGCCCTCTCCGACTCTCTACAACGACCCGGCCTGTCATTTTAAGAATTAGCATCTCATTCAACTGCTTAAAATCCTTGAGAATCTTCGTAATATGCATTACGACCCACATGTGTGTTCGAGCTTGATTCTTGAAAGATTCGGAATTTAAATAAAAGAATAACTCTCATTTTGGAAGTTTAAATGAAAAGAGTTGATCGGAGTTTGACTTTTGAGCAAACGACTCTGGAATAGAAGTTTTATAACTCCAATAGCTTCAAAAAGAGGTAAGTATTTGATCTACCCTAGCTTGAGGGAATAGGAGTTGAGTATATTTGCTACTTGTTATGTGATGTGTCCGACGTATAGGCATGGTGACGAGTATCTATACGTTGGGGGTCGAGCATGCCCGTGAGTCGTGTATTATAATTATTGTGACTCCATTGTAGTTTATTGCACTTCATGTGTTATTATAATTATTGTTCCCTTGTTGAGATGTTAGTTTTGATAGTATTGTTCCCTTGTTGGGATATTTGTTTTGATAGTATTGTTCCCTTGTTGGGATGTTTGTTTTGATAGTATTGTTCCCTTGTTGGGATGTTTGTTTTGATAGTATTGTTCCCTTGCCGGGAAAGTTAATGAAGTAATTGTGGTTCTTGAACTTCGAGGAGCAATGACTCAAGTTATAATGCGAATTATGAAAGTTTATGAGATAATTGCATACTTTGGAGCATTGGCTTAAGTGTTAGAGTGAGTTATGAAATGAAAGTGAAAGAAAGAGAAACAAGCATCAATTGTTCTATTGCCGGAAAATTTATATTATTAATGTTTTCCCCTTTCCGGGATCTAAATTGCTTACTTATGGTTCCCTTGCCGGGATTCCTATTTTAGCCTTGTCTATTCCCTCGCCCCATTGTTTGTGATTGTTACTTGGGTGAGGAAGAGTGATAAAGCATGAAGGGTGATGCCGTGTATTGTTGTTTGTGAGGAAAGAGTGTAAAGCACAAAGGGTCATTCCGTGCCATGATATAAATGTTAATGCACGAAGGGTCATTCTGTGCTATGATATAAATGTTAATGCACGAAGATTCATTCTGTACCATGATATGAGTGTTAACGCACGAAGGATCATTCCGTGCCATCATTATGTGAGGTAAAGCACGAAGGAAAATTCCATGTACTTTATATGATTGATTTGGTGAGAGTGAGAGTAAAAGTGCGAAGGATGATGTCGTGCAACTGTTGTTTTCCTACTCTCTGTTGATGTATTTACTTGTTATTAACAATTCAAGTGTATTAACTGGATAGGTCCCTTTTCTTTTGTAACCCGTTGTGTTCGAATCCATAGTGTTTAAAATACCTCGCCTTATTTATTTGTTTGTGTTCACAACTCCAAATTTCAAAAAAAATTGTCACATTTTTAACTCAATTGATTTCTCGTATTAAAGGTACTAATTCATTCGATATTATACATTAATTGAAAAGGGTATTTTCTTTATCAAATGATTTCATAAATAAATAAATAAATAATAACATCATCTTTTCTTGTTGATTTCCTAATTGCGTTGGGAGATGTACTCTACTTTATGTTAAGTGAATGAGTCTTCTTGAACATTCTTCATTGTATTGGGTTATGGAACCTGCTGAATAATATAAGGATATTTTTGTGCAACATGAGACGGAAATATGTGGGCACGGGGTGTCATGATAATATGAAAGTGGGCTGAGACCTATATTCTTTATGATTATAAAATGAGGCGTCACATGGTGACCTTTACCCCAAAGAATTATATTCGATAGATGCTTACTTTGAATATACTTATTTGAAGGAAATATATTCGAAATATATTTATTGAAAAACATATTATCCTAGAGATTATTGCTTGAAGTAGTTATAAGCGAAAGCTTTATATTTAAAGGACTTGATTAATTGATTGCACTTGTATTTGTTATTTGTTGAGAAGCAATTTTGATGTTTTTGTTGCCAGCTATTTATATCATTGGTTGATCATTGTTGCCATTGTTATTAATTGTTTCATATTATTTTGTACTCTATAAACTGCACAGGTTTATGTGAGTGTCTGGTCCTAGCCTTGTCACTACTTCGCTGGGGTAGGCTAGACACTTACCAGCACATGGGGCTGGTTGTGCTGATACTATACTTCTGTATATTTTTTGTGTACAGATCCATGCATTTGATCGATGGTAACTATTCATTGCGGTGGAGACTCAAGGTAAACCTGCTATAGCATTCGCAGTCCTCAGAGTCACCTTCAATTGTACTAATTTCCATTTGTTCCCTTTGCTTCGAAACAGTGATGTAATCATATTGTATAACTACTCTTAGAAAGGCTTGTGACTTGTACTATCGGTTTTAGGAATTGTAAATTGTTTAGAGAAAATTTTATTTGAAGTCGATATATATCGATGTTATTTCATTTAATGTTAGGCTTACCTAGTTTAGAGACTAGGTGCCATCACGACTCTTTGGAGGGATTTTTGGATCCTGACACTCTCGCTGAGGCTCGTGTACACGGATCGCTTCCTCCAACCCTGCAAACCTCGTAGAGGCAGCCCTCGCCTAAAGTTTCAAAGCCCCAACTTCACCCACCAGTGCCACCACTTTCCCGCTCCAAGCCACAGTGACCTCTGTCGCCTTGATCCGAGCCTGTGCTGCCTCTGTCTCCATCTCCATCAGCTTGCTATGCAGACGCCCGCACTTAGTTGCAACCCTATTTCCCACCTCAAGCTCCTCATCCTTCTGACGGAGCTGCTCCTCGAGAGCACTTCTGCTGTCAAGCGCTTGTTGCAGCTGATGCCCTCGCCTCATCAGCTCCTCACCCAGAGCAAGGTTGTGGCGATCGTTCCTCAAACGCTCACGCATCTCTCAGCACCAGTCACGGTAGCGACGATACTTCCCCAGAGTCTGCAAAAATATCCTCGAGCGAATGTTGCATCGGTGGTTGCTCTCCACCTCCAACAAGTAAGCCTACAAAACAATGGGAACAATTAAAATAAGGAATGATGCTACGGCTAAGAAGAAACAAACCAAAAGGAATATTACATATCCTCAGGCCCATCACGGATACTTCATTCATCACCCCGATATCTGAGACATCCCTCAACGATGCATTCTCGATCTCCGAGCACAGCAACTCAAACTGCATCACCAAGTTATTCCCTTGAAGCAGTAAATTTCAGCTCTATGGGAACCTCGATGAAGTGAGCCCGTCCCTCTGCACGCACTATTGAATTGGTGAAACCTTCTTGAAATATACGGACGTCGTCGGGATCCATGTCGGATTCGCACTCATACTCACCCCCTTCTGCCACCGATGAGGTGGAAAAACCCGTCGTAGTCGCCAAATGGGCACTTGAACCAACAGCAGCAGCCGCTGAGGAACGACCTTCCACCTCAACGACATAAACATCCAACTGAATCGTCGAAGCGACAGCCATCCTGGCTTAAGTTAACCGGGGCAACCCCCACTGCTCGCCCACCCTCAATAGCGGGCACCTCAACCGCATTTCTCTTTGAATCCGATGGGGAGGAATCCAAATTAATCACAGTGGGAGGAGCCAGCACGAACTCCACCCTCAACCTCTGCAATGGCCTCTCCTCCTCCCCATTCGATGGCGACTCCGCGAGGAAGAACAATTTCCAGCGGCCCTTCATCTCGAAGAATTGCCCGTGTCGAAGAAAGGGCCGTGGATGACTCAACCAACGCTGACCTCGGCATTGGGCATGGCATCGGTACTGCATCAAGACGAGCAATCACAACTGGCTGATGAAAGGCTAATTGAGAAGCTCTGACACGATGTGTTCTCCCTGATCATAACACGCAAACAAAGTCAACAAATGAATCAAAAGAAAACGAAAGAGAAGAAGAAAACAATACTCCACCTGTCACGGACCGTCGACCATGCCTCTCCCAAAAAGACGCCCATGTATGAATCCCCACCGTATGCAGGGGGAAGGCTTCAACCCACTCGCATATCCCCTCCAACGGAGGCAACTTTTCGGCTATAAAAGTAATGACACGAGTCAATACTTACGAGCATTAGAAGAAAGAGATAAAAATGGGTATTGAATGGTCAGTAACTTACGTGCAAAAAATCCAAACTTCTGGGAACCTAGTCGAGTCTGCCACTAGGTGCTCGGTTCTGATATAAAAGAAGTGCTTAAAGGGGCGACAGTCGATCTCATCATCTAGTTCAACGACCAAGCCCCTCAACCCGCAAGGGCGCGCATGAGCATGATGGCGTGATGGCGCAGATTTTCTAGGGATCATAGAGGCTAAGCACATGCTGCAGTGTGACCTCCCTATCGGACAACTCAACGTACTTGATAAACATCGAGAGCAACTTGCAGAGAGAAGGAGAAAGCTGGGTTGGGCACACCTCAAAGTAACGACAGCAGTCGACCACCAGCATTGGAAGCACAAGCTTGAATCCCACCTTGAAGGGGTAGGCGTAAAACACACATTACATCGCCACTCACAAGCTGAACATCGATCCACTATGCTCGCCCATGCGGTAAATCAGAAGGAAGTTCAATACCGTAATCAAAAAGGAGGTCAGTGATGAAATAGATAAGTTATTAGCCAACGAGTCCGTCAAAGAATCAAAGTACCCCCAATAGGTCGCCAATGTCGTCATGGTTAAAAAGAAAAATGGTAAATGGAGAATGTGCATGGATTTCACCGACCTCAACGAGGCATGCCTGAAAGATTCATTCCTATTACCCCACATCAACCAGTGTGTGACGACCCAAAAGGGTCATCACCGTGATTCTCCCTTTACTTGCGCTTCTGAGGCCTTGAAAACCTCTTATTTGGTTGCCTCGATTTGCACGCGTAGTCTGGGCGCGAAGCCGGAAAATTTTTGTGTGAAAATATTTGAATTCTTTGTGAAAAAGTATGAATTTTGATACTAATATTGCTATATTGACTTTGGTCAACATTTTGAGTAAATAGATCCAGACCCGTAATGTGATGGTTCCGGAGGATCCATAAGGAAATTTGGAACCCTGGCGTATTTCCGGAATCAAAATCCGAGGTCACATGCCCGAGAACGGAGCTTTTCTGTGATATGATTTTATGAATATGCTTAAGGAAAAATGAAAATGGAAATTGATCAAAAATAGTGGTATCAGCCTCGTATTTTGGTTCCGAGGCCCAGTACAAGTCTTAAATGGGCGTTAAGCGCTATATGTAAAGTTTGGTTGAAAACGGACGTTGTTTGACGTGTTTCGAACTAAAAGTGGAAAGTTTGAGAATTTTGAACTTAGAATTGAAAACATGAGTTTTGGAGGCTGATTCTTAGATTTTGATGTTATTTTGGCAATTTGATCGCTCGAGCAAGTTCGTAGGATGATATTGAGGCTCGGGAGTGTTTTCAGGCGGTGGTTCGGTATGTTTTTAGACCTTTGGAGTTGGCATATTTTCTGCAATTTTTGCACACGAAAATTCTTCTACGCGATCGCGACTTCATCCCCACGATCGCACTTTTTTGGCCTGTGCCACTACGCGATAGCAGCTTCATTCATGTGATTGCATAGCTTCCAGTTTCCGCTTCTCCGCGTTCACGTACCAGTCCACGTGATCGCATAGAACAATTGACCTCTTAGTGACGTTTCCTTTACGCGGTCGAAGCACTCTTCACGCGATCGCGTAGATCCTAAGTTTCCTTCACCGCGATCGCGTCCCCGTTCTTGCGATCGTGAAGGGCATTTTCGCCCAGTGATTTTGAAAGCCTAAAAAAACCAGTGACGGGATTTATTCCCAAATTCTCACACGAACTCTCTTCCAAACTTCTCCATTGCCGAATTTCCAGCCCCAATTTTATCACAACTCGTTGGGTAAGCAATCCTATCATTATTTCCTCACTATTTCTTCATCAAATCATTAAATTCCTAGCTCTAAAACATGAAATCAAAGTAGAATTTAGAGGTTTTGGGTTTTGTTAGGGTTTATGGGATTTTGGGTATTTCAACCTCAATTTAAGGTCGAAATTAAGATCTAATTATATATTTGAACTCGTGGGGTTAAGGGGGATTGGGATTTGGTCCAAGCCTCGAATTTGGACCACGTGGGCCAGGTGTTGGATTTTAGTATTTTTGAAAGTAAACTAGGAAATGCATTTCTAGGCTATGGATTGTGTTCTTGGATCCTTATTGATAATATTGAACCTGATTATGTTAGATATCGTTAGTTCGGGGTCGAATTCTAGAGGAAAGGCAATTGTTGAGCTTTGAGTTACTATTTTAGGATTCGAGGGAAGTGTTCGATCTAACTTTTGGCTTGAGGGAATAGGATTATATTGTTATTTGTTATGTGCTACGTGGGGTCGGTGTATAGGTATGGTGATGGTTACCTATGCGCCCGACTCAAGCATGACCGTGATGTCATATTTGCTATTAAATTGTGAAGTAAGTGAATAATTCGAATAATTACTTATTACAAGATCTATGAAGTGAAAGTTGAGAATTAAATGAACTAAAGAGGAATTTATGGTACTTTTCCCTTGTCGGGACCATTTGTTGAGTTGTATTTCCTTGTCGGGACCTATTGTTGAGTTGTATTTCCCTTGCGGCGACCATTTGTTGAATTATTCTCCCTTTCCGGGATATTTTTCTTGATATTATATATTTCCCTGTTCCCGTTTGGTTGTGACCATTGATTGGGAGAGGAATTGAGAGTTAAAGCACGAAGGTTGATGCCGTGCACTCTTTATTGAGAGTAAAAGCACGAAGGGTGATGCCGTGCACTATTTAATGAGAGTAAAAGCACAAAGGGTGATGTCGTGCCTTGTATTTGATATTCTTTGTGAGAAATGAGAGTAAAAGCACGAAGGGTGATTTCATGCATCATATTTTACTATTTTTGGTAAGGAATGAGAGTAAAAGCACGAAGGGTGATGCCGTGCGGTTGTTGATCCATTGGTTTTCCTATTTTATTATTATTTATTCAGTTTCATCTCTTGATTGTAGAAATAATAATTGAACTACTACTCCCCCAGCATGTCCCTTTCCCTTTTATCTGCTTAATATCTTGCTCTCTATATGTTATTGCATATATCTATACAGGTTGGTTGTGGTAGGACTGGTTTCGCCTCGTCACTACCTCGCCGAGGTTAGGCCGGGAACATACCAGCACATGGGGTCGGCTGTGCTGATACTACGCTTCTGTGCCTTTTTTTGTACACAGCTCAAGACCTAGTCTATGGACCGCAACTATAGTTCGGTGTGATCCTTCAGTCCAGAGACTCTAAGGTAGTTTGCTGGCGTTAGCAGGCCCCGAGTCTCCTCTATATATTTCTTACAAGTTGTTTAATTGTACCAGGCAGACATGCTATGTATTACTTTCAGACTATCTTTTTAGTAATCTGTAGTTGTCCGTGAGAAGTGACACCAAATACTAGGTAGAGACAGGTTGTTAGTTTTCCGCATCTTGTTTTCGTTATTGTTATTAAAAGACTTTTGGATGCTTTAAATAAATTATTCTAGTATTTAATTTGTCTTGGATTTAAGTTTGTGAAAATGATTATAAAGGTTGGCTTGCCTAGCTTCGATAGTAGGCGCCATCACGACTCCCGATGGTGGGTAAATTCGGGTCGTGACAAGTTGATATCAGAGCCCTAGGTAACTTGGGTCTCACAACTCACGGACAAGCTTGGCAGAGTCTGAGGGATCGGTACGGAGACGTGTGTATTTATCCCCCAGAGGCTACAGAGTTAGGAAAAGTTTCACTTTGTTCATTCTTGTCATGCGATTCTGTTTCTCAATTATTGATTGTTGTTCTACTCTGTTCTTTTGCAGATGGCGGCGTCTTCTTCTTTCGAGCAGCAGCCCGTACCCCAGCAGCAGCTCCCGTGAGGGGCAGGGGCCGAGGTCGTGGCAGGGGCAGAGCTAAGCCCCAGGCACCAGTTCCAGAGGTGGAGCCTCATATTGACTTTGATGAGGAGGTTCCAGCTCTACCAGCTCCAGTGGGCCCAGCTCAGGTCCCAGGAGGAGTGATGTTTTCTTCGGATCTTCAAGATGCTCTTGTCCGCATAGCAGGATTTATGGACAGTGTTGCTAGAGCGGGATTGCTGTCAGTAGCACCAGCCACTTCTCAGGCTGGAGGAGGGGTTCAAGGTCCTGCTATACGTACTCCGGAGTAGGTAGCTCCCAGACTCAGGTTCCCTTGGTTCAGCCCGTAGTAGCAGCTCATACAGGCTTTACAACTCAGGCCGGAGATGGGACGACCATGTCTTTGGATGCTTTATGGAGGCTTGATCGGTTCTCCAAGCTTTCCACCACTACTTTCAGCAGTGCTTCATCGGAGGATCCCCAGGACTTTCTATACAGTTGTCATGAGATCCTCAAACTATGGGGATAGTAGAGACCAATGGGGTCGAATTTTGCACTTTCAGACATGTGGGGTCCGCCAAGACTTGGTGTAGAGATTATTGTCTATCTAGACCAACATGGTCCCCAGCTTTGACATGGGATCAGTTTGCAGAGTTTTTTTTGGAGAAGTTTCTCCCCGTCACTCAGTGGGAGGCACTTCGCACAGTTTAAGCATTTTCAGCAGAGGTCTATGACAGTTACACAGTATGAGACCAGATTTGTTGACTTGGCATACCATGTAGTAGTGATACTCCCTACAGATAGGGAGAGGTTCCGGAGGTTCATTAATGGATTGATTCAGCCCATTCGCTTACAGATAGTTGTGGGAGTTGGCAGTGATATTACTTTTCAGGAGGCGGCCAATGCAGCCCGCCGAGTAGAGATGGCATTGGCTCAAGGAGGTAGTCAGGGTTCAGACAAGAGACCTCGACATTCTGGAAGATTTAGTGGTACCTCATCTAGAGGTAGGGATTTTCATGACAGAGGCCATCCCCTGAGACCTTTCCAGTCGGCACTTCAGGTTTCTCATGGTACGCCAGGCGGTGGTGGCCACCAGCAGTATTATTCAGATCATTAGTCTTTCTGCGCACCACCAGCCCCCATCACTGCACCGCCACATACCGGTCGATAGGGCCAGCAGTCTCAGCCGCCGAGGGCATGTTATGGTTCTGGTGACACATGTCATGTTGTTAGATTTTGCCCTCGAGCCTCGAGTAGTTCTCAACAGCAGGGTCCTTGCCCTACGATTTAGGTAGTAGGTGATCCACAGGTCGCCCAGCCAGGTAGAGGCAGGGGTAAGGATCATAGAGGTGGAGGGAGAGACCATAGGGGTGGAGCCCGGACAGCCGAAGGTAGGGGTCAGGCTGGTGGAGGCCAGCCCCGTTGTTATGCATTGCCAGCCAGACTGGAGGCCGAGTCATCTGATGTTGTGATTACAGGTACTATACTGGTCTATGATAGGGGTGTTTCTGTATTATTTGATCCAGGATCTACTTATTCTTTTATTTCATCCTATTTTCCACCCTATTTGATTATGCCTAGTGAGGCTCTGGGTATTCCTGTATATGTGTCCATACCGGTTGGTGATTTTATAGTGGTCGACCGAGTGCATCATTCTTGTGTAGTGGTATTTGAGGTGTTGAGACCCATGTCAATTTATTGCTTCTCGATATGGTGGACTTCGATGTTATATTAGAAATGGACTAATTGTCCCCATATCATGCTATCCTGGATTGTCACGCCAAGACCGTGACTTTGGCCTTGCCAGACTTGCCTCGACTTGAGTGGAGAGGGACCCCAGGTCATGCAACTCGTCGTGTTATTTCGTATGTCAAGGCTCGACATATGGTCGAGAAGGTGTGTTTAACATATTTGGCATATATTCGCGATTCCAGCGCAGAGGTTCCATCTATCGACTTTGTTCCTATTGTTCGAGAGTTCCCCGAGGTTTTTCCTTCAGACCTGTCGGGTATGCCACCCCATAGAGATATTGACTTTTGTATTGATTTGGCTCCTGGCATTCAACCTATTTCTATTTCGTCGTATCGCATGGCCCCGCCAGAGTTGAAAGAGTTGAAAGAACAGCTTCAAGATTTGCTTGATAAGGGTTTCATTAGACCCAGTGTATCACCTTGGGGTGCTCCAGTGTTGTTTGGGAAGAAAAAGGACGGGCCGATGAGAATGTGCATTGATTACCGGCAGTTGAATAAGGTGACGACAAAGAACAAGTATCCACTGCCGAGGATTGACGATTTGTTTGACCAGCTTCAGGGTGCTAAGGTGTTCTTGAAGATAGATTTGAGGTATGGTTATCACCAATTGAGGATTAGGGCGTCTGATGTCCCTAAGACAGCTTTTCATACTCGGTTTGGGCATTATGAGTTTTTGGTCATGTCGTTTGGGTTGACCAATGCCCCGGTAGAATTCATGGAGTTGATAAACCGAGTGTTCAGGCCTTACTTGGATTTATTTGTGATTATGTTCGTTGATGATATCTTGGTATACTCCCGCATTCAGGAGGAGCATGAGCAGCACCTCAGAGTGGTTCTTCAGACTCTGAAGGATAGCCAGTTGTATGCCAAATTCTCAAAGTGCAAATTTTGGTTGAGTTCAGTAGCATTCCTGGGTCATGTCATATCAGCAGAGGGTATTCAAGTGGACCCAAAGAAGATAGAGGCAGTCAAGAACTGTCCTCGACCAGCTTCAGCTACAAAGATTCGGAGCTTCTTGGGGTTAGCTGGTTACAATGGACGTTTTTTTATGGAGGGGTTTTCATCAATCGCAGCCCCGATGACTAGATTGATTCAGAAGGGTCCCAGTTCAGGTGGTCAGATGAGTGCAAAGTGAGCTTCCAGAAGCTCAAGACAGCACTGACCACGGCACCGGTATTGATCTTGCCCACGGGATCTGGGCGTTGTACTGTATATTGTGATGCTTCCCGCATCGGACTTGGCGCAATGTTAATGTAAAATGGCAAGGTCATAGCATATGCTTCGAGGCAGTTGAATATCCACGAGAAGAATTATCCAGTTCATGACTTAGAGTTGGCAGCCATTGTTCATGCCTTGAAGATCTAGAGGCATTATTTGTATGGTGTGACATGTGAGGTGTACACGGATCACAAGAGCCTTCAGTACTTGTTCAAGCAGTAAGAGCTGAATTTGAGACAGCAGAGGTGGTTGGATTTGTTAAAAGATTATGATGTTTCTATTTTATACCACCCAAGGAAGGCCAATGTGGTGGCCGATGCATTAAGTAGAAAGTCCGCCAGCATGGTAGTCTTTCATATATTCTGGTCATCCAGAGACCGCTTGCCTTGGATGTTCAGGCCTTGGCCAATAGAATTGTGAGATTGGATATTTCTGAGCCCAGCAGGGTGTTAGCTTGCATGGTTGCTTGCTTGTCGTTGATGGAGCGTATCCGGGAGCGGCAGTTTGATGATCCCCATTTGTGTGTCCTGAGAGACACGGTGCAGAGGGGAGGTGCCAAGGAGATGACTTTGGGAGATGATGGCATATTAAGGTTGCATGGGCGAGTTTGTGTGCCCAATGTTGATGGTATTTGAGAGTCGATCTTAGCAGAGGCCTACAGTTCTCGGTATTCTATTCACCCGGCACTGCGAAGATGTATCAGGATTTGAGATAGCATTATTGGTGGCGTAGAATGAAGAAAGACATTGTTGCATATGTGGCTCGTTGTCTAAATTGTCAACAGGTTAAGTACGAGCATCATATGCCAGCCGAGTATTTTCAGAGGATTCAGCTTCCAGAGTGGAAGTGGGAGAGAATCACCATGGATTTTGTTATTGGCCTTCCGATGACTCGGAAGAAGTTTGATGCTATATGGGTTATTGTTGATAGGCTGACTAAGTCAGCGTTTTTCATCCTTGTTGCCACCACCTATTCATCCGAGAGGTATGCAGATATTTATGTGAGGGAGATCATTCGCCTTCATGGGGTGCCCATATCTATTGTTTCATATCGGGGTCCACAGTTTACCTCGTATTTTTGGAGAGCGGTGCAGCATGAATTGGGCACCCAGGTCCAGTTGAATACAGCATTCCACCCCCAGACGGACGGTCAGTCCGAGAGGACTATTCAGATTATTGAGGATATCCTCCGAGCCTGCGTTATTGATTTTGGAGGCTCGTGGGACCAGTTCTTGTCGTTAGCGGAGTTTGCCTACAACAACAGCTACCAGTCCATATTCAGATAGCTCCATATGAGGCGTTGTATGGTAGGCGGTGTCGGCCTCCAGTCGGATGGTTTGAGCCAGGAGAGGCTCGGTTATTGGGTACAGATTTGGTGCAGGAGGCCTTAGATAAGGTCAAGATCATTCAGGACAGACTTCGGTCAGCTCAGTCTAGGCAGAAGAGTTATGCAGATCGTAAGGTCAGGGATGTTGCTTTCATGGTTGGCGAGCGAGTATTGCTCCGTGTATCGCCTATGAAGGGCATGATGAGATTCGGGAAGAAGGGAAAGCTTAGCCCTATGTATATTGGCCCGTTTGATATTCTGGACTGTGTGGGGAACGTGGCTTATAGACTTGCATTGCCACCTAGCTTGTCAGCCATGCATCCAGTTTTCCATGTATCCGTGCTTCAGAAGTATCACGGTGATCCCACCCACGTGTAAGATTTCAGCACTGTCCAATTGGACAAGGATCTGTCAAATGAGGAGGAGCTGGTGGCTATTTTAGACCGGCAGGTTCGACAGTTGAGGTCGCGGAGTTTTCCTTCAGTGCATGTTCAGTGGAGAGGTCAGCCTCCTGAGGCATCGACCTGGGAGTACCAGTCTGATATGTGGAGCCGTTATCCCCATCAATTCCCCGTCTCAGGTAATCCTTTTTTGTCCGTTCGAGGACGAACGGTTGTTTTAGAGGTGGAGGATGTGACAACCAGAAGGGTCATCACCATGATTCTCCCTTTCCTTGCGCTTCTGAGGCCTTGAAAATCTCTTATTGGGTTGCGCAGTCCGGGCGGGAAGCCGGAAAATTTTTATGTGAAAATATATGAATTTTATGTTAAAAACTAATTTTGATACTAATATTTCTATAGTTCATTTGGTAAACGTTTTGGGTAAACGCACCCGGACCCATAATTTGATGGTCCCGAAGGATCCGTAAGGAAATTTGGGACCCGGGTGTATTCTCGGAATCAAAATTCGAGGTCCCAGGCTCGAGTACGGAGCTTTTCTGTGCAATGGTTTTATGAATATGCTAAAGGAAAAATGAAAACGAAAATTGATCAGAAATAGTGGTATCGGGATTGTATTTTGGTTCCGACGCGCGGTACAAGTCTTAAATGGGCGTTAAGCGCTATTTGTAAAGTTTGTAGAAAACGGACGTCGTTTGACACGTTTCGGACTAAAAGTGGAAAGTTTGAAAATTTTGAACTTAGAATTGAAAATCATGAGTTTTGGAGGTTGATTCTTTGATTTTGATGTTATTTTGGCGACTTAATCGTTCGAGCAAGTTCGTAGGATGATATTGAGTTAGTGTGTGTGGTTGGTTGGCAGCCCCGAGGGCTCGGGAGTATTTTTGGGGGTGGTTCAGAGTGTTTTTAGCCCTTTGGACTTTGCAAATTTTCAGCAATTTTTGCACAGGGAAATTCTTCTACGCGATCGCGGCTTCATCCATGTGATCGCACTTTTTTGGCACGTTCCACTATGCGATCGCAGCTTCATTCACGCGATCATCTAGCTTCCAGTTTCCCTATCTCTACGTTCGCGTACTTGTCTATGCGATCGCATAGAACAATTGACCTCTCGGTGGCTTTTCCTCTACGCTGTCGCAACACTCTTCACGCGATCGCATAGCTCCCAAGTTTCCTTCACCGCGATCGCGTCCTCGTTCCTGCGATCGAGAAGGGCATTTTCGCTCAGTGATTTTAAAAGCCTAAAACAGACCAGTGACGGGATTTACTCCCAAATTCTCACACGAACTCACCAAACTTCTACATTGGCAAATTTCCAGCCCCAATTTTATCACAACTCTTTGGGTAAGCAATCCTAACATTATTTCCTCACTATTTCTTCATCAAATCATTAAATTCCTAGCTCTAAAACATGAAATCAAAGTAGAATTTAGGGGATTTGGGTTTAGTTAGGGTTTATGGGATTTTGGGTATTTCAACCTCAATTCGAGGTCGAATTTAAAATCTAATTATATATTTGAACTCATGGGGTTATGGGGGATTGGGTTTTGGTCCAAGCCTCGAATTTGGACCACGTGGGCCAGGTGTTGGATTTTAGTATTTTTTAAAGTAAACTAGGAAATGCATTTCTAGGCCATGGGATTGTGTTTTGGATCCTTATTGATAATATTGAACCTGATTATGTTAGATATCGTTGGTTCGGGGTTGAATTTTAGAGGAAAGGCAATTGTTGAGCTTTGAGTTTCTATTTTTGGATTCGAGATAAGTGTTCGATCTAACTTTGGCTTGAGGGAATAGGATTAGATTGTTATTTGTTATGTGCTATGTGGGGTCGGTGTATAGGTATGTTGACAGTTACCTATGCGCCCGAGTCAAGCATGACCGTGATGTCATATTTGCTATTAAATTGTGAAGTAAGTGAACAATTGTAATAATTTCCTGTTACAAGAACTATGAAGTGAACGTTGAGAATTAAATGAACTAAAGAGGAATTTTTGGTACTTTTCCCTTGCCGGGACCATTTGTTGAGTTGTATTTCCTTGCCGGGACCTATTGTTGTGTTGTATTTCCTTTGCCGGGACCATTTGTTGAATTATTCTCCCTTGCCGAGATATTTTGCCTTGATATTTATATTTCCCTTTTCCCGTTTGGTTGTGACCATTGATTGGGAGACGAATTAAGAGTTAAAACACGAAGGTTGATCTCGTGCACTCTTTATTGAGAGCAAAAGCATGAAGGGTGATGCCGTGCACTATTTAATGAGAGTAAAAGCATGAAGGGTGATGTCGTGCCTTGTATTTGATATTCTTGGTGAGAAATGAGAGCAAAATCATGAAGGGTGATGTCGTGCATTATATTTGACTCTTTTTGGTAAGGAATGAGAGTAAATGCACAAAGGGTGATTTCATGCGGTTGTTGATCCATTGGCTTTCCTATTTGATTATTATTTATTCAGTTTCATCTCTTGATTGTAGAAATTATAGTTTAACTGCTACTCCCCCAGCATGTTCCCTTTCCCTTTTATCCGCTTAAAATCTTTCTCTCTGTCTGTTATTGGATATATCTGTACAGGTTGGTTGTGGTAGGACCGGTTTAGCCTCGTCATTACCTCGCCGAGGTTAGGCCGGGTATTTACCAGCACATGGGGTCGGTTGTGCTGATGCTAAGCTTCTATGCCTTTTTTGTGCACAGATTAGGATCCAGTCTACGGACCGCAGCTACAGTTCGGGAGTGATCCTTCAGTCCAGAGACTCTGAGGTAGTTCGCTGGCGTTCGCGGGCCCCGAGTCTCCTCTATCTATTTCTTTCAGTTTTTTTAATTGTATCAGATAGACGTGCTACGTATTTCTTTCAAACTATTGTTTTAGTACCCTCTAGTTGTCCGTGAGCAGTGACACCAGATACTGGGTAGAGACAGGTTGTTAGTTTTCCGCATCTTGTTTTCGTTATTGTTATTAAAAGACTTCCGCATGCTTTAAATAAATTATTCTAGTATTTAATTTGTCTTGGATTTAAGTTTGTGAAAATGATTATAAAGTTTGGCTTGCCTAACTTTAACAGTAGGCGCCATCATGACTCCCGGTGGTGGGTAAATCCGGGTCGTGACACAGTTGATCGATGCCACCGCAGGACATGAACTGCTAAGCTTCCTAGATGCCTACTCCAGTTACAATCAGATCATGATGGCCGAGGAGGACAAGGAAAAAACCACTTTTATCACCCACCAAGGGACGTACTGCTATAAGGTAATGCCCTACGGACTCAAAATGCGGGGGCAACATATTAGAGACTGGTTACCAAAATGCTCAAGTAACAGCTCGACAAGACCATGGAGGTCTATATCGATGATATGCTAGTAAATTGGCAAAGAAAGAAGACCACATCAACCATCTGAAATAAGACTTCGAGATACTGAGACGACACAGGATGAAGTTGAACCTGGAAAAGTGCGCCTTCGGCGTGGCCTCGGGAATGTTTTTGGGTTTCCTCATATCACTACGAGGTATCAAAGTCAGCCCGGAACAGATAAAGGCAATAGACGCAATACATGTTACATTGAACAGTAAAAAAAGTAGGTACAAAAGCTGACAGGACGAATACTCGCCCTATACAGGTTCATCTCTCGGTCCTCCGACATATGCCACAAGTTTTTCAACGTGTTGAGAAAAGATCGCATGTTGTTGTGGAACGAGAAATACCTCGAGGCCTTGGGAAAATTAAAAGCATACTTATCTTCGCCACCGTTGCAAGTCAAAACAAACCCAGGCGAATCTTTGCTGGTATATCTGGTGGAGTCCAAAGTTGCCGTCAGCGCAGTCTTGGTACGCAAAAATAAAGGTACGCAATCTCCTATTTATTATATCAGCAAAACCCTAGTGGATGCCGAAACACGGTACCCACACCTCGAGAAGTTGGCCCTGGCACTGGTCGTGGCTTCACGAAAGCTTAGACCCTATTTTTAGTGCCACCCCATAAAAGTAATAACGACGTTCCCCTTGAGAAGCATCCTACAAAAGCATGAACTATCGGCCAGGCTCGCCAGATGGGCCATAGAGCTCAGCGACCACGACATATCCTATCACCCAAGAAATGCCATCAAGTCGCAGGTACTTGCCGACTTTGTTTCTGACTTCAGCACAGAGATATTTCCAGAGGCAGAGTTGGAGGCCATTCGTACCTTCCCCAGCACCGACCTTTGGACCCTATTTACCAACGGTGCCGCTAATTCCTCGGGATCGGGACTGGGACTCATTCTCGAAGTCCCCACGGACGAAGTAATTCGTCAGTCTTTACGATGCCCTGAGATGACTAACAAGGAGGCCTAGTATGAGGCTATAATTGCAGGTATAAAGTTAGCCATCAAATACGGGGCTCGGCGACTCATCCTCCATTGTGTTTCCCAACTCGTAGTGAACCAGGTCACTGGGACTTACCAAATTAAGCAACATAGACTACAAAAATACCAATCAGAAATCCACAAGTTGATGCCTGAGTTTGACTGATTTCTGTTAGTTATGTCCTTCATCAACTCGGGAATGGACATAAACGGTCCCCTACCAGCGAGACAAGGAAAGGTATGATTTCTGTTAGTTTTGACTGATTATTTCTCCAAGTGGATAGAAGCAAGTGTGTACGCCCAGATACGCGAACAAGACGTCATCACCTTCATATGGAAGAACATCATATGCCGTTTCGGCATCCCCAAGGAAATTAGCTGCGACAATGCCCCCCAAGTCATTGGCAAAAGACAACTGAGTTCTTCGAAAAATAGCTTATCAAGTGAATACTCTCCACGCCATATCACCCCACCGCCAGCGACCAAACAGAATTTTCCAACAAAATGATAGTGAACATACTGAAAAAGAAACTCGAAAAAACCAAAGGGTTGTGGCTCAAACTACTACCGGAAGTGTTGTGGGCGCACCGGACCACGCCCAAATCCAGCATGCGAGAAACACCATACTCACTAGTCTACGGAACCGACGTGGTCATACCCGTCAAAATCGAAGAACCGAGCCTAAGGTATTAATATACCAGCGGAGCAGATAACAACACAAATAGACTTCAAGACCTCGACAAAGGCCGAAGAACAAAGGGACATGGCCCACATAAGAATGTATGCTCAAAAACCATAGGTCGAATGGTATTACAACAAAAAGCCAAAATAAGACCACTCAAAGTGGGTGATTACGTCCTCAAAGCCAAAATGTTAGCATCAAAAGACCCAAGCGAAGGAAAATTGGGCACCAAATGGGATGGACCATACAAAATCACAGCAATAGCAAACAAAGGATCATTCCAGTTGGAAATATTGGAAGGAAAAATACTCCAAAACAACCGGAACATCGCACACCTCAAGTACTTTCATTTCTTAAATGCGTCTCCCGAGTCGTACTCTTTTTTCCTTACCCGAGTTTTGTCCCAATTAGGTTTTCTCGGGGAGGTTTTTAACGAGGTAGTGGACGGGACACCTGGGGTATCTGAGGACAAGTTTATCATATCAGCCACTCGACACGTTCTCCGGGCCAATATAATAAAGGGACAAGCCTAGCTAAATCTCCATTGTGTAAACTGCTAAGGCCACCATCTCCATTATGTAAACGACTAAGGCCACACTCTCCATTGTGTAAACGGCTAAGGCCACCATCTCCATTATGTAAACGACTAAGGCCACCATCTCCATTTTGTAAGCGACTAAGGACATCACCATCAAACGTCGACGCTGCTCAACAATGACAGATAACACTTCGATGACATTTGAAGTTACATCCTATTGGCTAAGTCCATCGCCATCAAACATCGACCCTGCTCGACGATGATGGATAACATTTCTATGACAGTTGAAGTTAAATCCTATTGGCTAAGGCTATCACCATTAAATGTCGACTCTGCTCGATGATAATGGATAACACTTCGACGATAGTTGAAGTTACATCCCATTAGCTAAGGACATCGCCACTAAATGTCAACCCAGTTCGATAGCGATGGATAACACTTCAACGACAGTTGATGTTACATCCTATTGGCTAAGGCCATCGCCATAAAGCGTCAACTCTGCTTGACGATGACGGATAACACTTCGATGATAATTGAAGTTACATCCTATTTGCTAAGACCATTGCCATTAAACGTCGACCTTGCTCAACAATAGTGGATAAAGCTTTGACGACAGTCAAAATTATATCCTATGGGACAAAGCCATCACCACTAAACATTGACCCAGTTCGATAACGACAAATGACAGTTCGACAACAATCAGAGTTACATCCATTTGGCAAAGGCCATCGCCATTGCATGGACCAAGCTCAATTACGACGAACAACATTCAGACAACGGTTAAAATTTCATCTCATTCATTCATTAAGGTTGGGTTTTGACTTGTCTACGAATATCAACTCTACGGTGAAGTCCCAAAAAACGAAGAACAACACAAAAAGAATAACAGCAAAAGTATGATTCATATATCATGGTAAAAAGATATATACATTCGGTCCCGTAAAGGGCCCCCACTACACTCTACAATAAGCAAAACAAATATTAATCTTAAGGAGCCTCGCCTTCTTTCCTATCGCCCCCGTCTATTCGCAACCTCGACCGTCACTACCAGGGCAGTAAACTTCATTGTACCAGGAGTCAAAATCCAGCCGGTTGACGTCCTACGAAGCATAGCCCTCCCAGTCAGGGGAGTCGGAACTGTACCTACAGACTGCCCGAGCGGCACGAGCCTTGTCACACCTCTTTTTTTCAAACATCTACTCCCTCTTAAATTAATAAAAAGATTTAGTGTAGCTTGAAAAGGGTTTTCAATTTATAAAGTGACAAAAAACTTTCAAAAGGAAATAACTCAGAGTCACCACCTGACATTGATTTCGGTGTGCCAGGTCACTGTTTTTCTAAAACTAATTTTCCCTTTAAAAGACCTTGGACTTCAAAACTAAGTCTGCACCAGAGATTTTAGGTAAGGGGGTTCCCGTGAAAATCACGGTTGCGTACTCGATCAAGTTGGTTTTTAGAATTAAGATTGAGGTAAAAATAAGCACAAAAAAAGAAAAATAAACACATACGAAACTCGAGCTCATCCCCACCTAGTAATAGAAAAATGAAAAGGGAAAGAAAGAAAAATCCTAAGCTGATTTATAGTATGAATTCTATGCCATGCTCATCAAGGCCTCAAAATATTTACATGGCTCTTTGGGGCATACCACGAATAATAATATTTACAAACTTCACGGGGCATTCTCCGGATAAATTTTAACTAAGAAAACGACCCCTTGCCTCGAAATTAAAAGAAACAAATAGAAAAATCCTAAAATTGCTTACCCAAATTTGGTCACCTACACATACATACTTCTATCGTTCAACTAATGAAAGTAGATTAATAGTATTTAAACTTAATTTGGACTAGTTATGCTAATCTATGCTAAAACTAATGTTCATTTCTTTTAGGCTAATTGTATAATCTAATTTTCAAAATTAATTCACGAGCAACTTATTTTACGTTTTAGATTAAGTTTAACATCTAAAAGACAACTCAAATTAGGCTATTGAACTCAAACCATTCTCTGGATCAACTAAAAAAAAATTTACTTTAGTAACCCAATGGCAGCGAACAAATAATATGTGAAACGCATAATAGCCAAGTTCTTGCTATCAAAATCAAGCATGATGGGGATAGAAATAAGAGCAACAAAGAAAGAATTGCACCTCAAGCAATTAACAATGAAGCTGAGATTAGAGCGCAGCCGGAAAACCTTATTGACGACCTTAAGCTGTGTAACTGATGACCTCAACTTTTTGGACAACTTGTACGAAATCTACTGATATGTATCAAAAAAGATGAGGCCACAGTTGAAGGATGGTGATTGGGTTGGGGCTGCTTCGACCGGAGACGAGATGGTGCTAGTGGTCATATGGCCAGCGGCGGCTGAAGCTCGCTTCTATTTCTCGTGAAGTTGATGGTTCAAGGTGGAGATGGGGTGTTAGCGATTTGCTGGTTCTCCTTGCCCATCCAGTTCTAATGGTTATCGTGAGTGAGATGGAGGTCATGGGTCATTAACGGCAGATGGTGGCGGCTGGTTCGTCTCCTAAGGTTGGCATTGGTTTTGGAGTGAGTCAGGTTGGTCAGCAGGCGGCTATGGTGGTGGTTGCTGCTGGCAGGCGGCGACTGAAGGTGTGGGATTAGGGTTCAGCTAGGGTTTTGTTCAAGAAGAAGAATAAGAGATCTCATCTAGGGTTTTTGTGTTTTTTCCATTGTTATCTCTCTAGGTCTTGTATCTCTAAGGTTCAAGAAGAAGACTAGACTAGGGTTTTAGTCTTAAAAGAAGAGGGTCTTGAAATAAGGCCTTTGGTGGTGGGTTTAAAATTGGGCTCCAAAAATGTGCAAAATTGGGCCAACAAAGGCTGAAAATTCAAATTAAATACCTATAAAAGCTCTACATTAATTTTGATAAATTATTTGTATTAAAAATAAAACTAAAAATTAAAGTTGGAACTATTTTTGGTATTTTGGGGGATTATATTAGGATTAAAATAGGTTAAAAGTAATATATTTTTCAAAAAATACCTAATACTAAATTAAATAAAAAGGTAAACCTATTTTTTGTATTTTTTCAATTTTTGTGATAAAAATAATATAGAAGAGACAGAATTACTTAAAATAACTATACTAGACCTAAACTAAGTATTTCAATATTAAAATATGTAAAAACTCGAGGAGGATAAAAATCACATGTCTACAGTTGTCCCTCTTTGACTGGAAATATGAAGTATTTTCAGACAAAGAACGACTAGACAGGTTTTATTACCCGACCCTTACTTAAAAAGACCAAAAGCTAAAAGAAAGGACAATGTGACCGAGCCCTATAATCTGAGCTACCTACATATCATTGGCTATAAAGGAATCAGGCCACATGTAGTTCAGAAGTGAAAGAGATGATGGAAATATCGAGGTGGAGAGCCGGTCAAGATGTCGTTCTATCGAGGTTCCGGTCTACGGTCATGTTATTACATCAAAATGAAAAACTGAAAATGACTAACTAAGCCTGTCAACTATGAGTTACAAGTTTCCTATCTATTAGTCTTATGAAACTTGATCTTGAGTCTTGAATGGTTCTTCATGCAGACTTTAGATTTGAACCTTGACGTTTGCTAGTTGTAGGTGCTAGTTCATTCTTCTTCAGCTTTTCGGATCAAAATCAGACACACCGTGCTTGTGACTTTAGTCATGTCTTGAGCAATCCACCTCTTGTCTCGACTTCTTCATTTTGATTTACTTCTTCCATTTTCTCTTTTTTTTCTTTTTTTTTTGATTGAGACTACTTCTGTTGGTCACCTACGATTGTTGACTCGCATTCTTGCCATGAGCTTCTGCTACTTTTACTTGAATTGAATTTTGAAATGACTTCCCTCATTCTCCAAGTGGGTGCCTACTACTGACTTGGAACTTGAAATGACTCTAAAATGAACTCTGAAATATCTTCCCTCGTTCTCCAGGTGGATGCCTACAATCAAAACAACAAAACAAGCAAAATTTTTTGCCCAGTTTGCACTAGAAAGATTTGTGAGTTATTAGCAAAACTATTAATCACCTATACTATCGATGCAATGATGAGTGTAAAACTAAAGATCTATCTTAGGAGAGAGTTCATCATACTAGGTTTTCTTTTGTTGTTATCTTAGGAGAAAGATTCATCAAACTAAGATTTTGATCCTAGGAAAAAATTCATCAGACTAGGTCTATCTTAGGAGAAAGATTCATTAGACTAAGATTTTGATCCTAGGAGCAAATTCATCAGACTACGTCCCTTTTTCTTTTTGGGGTATCTTAGGAGAAAGATTCATCAGACTAAGATTTTGATCCTAGGAGAAAATTTATCAAACTAAGATGTCACACCCCTTTTTTAAAACATCTATTCCCTCTTAAATTAATAAAAAGATTTAGTGAAGCTTGAAAAGGGTTTTCATTTTAGAAAGTGACAAAAATTATTCAAAAAGAAATAACTCAGAGTAGCCACCTGATATTGATTTTGGTGTGCCACGTCACCGTCTTTTTTAATATAATTTTTCCTTTTAAAACACTTGGACTTCAAAACTAAGTCTGCACCAGAGATTTTAGGTAACGAGGTTCATTTAACTTGGGGAGAAGGTGTTAGGCACTTCCCAAGTCACCGTAAAAATTACGGTTACGTACTCGATCAAGTTGGCTTTTAGAATTCAGATTGAGGTAAAAATAAGCACGAAAAGCAAAACAAACACATACGAAACTCGAGGCGTTCCCACCTAGTATTAGAAAAATTAAAAGGAAAAGAAAATAAAAATCCTAAGCTAACCTATACTAAGACTTCTCCACCATGCTCGTCAAGGCTTTCGGGGCATACCCCGGATAATAATATTTACAAACTTCATGGGGCATTCCCCGGATAAATTTAACTAATTGAACGCCCCATTGCCTGGAAATTAAAAGCAAACAAATGGAAAAATCCTAAAATGCCTACCTAAATGTAGTCACCTACACATACATACTTATATCGTTCAACTAATGAAAGTAGATCAATAATATTTAAACTTAATTTGGACTAGTTACGCTAATCTATGCTCAAACTACTATTCATTTCTTTTAGACTAATTTTATAATCTAAATTTCAAAATTAATTCACGAGCAACTTATTTTACGTTTTAGATTAAAGTTAACATCTAAAAGAGAACTCAAATTAGGCTATTGAACTCAAACCATTCTCTGGATCAACTAATAAAAATTTACTTTAGTAACCCAATGCCAGCAAACAAATAATATGTTAAAAACATAATAACCAAGTTCTTACTATCAAAATCAATCATAATGGGGAGATATATAAGAGAAACAAGGTAAGAATTGCACCTCAAACGATTAACAATGAAGTTGAGTTTAGAGCACGACCGGAAAACCTCGTCGACGACCTCAGGATGTGTAACTGACGACCTCAACTTGTTGGACAACTCGAATGAAATCTCTACTATTGTGTGTTGAAAAAATATGAGGCCACGGTTGAAGGATAGTGAGTGGGTCGGGGCTGCTTTGACCGGACATGGGATGGTGCTAGTGGTCAGATGGCCAACGGCGGCTGAAGCTCGTTTCTGTTTCTGGTGAAGTTGTTGGTTCAAGGTGGAGATGGGGTGTTGGAAATCTGCTGCTTCTCCTTGCCTGTCCAATTCTAATGGTGATCGTGAGTGAGATGGAGGTCAGGGGTCGTTGAGGGAAGATGGTGGCGGCTGGTTCGTCTCCTAAGGTTGGCGCTGGTTTTGGAGTATGTCAGGTTGGTCAGGCGATGGCTATTGTGGTGGTTGCTACTGGCAGACGGCGCCTGAAGGTGTAGAATTAGGGTTCAGCTAGGGTTTTGTTCAAGAAGAAGAAGAAGAATAGATCTCATCTAGGGTTTTTGTGTTTTTTTTCATTGTTATCTCTCTAGGTCTTGTATGTCTAAGGTTCAAGAACAAGACTAGCCTAGGGTTTTAGTCTTGAAAAAGAAGAGGGTCTTGAAATTGGGCCTTTGGTGTTGGGTTTAAAATTGGGCTCCAAAAATATGCAAAATTGGGCAAAAAAGCACCGAAAATTCAAATTAAATACCTGTAAAAGCTCTACACTAATTTTAATAAATTATTTGTATTAAAATAAAACTTAAAATTAAAGTTGGAACTATTTTTGATATTTTCGAGGATTATATTAGGATTAAAAAAGGTTAAAGTAATATATCTTTCTAAAAATACCTAATACTGAGTTAAATAGAAAAGTAAAACAATTTTTTGTATTTTTTCAATTTTTGTGATAAAAATAAAATGTAAAAGAGTTAAAATTAGTTAAAATGACTATATTAGACCTAAACTAAGTATTTCAATATTAAAATATATAAAATCTCGGGGAGGGTAAAAAATCACATGTCTGCAGATGCCCCTCTTTGATTGGAAATACGAAGTATTTTCAGATAAAGAATAACTAGACAGGTTTTTGACCCGACCCTTATTTAAAAAGACCAAAAGCTAAAAGAAAGGAGAATGTGACCGAGACCTGGTATCTGAGCTACCTACATATCCTTGGCTATAAAGGAATCAGGCCATGTGTAGTTTAGAAGTGAGTGAGATGATGGAATTACCGAGGTGGAGAGCCGGTCGAGGTTCCGTTCCGTCGAGGTTCCGGTCTGCGGTCCTGTTATTACATCAAAATCAAAAACTAAAAAAAACTAACTAAGCCTTTCAACTATGAGTTACAAGTTTCCTATATATTTGTCTTATGAAGTATGATCTTGAGTCTTGAATGGTTCTTCATGTAGACTTTAGATTTGAACCTTGACGCTTGCTAGTTGCAGGTGCTAGTTCATTCTTCTTCAGCTTTTCGGATCAAAGCCGGACACACCATGCTTGTGACTTTAGTCATGTCTTGAGCAATCTACCTCTTGTCGCGACTTCTTTATTTTGATTTACTTCTTTTCCTTTTTCTCATTTTTTTTTATTGAGACTACTTCTGTTGTTCACCTACGATTGTAGACTCGCATTCTTGCCTTGAGCTTCTGCTACTTGTACTTGAATTGAATTTTGAAATGACTTCCCTAGTTCTCCAACTGGGTGCTTGATACTGACTTGGAACTTGAAATGACTTTAAAATGAACCTCTGAAATATCTTCTCTCGTTCTCTATGTGGGCGCCTGCAATCAAAACAACTAAACAAATAAAAAAAGTTGCCTCAGTTTGCACTAGGAAGATTTATGAGTTATTAGCAAAACTATAAATCACATATACTATTGATATAGTGATAAGTGTAAAACTAAAGATCTATCCTAGGAGAGAGTTCATCAGACTAGGTTTTCTTTTTTGTTCTCTTAGGAGGAAGATTCATCAGACTAAGATTTTTGATCCTAGGAAAAAATTCATCAGACTAGGTCTTCTATCTTAGGAGAAAGATTCATCAGACTAAGATTTTCATCATAGGAGAAAATTCATCAGACTAGGTTTTCTTTCTTAGGTGAAGGATTCATCATACTAAGATTCTGATCCTAGAAGCAAATTCATCAGACTAGGTCCCTTTTTTCGTTTTTGGGTTATCTTAGGAGAAAGATTCATCAGACTAAGATTTTGATCCTAGGAGAAAATTCATCAGACTAGGTCTCTTATCTTAGGTGAAAAAATCATCAGACTAAGATTTTTATCTTAGGAGAAAATTTATCAAACTAGGTCTTCTATCTTAGGAGAAAGATTTATCAGACTAAGATTTTGATCCTAGGAGAAAGTTCATCAGACTAGGTCTTTTTGTTATCTTAGGAGAAAGATTCATCAGACTAAGATCTTAATCCTAGGAGAATATTCATCAGACTAGGTCTTCTATCTTAGGAGAAAGATTCATCAGACTAAGATTTTGATCATAGGAGAAAATTCGTCATAGTAGGTCCTTTTTTTGTTTTTCCTAGCAGAAAGATTCATCAGACTAAGATTTTGATCCTAGGAGAAAATTCATCAAACTAGGTCTTCTATCTTAGGAGAAAGATTCATCAGACTAAGATTTTCTATCCTTAGGAGAAAGATTTATCAGACTAATATTTTTATCCTAGGAGTACATTCATCAGACTAGGTCTTCTATCTGAGGAAAAAATTCATCAGACTAAGATTTTGATCCTAGGAGAAAGTTCATCTCTTTTTGTTATCTTAGGAGAAAGATTCATCAGACTATGATTTTGATCCTAGGAGAAAATTTATCAGACTAGGTCTCTTATCTTAGGAGAAAGATTCATCAGACTAAGATTTTGATCCTAGGAGAAAATTCATTAGACTAGGTCTTTTTGTTTTCTTAGGAGAAAGATTCATCAGACTAAGATTTTGATCCTAGGAGAAAGTTCATCAGACTAGGTCTTTTGTTATCTTAGGAGAAAGATTCATCAGATTAAGATTTGGTTGAGAGGAAAATCCATCAGACTAAGATTCTGATCCTAGGAGAAAATTCATCAGACTAGGTTTTCTATATTAGGAGAAAAATGTGAAGGGCAATGGCAACATTCCATGCAAACTAGAAAAACAGGTAAGGGAAAAGATTTTAGAAACTTCCCTTTCTCGACTCTTCTCTTTTTCTTTTTCCCTTTTTTTTTTTGTCTTGTTTTCGAACCCACTTGCTTGCATTGCTTTGTTCCTGTTTTAAACAAAAAAAACTTGTAAGTTTAAATATGGTGGTTAGTTTGTGGCCTTGACCTTGAGGGATTTCTCTTGCACTTGTCACGATCAACTTGGACTTCAGCTTGGAAGACATTGCTTGTTATCGACCGACTGCTTTTCCAGACAACCCTTATCATAAAAAATATTCCTGATTTATTCAAGTCCAATACCTTATGCCTGATGCATTGCACTAGTGTTCTTACATTCATCCAATCTTTGCATTTTACATCAATCCTAAAGAACATCTATTATCACCAACTCAAAGCACACTCAATCTCCTGTATCTTATGCCATTTTGATGTGCTTGCCAAACTCGGCTTTGTGCAATTGGAAAGTTGGTAGAAAATTTTGAAGTCGTTTCTTACTTGTTCTGCCAAACAGACTCAAGAAGGGATGAACAAAATAAGGGATAGGGGAAAGAGATGATACGTAACAATAAAATTACAAAATAGAAACTTATCAAATGTGGACACCAACTCTAATGACCATGACATACACTTTTGGATTAAGTGGCCTAATCTTACAAGAAAATATTCAACTCTTATTGTACCTCTTCGCTATGAAACTGGACTTCAGCGCTTCTGTCACGACCCAGATTTTCCACCATCGAGAGTCGTGATGGAACCTACTGTCAGAGCTAGGCAAGCCAAACATTAAAACATTTCCACTGATTTCATTTAAATAATTATACTAAGTTGAAATAATAATTTAAGCGAAAGACTTTTAAATACTCAATAACTGAAAACAGAAATACGGAAAGTTCACAATGCACCTCTACCCAGTATCTGATGTCACTATACTCACCAACTTCTAGGATTACTAAATACAGTCGTCTGAAAGAAATCATAACAGTCTGTTTCAAAATAAGAGCTAACAAATAGAATAAGGATAGAAGAGATGCGTACATCAGCAAGGTTACCTCAAGAGTCCCTGGACTGAAAGTCTGCTCCCGATCTATTACTACTGCGACCCATAAGCTGCATCCTGATCTCTGCAAAAAAAATGCACAGCGTGTAGCATCAGCACAATCGACCCCATGTGCTGGTAAGTGCCTGGCCTAACCCTGGCAAGGTAGTGACGAGGCTAGATAGGACCTACCAAAAATAACCTGTACAGATATATGTGCAATAATAGGAAATACACTAAATTAAATAGTTAAAGGGAGGGGAGCATGTTGTGGGGTACGACAGTCTAAATATAAAAATCATCGGTAAATAAATGGAGCTGAATAATAAAAACTGATAAGGAAAACACAGGAAGTCTCCACATACAAAAACAATACACTCCGTCCATATTCTGTTGCGACGCGCAACCCGATCCTCAAAAGATATCACCATTGCGGCGTGCAACTCGATCCTCAACATTCATCAATATCGTTACGGCGTGCAACCTGATCCTCAACAATCAATACCATTGCGGCGTGCAACCCGATCCTCAATATTCCTCAACACTGTTGCGGCGTGCAACCCGATTCTCAACATTTAATACCAAGATCTCACCCAAACAACGACCGCAACTCAAGTGCGAGGGGAGTAACAACAATTACAAGAAATCCCGACAAGGGAATACAACTAACAATTCAAATATCCCGACAAGGGAGAATATAATAAATATTTACATCCCGGCAAGGGGATAATCACTACATGTTCCTCTTTTAATTACCTATTTCTCAAGTAACAATTTCTAGTCCGAGTCATTGCTCCAAATGACAAACCAATCACAAACCTTCCTCAACTATTCACCTTATATTATACTTATCAACCAAGCAATAGAGATGTATCATTAAATCTGAATGCAACACATATAAGACTCACGGTCATGCTAGACTCCGGTGCATAGATAACCGTCACCATGCCTATACATCGTACTCCACAGTTAGCACGTAGAAAATAATATCCTAATCCTAATCCCTCAATCCAAAGCTAGAACAAACACTTACCTCGGTCCGAATATAGCAATCAACTCTCTAACACCACCTTTCCTCTAGAATCCAACTCCAAAATGATGATAACTAGGCACAATTTAGTTCAACATTATCAATAATGGCTCAAAGACACAATTCCATAGCCTGGAAATGACATTCCTATCATTCTTCCAAAAATACCAAAATTCGACCCAAGGCCCACATGGTCTAAACTCGAGGCTTGGACCAAAATTTGTTCACCCATAACCCCCGAGTTCAAATATATAATTTGTTTTTAGATTCGACCCAAATTGAGGTTGAATCATCCAAAAACCCAAAAGCCCTAACTCTACCAGAAATCCACAATTTATACTTTGAATTCATGATTAAGGCCAAGGAAATTAGTGATTAGATGGAGAAATTAAGAGAGAATGAAGTTAAGAACACTTACCTAGCAAGCTATGGAGGAAAAGGAACTTGAAATTCATCTATGGAGTGTTTTAGAGAGGAGTTCATGTGAAGAAGATGGTTAAATCCCGAGATGAGTTCTGTTTTTAAGCTTTAAAATCATTGGGAACTTTTGTGCTATACGTTCGCAATAGAGGGTCGCGTTCGCGAAGGGGACGGACTAGGGGGCATCGCGTTCGCGAAGGGAGTCCGCGAACACGAAGAAGGAAAACTGGGGTCTTGGGAAACTAGCCTATGCGAACGCGACTGGCTGATGCGAACGCGACAAATGACCTGAAGCGGCTACGCGAACTGGAAGAAGGAAAACCTGGGGGGTCCAGGGGTTGCACTATGCGAACGCATGGAGGGTACCACGAACGCAAAGGAGGGGTGACTCAAGGCATTGTGAACGTGAGTCTTGGGCCGTGTTCGCGAAGAGTAAAATTGGTCTGCAATTTTTTGAAAAATCTGATGTCTTTTCTAAGTGAAAATCCACCCTGAACCACCTCAAAATCAGTCCCGAGCCCTCGGGGCTCCCAACCAAACACACACTAACTCAATAATATCCTACGAACTTGCTCGAGCGATCAAATCGCCAAAATAACATCAAAATCGATGAATCAAGGCTCAAAACACAAAATTCTTCTTCAAAGTTTCATAACTTCAAATTTTCCCTTTTTTGTCTGAAATACGTCAAACGACGTCCGTTTTCAACCAAACTTTACAAATAGTGCTTAACTTATAATTAATACTGGTACCAGGCGTCGGAACCAAAATACGAGCCCGATACCTATATTTTCTAACTCATTTTTTTTTCAAAATTTTATATCATTTTCAGAAAAATAATTTCTTTCAAAAATTCTATACTCGGGCTCGGGACCTCGAATTTTGATTCCGGGAATACGACCGAGTCCCATATTTTTCTACGGACCCCCCGGGACCTTCATATCACGGGTCCGGGTCCGTTCACCCAAAAAGATGACCAAGGTCAACTATATCAATATTAATATTAAAATTCTTCAAATTTTTCACAGAATTCACATATTTTAACATAAAAATTTTCCGTCTTCGCGCACAAACTCCACACACAAATTGGGGCAACTAAAAGCAAGGTTTTCAAGACCTCAAAATCACGAAAAAGGGAGAATTACAGTGATGACCCTTTGGGTCATCACATCCTGCTCCTCTAAACCAATCGTTCGTCCTCAAACGGAAAAAAGAAAGAAGTACCATAGTCGGGGAATAGATGAGGATAACGGCTCTGCATATCAGACTAGGACTCCCAGGTCGATGCCTTAGAAGGCTTACCTCTCCACTAAACACGCATTGAAGGAAAACTCTTCGACCTGAACCGTCGAAACTACCAGTCGAAATAGCCACTGGCTCCTCCTCATATGACATATCCTTGTCCAATTGGACAGTGCTGAAATCTAACACGTGTGATGGATCACCGTGATACCTCCAAAGCATAGATACATGAAAAATGGATGCACGGCTGACAAGCTAGGCGGCAAGGCAAGTCTATAATCCACCTCTCCCACTCGCTCAAGAATCTAAAATGGGCCAATGAACCTAGGGCTAAGCTTTCCCTTCTTCCCAAATCTCATCATGCCCTTCATAGACGATACACGGAGCAATACTCGCTCACCAACCATGAAAGCAACATCTCTGACCTTGCGATCTGCATAACTTTTCTGCTTGGACTGAGCCGACCGAAGTCTGTCTTGAATGATCTTAACCTTATCCAAGGCCTCCTGAACTAGGTCTATACCCAATAACCGTGCCTCTCCCAGATCAAGCCATCCGATTGGGGACTAACATCGCCTACCATACAATAAATCATACAGAGCCATCTGAATGTTGTACTGGTAGCTATTGTTGTACGCAAACTCTGCTAAAGGCAAGAACTAGTCCCACGAGCCTCCAAAATCAATAACGCAGGCTCGGAGCATATCCACAAGAATCTGAATAGTCCTCTCGGACCGTCCGTCCGTCAGGGGATGAAATGTTGTACTCAACTGAACTTGGGTGCCCAACTCCTGATGTACTGCTCTCCAGAAATGCGAGGTAAACAGCAGGCCTCGATCCGAAAGATATAGGCACCCCATGAAGGCGAACAATCTCCCTGATATGAATCTCAGCTAATCTCTCAAACGAATAGGTGGTGGCAACTGGAATAAAATGCGCCGACTTGGTCAGCCTATCGACAATGACCCATATAGCATCAAACTTCTTCTGAGTCACCGGAAGGCCAGAAACGAAATCCATGGTAATCTTCTCCCACTTCCACTCGGGAAGCTCAATCCTCTAAAATAAACCACCGGGCCTCTGATGCTCGTACTTAACCTGCTGATAGTTCAAACAACGATCCATATATGCAACAATGTCTTTCTTCATCCTACGCCAGTAATAGTACTGCCTCGGATCCAGATACATCTTCGCGGCACCCGGGTGGATATAATACCGAGAACTATGAACCTCCACTAAGATCAACTCCCGAATACCATCAACGTTGGGCACACAAACTCGCCCCTGCAATCTCAACACACCATCATCTCCCAAGGTCATTTTCTTGGCACCTCAACACTGGACCGTGTCTCTCAAGACACAAAAAAGGGGATCATAAAACTGCCGCTCATGAATACGCTCCAATAATGCAGATCGAGCAACCGTGCAAGCTAACACCCTGCTAGGCTCAGAAATATCCAACCTCACAAGACAATTGGCCAAGGCCTGAACATCCAACGTAAGCGACCTATGGCTGAAAGCAATATAAGCAAGACTACCCATGCTGGCGGACTTTCAATTTAATGCATCGGCCACCACATTGGCCTTTCTCGGGTGGTATAAGATAGAAACATCATAGTATTTCAACAACTCCAACCACCTCCTCTGCCTCAAACTCAACTACTTCTGTTTGAATAAGTATTGAAGGCTTTCGTGATCCATGTACACCTCACACGTCACACCATATAAATAATGCCTCCAGATCTTCAAGGCATGAAAAATGGCTGCCAACTCTAGGTCATGAACTGGATAATTCTTCTCGTGGATCTTCAACTGCCTCGAAGCATATGCTATGACTCTGCCATTCTGCATCAACACTGCGCCAAGCCCAATACGGGAAGCATCACAATAAACAGTATAAAGCCTTGATCCCGTGGGCAAAACCATATCAGTGTTGTAGTCAGAGCTGTCTTGAGCATCTGGAAGCTCACCTCGCACTCATCTGACCACCTGAATTGGGCACCCTTCTGAATCATTCTAGTCATTGAAGCTACAATAGATGAAAACCCCTCCACGAACTGTCAGTAGTAACCTGCTAACCCCAAGAAACTCTGAATCTCTGTAGCTGACGCTGGTCTATGCCAGTTCTTAACTGCCTCAATCTTTTTTGGGTCCACCTGGATAGCCTCTGCTGAAACAATGTGACCCAGAAATGCAACAGAACTTAATCAAAGCTCACACTTTGAGAACTTGGCGTATAATTGAATATCATTCAGAGTCTGAAGTACCACTCTGAGGTAATGCTCATGCTCCTCCTGACTGTGGGAGTAAATCAGAATGTCGTCAATAAATACAATCACGAACAAATCCAAATAGGGCCTGAACACTCGGTTCATCAACTCCGTAAATGCTGCCGGGGCATTGGTCAACCCAAATGACATGCCCAAAAACTCATAATGCCCATACCGAGTGAGAAATATTGTCTTAGGGACATCAGACGCCCTAATCCTCAGTTGATGATAACCAGATCTCAAATCAATCTTCGAGAACACCATAGCACCCTTAAGCAGGTCGAATAAATCATCAATCCTCGGCAGTAGATACTTGTTCTTTATCGTCATCAACTACCAGTAATCAATGCATATCCTCATCGACCCATCCTTTTTCTTCACAAATAATACTGGCGCACCCCAAGGCGATACACTAGGCCTAATGAAACCCTTATCAAGCAGGTCCTGAAGCTGCTCCCTTAGCTCTTTCAACTTGGGTGGGGCCATGCGATACGGCAGAATGGAAATAGGCTGAGTGCTCGAAGCTAAATCAATACAGAAATCAATATCCCTGTCGATCGGCATACCCGACAGGTCTGAAGGGAAAACCTCGGGGAACTCCCAAACAATAGAAACATATTCAATAGATGGGAACTCTGCGCTGGGGTCACGAACATACGCCAGATATGCTAGACACCCCTTCTCGACCATGCGTCGAGCCTTTACATATGAAATAACACTGCGAGTGGCATGACCTGGGGTCCCTCTCCACTCAAGCCGGGGCAAGTATGGCAAAGCCAAGGTCACGGTCTTGACGTGACAATCCAAAATAGCATGATACGGGGACAATAAATCCATTCCTAATATAACGTCGAAGTCCACCATATCTAAGAGCAATAAGTCGGCATGGGTCTCAAGACCCTCAAATACTACCACACATGAACGATGCACTCGGTCGACCACTATAGAATCACCCACCTGTGTAGACGCATATATGGGAATACCCAAGGCCTCACTAGGCATAACCAAATAGGGTGCAAAATAGGACGACACATATGAATACGTAGATCCGGGATAAAATAGCACAAAAGCATCTCTATCACATACCAGAATAGTACCTGTAATCACAGCATCTGATGATGCAGCCTCTGGCATGGATGGCAAGGCATAACAATGGGGTTGGGCCCCACCTATCAGAACTATTTCCCTGAGACGATCGACTACTAGCTGACACTTGCCTCTGGCGGTCTGAGCTCCACCTCTATGCTCCCTACCTCCACCTCTATGGCCTCTACCCCTGCCTCTAGCTGGCTGGGCGACCTGTGGATCACCTGCTGCCTAAATCACGGGACGAGGACCCTGCTGCTGTGACTGAGAACCTCTCAACATCGGTCAATATCTCCTCATATGACCGAGATCTCCATATTCATAACGCCTAGCTGAATGTGGCAACTCAGAAAATTGGGACTGACCCTGCCAAATGACCTCCTCGAAGGCTTTGAAGCGATGGTGCACTGATGGGCTGCTCATCAGAATATTGCTGCTGAGAATCGCTGCCGCCTGCAGTACCATGTGAAACCTGAAGTGCTGACTGAAAGGGCCTTTGAGGGTAGCCTCTACCATATGAATCCCTACCTCTATATGATGTACCGCTAAACCTACCAGAATGACGAGGCCTCTTATCTGACCCCTGGCTACCTTCTCATGCAAGTGTCATCTCTATCCGATGGGCTGCATTGATGGTCTCCTGAAAAGACATATCACTACCGGCTCCCATAGTCATCTGAAGCCGGATCGGATGAATCAATCCATCAATAAATCTCCGCACCCTCTCCCTCTCAGTGGGGAGTATAACAATAGCATGGCGTGCCAAATCAATAAAACGAGTCTCATACTATGTGACTGTCATAGTACCATGATAAAAACGCTCAAACTGCCTGCATAGAGCATCTCGCTCAGTCACCGGGAGAAACTTCTCCAAGAACAACTCTGCAAACTGATCCCAAGTCAATAATGGTGACCCTCCTGGCCTAGATAAACAATAGTCCCTCCGCCAAGTCTTGGCGAATCCTGCAAGCCGAAAAGTGATGAAGTCGACCCTATTGGTCTCTAGAATACCCATAGTCCTAAGAACCTCAAGGCATCTGAATAAGAAGTCCTGGGGGTCCTATGTAGAAGCACCGCTGAAGGTGGTGGTGAAAAGCTTGGTGAACCTATAAAGCCTCCACAAAGCATCCACGGACATTGCTGCACCATCGTCAGTCTGAGCTGGAATAACCGGCTGGGCTGCCACAGCTGGCTGAACTACTAGAACCTGAGGCTGAGGAGTTGCCTTCTCCGGAGTATGCGTAGCGGGAGTCTGAATTCCTCCCCTAGCATGAGATGTGGCTGGTTCTACGGGAAGCAAACCCGCTCTAGAGACGCTCTCCACAAAGCCTACCAGTCGGGCCAAGGTGTCCTAGAGTACTGGAGTGGCTCTGAAACCCTCAGGGTCCTGAGCTGGGCCCACCGGAGCTGCTGATGCTGGAACCTCCTCATCATAGTCAACATGAGGCTCCACATCTGGGACTAATGCTCGGGGCGGAGATATGCCCCGGCCTCGTCCTCTGGCACGACCTTGCCCTTTGCCCTTGATAGGAGCTACTGCTAGAAGCTCGGCTGCTGCGCGGTAGAAGAAGAAGCACGCGTTCTCGCCATCTGCAAAAGAATAGAGAAGAATGACAATCAGCATTTGAGAAACAAAATCGCACGACAAGAATGAACAAAGGTGAGATGTCACACCCTTTTTTTCAAACATATACTCCATCTTAAATTAATAAAAAGATTTAGTGAAACTTGAAAAGGGTTTTCAATTTAGAAAGTGACAAAAATTGTTCAAAAGGAAATAACTCAGAGTCGCCACTTGACATTGATTTCGGTGTACCAGGTCACCGTTTTTCTAAAAATAGTTTTTCCTTTTAAAACACTTTTCTTCAAAACTAAGTCTGCACCAGATTTCATGTAAGGGGGTTCATTTGACTTGGGTAGAAGGTGTTAGGCACTTCCAATGTCCCGTGAAAATCACGGTTGCGTACTCGATCAAGTTAGCTTTTAGAATTTAGATTGAGGTAAAAATAAGCACGAAAAAGCAAAATAAACACATACGAAGCTCGAGGTCGTCCCCATATAGTAATAGGAAAATGAAAAGGAAAGAAAAGAAAAATCCTAAGCTAACCTATACTACGACTTTTCCTCCATGCTTGTCAAGGCCTTCAAAATATTTACATGGTTCTTCGGGGCATACCCCGGATAATAATATTAACAAACTTCATGGGGCATTTCCTAGATAAATTTAACTAAGGGAATGACTCCTTGTCTCGAAATTAAAAGCAAACAAATAGAAAAATCCTAAAATTGTCTACCCAAATATGGTCAGTGCACATACATACTTCTATCGTTCAACTAATGAAAGTAGATTAATAATATTTAAACTTATTATTTTAGCAAATTATTTATGTTTTAGCTTAAGTTTAACATCTATAAGACAACTCAAATTAGGCTATTGAACTCAAACCATTCTCTGGATAAACTAAAAAAATATTTACTTTAGTAACCCAATGCCAGCAAACAAATAATATGTGAAACACATAATAGCCAAGTTGTTACTATAAAAATCAAGCATGATGGGGAAATAAATAAGAGAAACAAGGTAAGAATTTCACCTCAAATGTTAACAACGAAGTTGAGATTAGAGCGCGACCGGACAAATTGTCGGACAACTCGAATGAAATCTACTGTTGTGTGTTGAAAAAGGATGAGGCCACGGTGGGTCGGGGCAGCTTCGACCGGAGACGAGATGGTGCTAGTGGTCAGATGGCCAGCGGCGGCTGAAGCTCATTTCTGTTTCTCGTGAAGTTGCTGGTTCAAGCTGGAGATGGGGTGTTGGCGATCTGCTGCTTCTCCTTGCCCGTCCAGTTCTAATGGTGAACGTGAGTGAGATGGAGGTCAGGGGTCGTTGAGGGTAGATGGTGGCGGCTGGTTCGTCTCCTAAGGTTGGCACTGGTTTTGGAGTGAATCGGGTTGGTCAGGAGGTGGCTGTGGTGGTGGTTGCTACTGGCGGGGCGGCGGCTGAAGGTGTGGGATTAGGGTTCAGATAGGGCTTTGTTCAAGAAGAAGAAGAATAAATCTCATCTAGGGTTTTTGTATTTTTTCCATTGTTATCTCTCTAGGTCTTGTATTTCTAAGGTTCAAGAAGAAGACTAGCCTAAGGTTTTACTCTTGAAAAAGAAGAGGGTCTTGAAATTGGGCCTTTGGTGGTGGGTTTAAAAATGGGCTCCAAAAATGTGCAAAATTAGGCAAAAAAGGACTGAAAATTCAAATTAAATACCTATAAAAGCTCTACATTAATTTTGATAAATTATTTATATTAAAAATAAAACTAAAAATTAAAGTTGCAACTATTTTTGTATTTTCGAGGATTATATTAGGATTAAAATAAGTTAAAAGTAATATATCTTTCTAAAAATACCTAATACTAAATTAATTAGAAAAACAAAACTATTTTTTGTATTTTTTTCAATTTTTGTGATAAAAATAATATAAAAGAGTTAAAATTAGTTAAAATAACTATATTAGACCTAAACTAAGTATTTCAATATTAAAATATATAAAATCTCGGGGAGGGTAAAAAATCACATGTCTACAAGCCTCACGCCACTGTTCCTGAACCTCCACCTCAGTGGCACGACTCGCAACAAGAAGTTTCTTGTATACGTCCAGTTTGGCCTCCGCATAAACCCACATCTCATGCGCTTCATGACGCGCATCCTTATCAGATACAACTTGGGAAGAAGAAGGCCGAGATGCGTCTCCGGGCCTTGCTAGGACAATCCGTCTAAGAACATCGACCTCTGCAATCAAGGTCGTAACCCTACGGTGCAAATCGGCAACCTCTGCCACCACCCCACGACTAAGCTCCAACTCATCTTTCCTCGATTTGAGGAGTGATTCCGTCTCACTATTATGAGCCACATCCTTCACCAACTCCTCATCTATCTTCTCCAGCTCGGCCACCCTCCGCTCTAATTGCGCCTACTTCTGCTCAAGACTTTCCCGTAACACCCCAAATTTGGGGTCCTATTTGAAAAGTTCCATCGTCGCCTGATGCTTGGAGTGGCACCTCTAATACTTCTTCACCATTTTATTAAAAATGGTCGCTTTCTTCTGCTAACGACACCTCCTCTCCACCTCCAAAACAAGGGCCTAAGGAGAAAACATGATTTAGTGCACATCAAAGCTAACTTCACAACACGCGGAAGAGTAGAAGTTTACCTGCAAAGTCATGCCGGTGACTCTTCTAGATAACTCCGCATCACTGACAGATTTTAGCATTTCATGCTCAAGGGCGGTACATAAAAAGGCCATCTCCAACGTCACTTGCTCGTTGTGCTGCAAATTATAAGCCCCCGGGATCACGATACGAGGTCGTACCCATCCGCCATCATCTCCACATGCACGAGACCTTTCGCCAGCCCGTCCATATCTTCTTGGTCAATCTCAGGGTCGGATCCCTCAACATCCCTACCAACGATGGACGTCGAGCCACCCTCAGCAGCACGGACTAAGCTGGCACAGACAACAACATTTGCTTGACGAGCCGGTCTCCCCGAATGAATAACGTCGGCCATGAAGATAGGTCTAGGTGTTTGATGAGATACGTTACTCCTCTCATCCCTAGTTGCCATCGCCTTGCTTGTTTCAAGCCTCCGCCTTTTTCTCTCCTCGGGCTCCTCACCCTTGGAAGGCTCATTTGTAGGCTGTAAAGATGGTGTCGATGGTGTCACTTGACTCACAGACGCCTCCACAAGCACAACCTCTTGTAAATGAACTACGTGAACACCCTCCCTGACGGATGCGCAAAGTATCTCCTAAGCTTCCGAGCCGATATCCGATTGAGCGGAGGTAGATACCGTCGCTTTCTTCTTGGGAACGTTGCAACATGTCGACACAAATAGTTCAGTCGATGAAGTTCATAGAAACAACCGACTAAAGTCCAAAAATTACCTGAAGGGCCTACGGGTCCGTAGCATTGAAGAAATGCAGACCATGTACGGGTTTCTTCCGTGCAAGGCAGCAAATCGGCTACCCATTGCTTGATACTCTGATGAACCAGGGAGTGTGAGCTATTACTGCAAGATAAAAGAAAAAAAATTATAACGATTGTGCGACCAGAACCGCCAAGGTCACGTATGACAATGAATTCGATGAATAGAAGCGCTTACATTTTGAATTCCACCTCTCTGGGAACCCGGTAGGGTCAGACACCTGGTGTCCCATTTTGATAAAGAACTACCTATGCCAATAGCTGCTACTAGCTCGTTCATCAGTCCTAGTGACAAACCACTTCGAGCCACGGCTCTTCAAATGCAACATGGTACCCCTTAGATAACTGGCGCTGAATAACTGCAAAAAGTGGTTGACGGAGACCTCACACCTAGCAAGCTCTGCGTATGTAGAAAGTATCCTACATAATTTTGAGGTGTGCAAAGTAAGTTGCGATGGACATATGTTGTAAAAATGGCAAAGTTTCTCTTCCAAAGGAAGGATGGGGAGTCCATAACCAATTAAAAGGGGATTTTCATAAAACATGCAATATCCCGGTCGGTGGACGTTCGTGTAATCCGTTCCCGCTGGGACCATCTCCACATGAGAAAGAATGCTGAACAACATGCAAAAACCATCTAAGTGATCCTGCGTTAACTCAGAGTTCTCCAAAGGTTATGCGGGAGAGTCCTTTTGGAAATATTTTCTAACAAGAAGTTACTATGGTAGCACGTTGTCCACAGTAAGAGGTAGGGGTGTACATATGCCGGGTTGGTTCAGATTTTACAATTACCAAACCAAACCAATTGTGTCAGGTTATTAAATCTAAAGGCCAAACCAAACCAATAAAACTTGGGTGTTTTGATATCGGTTTTTCTCGGATTTTTGGGTTATTCGGGTTTTCTCGAATTTTTTCCCGGTAAAATTTTCGTAGAACAAAATATATAACGTATGCTCACAATATTTCTTTAATCCTAGTAAGATACAATTATATAAAGTACTTTCCAAGAAAATAATACAAAATACGAGATGTGTCATGGTATTATCCTAAAATATTCAACAATAAAGACAATAAAATTATGTAATATAAATATTGTTAATTAAAAAGTCATAATAAAAATAAACATAATTTTAAAACACTAAGTCATGCTAAAATAATTAGACTAATAAGGGAGTATTAATTATATGACTAAAAGCTAAAGCAAAATAAAAATAGGTTATGCATTTTTATCTAAATTATTGCAAAACAAAAAATAAATATTCAATACATCCCCCGCCCGTAATATTTAATTGAATGTCTTAGTTAGCATTAGTATTGATTGTTAGAATTATTTAATTTACTAATATTAATGGCTATAAAACTTATTGGAGCATTCAAAAGTTCTAAGTCCGACCTAGAAATAATACCTTAAAAGATAAAATTATGAAAATTTTAAGAAATATTTATAAATTACATTACAATAACTATATTTATATATTAAATATATCTAATGTCGGGTTGGTTTGGTTTCGGTTTGACTTTCTTTAATTAAAATCAAACCAAACCAATTATGGTCGGGTTTTTTTTTCCAACACCAAATCAAGTCAAACTAAACCATAGTCGTTTTTTTTTCTCGGTTTGACTCGGATTATCGGGTTTGTGCGGTTTGTCGGTTTTCTTTGTTCACCCCTAGTAAGATGGGTGAGGTCATCTTCCCCCTCTCCCTCATCACCACCAGGTGGAGGCGGTACACCGGATGGCGTGTTATCTCGAGCTCTCGGATAGGGGTGTACAAAGGAAACCGACAAACCGCACCAACCCAATAATCTTAGTCAAATCGGAAAAAAAACCCGACTATGGTTTGGTTTGACTTGATTTGGTGTTGAAAAAAACCCGACCATAATTGGTTAGGTTTGGTTTTAACTAAAGAAAGTCAAACCGAAACCAAACTAACCCGACATTAGATATATAGAAATTTTAGATGTATTTAATATATTAATATTTCATAATTTTATCATTTAAGGTATTATTTCAAGGTTGGACTTTGAACTTTTGAATGCCCCAATAAGTTTTATAGCCCTTAATATTAGTAAATTAAATAATGCTAACAATCAATACTAATGCTAACAAAAGACATTCAATTCAATATTGCGAACAGGGATGTATTGAATATCTATTTTTTTGTTTTGCAATAATTTAGATAAAAATGCATAACGTATTTTTATTTTGCTTTTACTTTTAGTCATGTAATTAATACTCCCTTATTAGTCTAATTATTTTAGCATGACTTAGTGCGTTTAGATTATATTTATTTTTATTATGACTTTTAAATTGGCAAAATTTATATTACATAATTTTATTGTCTTTATTGTTGAATATTTTAGGATAATCTCATGACACATCTCATATTTTGTATTATTTTCTTGGAAAATACTTTATATAGTTGTATCTTACTAGGATTAAAGAAATATTTTGAGCATACGTTATATGTTTTGTTCTAGGAAGATTTTACCGGAAAAATCCGAAAAAATCCGAATAATTCGAAAACCGAGAAAAACCTAGAAAACCCGATATTGAAAAACCCGAGTTTTATTGGTTTGGTTTGGTCTTTAGATTTAATAACCCAACACAACTGATTTGGTTTGGTAATTGTAAAATCCGAACCAACCCGGTCTATGTACACCCCTACCCTCGGATTATTATCTTGTCAGGGTTTTGCCATAATTTTCATTCAAGGAGCGGCGTACAACACAACTGTAAGTGATTTATGGGAAACAGAGGGGTTTCGAAGAAAGGAATAGTTTCCTTAGAAGGTCAAAAAATGCTTGAAAATGATCAAAAGTTGGATCGAGTTAAACCTATTCCCTATTTATAGGGTTGGGTGGCGTGGAAATCGAAGAGATGGAGTTCGAACAGGTGCATGAAAACGAGCATCATAACACATTTTATGTTTTCTCGGGAATACACATAATGATAATGTATGCGTCTGATGACGTCATTTTAAGAAAGAGAATGCTCCTCAGCATTTAAATAAACTCAAACGTCCGTTCATTCGCTTCCACTCATGCTGGCGTCTTCAAGCATGGTCAAATTCTCCCAAAATAAGGTTCATGGTTCCGTTAATCGGGGATGCACTTCGATGCGTCATCGACGAACGGAGGGACTAACTGTATAGGATAAAATTCGGCCCATTACGTCTCTGCGCTGGAAGGAACGACCAACAAATATATACTAACCAAAGTAAGGTTATGACCTAAGAGTGTCGGGGTGAAGTACATCATAGGTTTCGTCGTCTCCTCGAAGGAACGACACCATTCTTTGTATTATTTAATTATTTCACGGAGAGTCTCCTATTCTAAAAAGGGGGATCCCAATGTTGTAAGGGGACACCTTTTATGTATTGAACAAATCTCAAACTCTATCCCTATCTCTAGAAACTCTCAATAAGAAGCACAATACGTATTTCTAAGTCTCATTATCTTTGATTATAATTTACCCTTAGTTCACTTTGATTGTTTTCACTTATAAAGTATTTAGTATCTTTTGAGTCAAAGAGATATCAAATTAGGCTATTTTATAACATAATTTCAAATGTTTGATTCAAACTTCAGACATGAATTTTAAAGATAAGCTTTGGCAGAGTCGAAAACCTGAAGCTAATACTTAAATAATGTTTAAAAACAACATGTATTTATAATTGGAGTGTTATAAGCCGGTGAAGTGCACAAATAACTTCCAAGGTGGATAGTCTTGACTTTTTATCCTTTCTTGTTATATGAGCAGAACTGTGCAAGGACTTGGAAGAAGAAAATGAAATAGGAACAAGCGCGCTGGTTGTTTAGTTCGAAATGGAGATTCCTTTCCCCTATGATTCTAGGAACAATCCTCACCGCCCTTTCAATTCTATCCATAAGCCTCTATCGAAGAAGCCAATTAAACAAAAGAAAGAAAAGAGACGATGGCCTTATGCCTTCAAATTTAACAAGTATTGTTTCTCCTTTGTACCATGAAAAACACTTTTAATTTTTGACCTTAAATCTCTGCCCCATGGAGCAAGCGGGGTTAAAAGTTAAAGATCACCCTAAAAAGTGTCATATTTATGCAATTTGTGGTTACATGGTGTAATTTCTACACTTTGGGTCCATTCGGGTATTTGAAAGCCTAAATTCCTTTATACAGCCTGGACTAGAAACAAACAAATAAAGCCCAAATTCAATTTTGCACCTAAAATCTTGCCAAAAACCCTCCTCCGCTTACCCTGCTCCTCTCCTCCACCTCTTCCTGCAACAAACACCTCTCTTCTCCTTGCAGACGAAATCAAAAGGTACTCTCTTTGTCTCTCTCATGTGTAATTAGACCAAAAGTCTATTCCTTTTTGCACTGAAGTTTACTGCTAAATCAAAAAAAATATTGTGAATTGGATTAAGCTGCTGTATTTGCTTCTATTAATAGCTCTGCTAATTTGCATTTAAGAATCAGTTTTGACTATTATAAAACTTATTGTTGATTTCTCCAGACGGTGTTTGTATCCGCCGCCGCATTCAGAGGTTTCTCACAAACATGGAAGGCGTCGAGATGGAATTTCATCTACCGGAAAATGCTGACGTGTCCTCAGATGACTTCTGCAACACGGTACTATCACAATTTAGCTCCCCCAACAACGAACACCACGTCCACATCTGCACCGCCATTGGTACAATGTCACAGGAGCTCAAGGACCAGAACCTTCCTCTTACCCCAATCACTTACTTCGGCGCCACATGTTCCTCGCTACAACGCCTATATACCTCCTCCCCTGAAGGGCCGCCATCACACCTAATCGATGCACTTTCCACGATTTTATCCCTCGTCCTTCCTAGAATAAACAAAGCCATTTTGAAGCAGAAATACGAGTATTTGTCTAACCTTATGATTCAATTGCTTGGAGTAAAGACCATTGGTATCGACGGGATAATTGGGTGCTTAAAGTGTGTTATGCACTTGCTAATTGTGGGATCCAAAGGGAACTGGTCGGATGTTGCTCAACTCTATGGTGTGTTTATTGGTTATTTAACGGATGATCACCAAAAGGTCTTTCTTTCTTTTAACAATTTTAATAAGAAGTTAGATTAGTTTTGTTCCTTTGGCCCAGTGCATGCCTGTCTTTTGGTTAATCTATCATGTGCTTCTTGAACAATATGGAAATTGTAAATGTTGGAAGAGCATAAGTTGTGTGTACTCACGCTGCAGGTAATTCTCTATACAAACATTGATTGGTAATTTTAAGCAGTGTTGTCAAAGGTCCAATGCTCCAGCACAAGATAGAACTCATGGGCAATGAGGCTCATGCCTTAGTGCTTGCCTACACTGAAGTGGGGCTCAAGCCACGCGAAGCGCTAAGGGCTCAAATGCGCCTTATATGAGCCTTTGACAACACCAGTCTTACGAAATGAAATTCAATCTTTTATAATTGGCGAAAATACACTATTTACATTGTCAGTGCATATAAGTTAAACTCATGTCGGAAAGATGACTTGAGATAATCTTATGGGGAACAGTATCTTCATGACATGGGAAGGGGCTACTTAAGGAATGGGTTTTCATGGTTTATTCTCTTGAATGTCGATCATTAGAGCAAAGGTTGAGTGAGGTTCTTTTATCCTGCGTTAGCACCATAGTAAAAGAAAGTTTTTGAAGAACAAGATAGCTTTATCAACTAAGAAATAGACTGTGCTTTCACAAGCTTAGAAGTTTCCTATGTAGTGATATGATAAGTAGGATGCATGTTTACAGGATCTACAGTTTGATAACTTTTTCGATTTCAACAAGCCATGGTGGTAACTTGTAACAAAGTTATAATGATTGTGTCATAAAAGATTTGTGTATGAGCAGAATGATATTTTTGTGAGTTGATAGTTAAGGTAATGTTATGTTTATTTCAAAAGATTATTGTCGTACAGCCATGCCCAGCAATTCTGATACTTTTTTAGATTTTATAATAGTTACTACAAGGAGAAGTTACTATTTTTGATTTGAGATTATTTTGTTATCAAGTTGAGTTTGATGAGAAAACAAAGAATGAGAAAATACAACAATTAAAGCAGTTGAACGAAAAGTTTATAAGATACATGGATCTCAATTCCCCTTGGAAGAAGAAATTAGAGAACAGGGAAACTATAGTATAAAAATTTGATTTCTGTTTGCTTGTAATGTTTCTTTGCATTTACATAATGCTTCAACTCAAAAGTTAGAAAGGTCAAGTACACTGACATTGAATATTGATGGAACAGGTGAGAAAGATGTCGCATAGTTGTATTCGTGATGTCTTGCAAAACTTTCAGGCATCACCTATGCTTGCTCCTCTATTGGCACCTGCAAGTGAAGCCATCACAAATCTCTTTGAGAGGTCCCTTCTACTTGCAGGAGGAACAACTGGAAATGCCTCTGAAAGACCCAAAGGAGCACAACAAGTCTTACACGTGCTGGATGCTCTGAAACTTTGTCTTCCTTTTATGTCTTCAAAGTATTCGAATAGTACTTTGAAGTACTTCAAGTCTCTACTGGAGTTGCATCAGCCTCTTGTTAATAGGCGCATTACAGATGGTTTGAGTGCTCTTTGTATCCATCCGACAGCAGAAGTATCCGCAGAAGTGCTTCTGGACCTCTTGGGTTCATTAGCTACTTCAGTTTCTGCGAATGAGTCATCTGCTGATACTCTGACATTCACAGCTCGCTTGCTTGGCATTGGGATGAGAAGAGTATATTCGATTAACAGGCAATTATGTGTGGTTAAGCTCCCTATGGTGTTCAACTCTCTTAGTGGTGGGTCTTTTTCCTATTTCCTTACCTTGCATGGATCAAAATAAGTATCAATCTGTTTCATGCCGCAAAAAGAAGGCTTTCAACTGCACCTATAAATTCTGTTCTGATTTTGATAGTTATTCTTTGACAATTACTTTTTGTTATTTATGGTCCACAGATGTTTTGGGTTCTGAGCATGAGGAAGCAATAAGGGCTGCACTGGAGGCACTCAAGAGCTTAATACATGAATGCATTGATGAAAACTTGATCAAACAGGGTGTGGATGACATAATTAGTTCTAATACTGATATGAGGAAATCTGGACCAACTATCATTGAAAAAATCTGTGCCACAATTGAGAGCTTAATTACCTATCACTATGCAGCAGTCTGGGACATGTCATTTCAAGTAGTGGTTGCCATGTTTGACAAGCTAGGTGATTGCACTGCCTATTATCTTCTTTAAAAAAAATATAGCCATCTTAAGTTGTAAATCTAGATATTTAATTTCTAGTTGTTGAATCATCTAAAATATTCTGTCTACACAATATCTGACACTTATTCAAATCAATTTCCATGGAATTGGACTCCCTAAAATGAAGTTCAATTTGATAAATTGAGTGCTTTATTATTGCTTCTTGCTTTCCTAGTATTTTGCAACTGATTAGTGGTGCAGCCAGGAGTTGTAACAAGGGGATAAAGTTGCTGCCATGTGATCAGAGCAGGTCACGGGTTCGAGCCGTGGAAGCATCCTCTTGTAGAAATATAGGGTAAAGCTGCTTACAATAGACCCTTGCGGTCCGGCCCTTCTCCAGACCCGTGCATAGTGGGAGCTTGGTGTACCGGGCTGTCCTTTTTTACTGCTACTACTGACTATGCCAATAGTAAGTGATGAACATTGTCAGCTGCTTCTGACCTAATCCACCCCCTTCCCAAATATGGGTGTGTGTCTGGATACATATGTACTTCTTATCTTGAATATTGTATCCCAATCACCGGATGCAATTGGTGATACAGGGAGATAGATATGCTTTTCTGTGTTGCTTTCTTTCTATATATAAACCAAGGGATGTCAAGTGAAGTGGTTCTCTTTGTTGATTTCTTTTTAGGTCACTATTCTTCTCACCTTCTGAAGGGAACACTTCAGAGTTTGGCTGATATGCAAAAGTTACCAGATGAAGACTTCCCTTACCGTAGACAGGTGAGCCTTGCTTTTGGGGCAGCTTAATCATGGAAATGCCTTTTGTCATCAACTTGTTTGGTACTGAGGTGTCGTAGTTGGTGTATTTATTTTTTCCCGCCCCTAGTTATTCTGGTGCTGCCACTATTTGCAATTTGACCTTTTCGACAACAGTTTCAGTTGCTTTTTGTATTTGATCTCTGTGTGACAATTTGAATTGATGATCGAAGTTGACTTCTCTATTATTAGCCGGTCTTGTGTTTCGATTTTCAGAGCCTCGATTTTTTAGAAATTAATATGATGCAGGAATGTTGCTGCTCCTAAAACATTGAGTCTAATGGAGATCTCACAATTTTAAGCCTGTTGTGATGATCCTAATACTTTGAAATTCGCAAATGAACAAATATAATTATGTATCTGGAAACTAGGACCGAAAAGGAAAAATTACAAACTAAATGGTCATGGCATATGCTATCAATCAAAGAAAAAAAAGGAAATAGTCATGGCAGATGCAGTATAAACAAACAAAAATGATTAGATTGGCTAAAAACTAATAAAAGATTGTCTGATTGGAATAATAAGGTAATGTTTTTTTATTGGAGAATAGGCTAATATTTTACATGCATTTAAATTTATTTGATTAAATAGCTTAAGAGATCAAATTTATCACAATGGTGAGAGGGCATTGCAGGTTTTCTGAATAGACTTGTTTGGACAAAGAAAGGGAGCGAACCAAGATTTAAGTATTTGGATTTCTATCCAGATCAATCGGATTCGCTAAATGAGGAAATAATAGAACTTGATAAGTAGTTTTGAGCAGATATAGGTGAAGTTTGTGTGGAAATTCCTGTAAGCATTAGATGTAGAGACAATCGATGAAGTACACGTTCTTCTGGTTTGAAGACATCTTGGATTGATGCTGTATAGAAAAAGTTTTGGCCGAAACCCTCTAACAGAAAAGAGAAACAGGACTAATTGCTACCAACTTGAGAAATGACTGAGAAAAATATAGGATAGAGACATTTGAGGAAAGAAGATAAAGAGGAATTGAGACCAGACAAGAAGAACGGATCAGCGAACTCCTTCGGCTGATGATTGTCTTTTTGTTTTCTCGGGATCCAAGGAAGATAGCGAACCACTATCAGTGTCTGCTGCTCCTGGCATAGTCTTTGGAGTTTATGTTATGAGATAAATTTATTTATAAGTGTGAGATATACTTTAAAAACCCTTAAAAATGTACAGATATAATCAATGAATGTGTGTCAGACCTTTTTCCTTGTTGAATTGCTTTTTTCTTTAGTTCCTTAATGTTCTTTTGGGATATCATTTGTGAGCATATGTCTAGCTATAGCCTTTTCTTATCCGATAGTATACACTGCTGATTTAAGGATTTGTTGATAACAGCTGCACGAATGTGTTGGATCAGCTGTTGGTGCAATGGGACCTGAATCTTTTCTAACTCTTCTTACTCTTAAATTGGACGCACAAGATTTATCGGAGTCCAACATCTGGCTTTTCCCAATTCTAAAGCAAAACATCGTTGGTGCGCATTTAAGTTTCTTCACCAAGTCAATTTTGTCGATGGTTGGAGCTATGAAGCAGAGGTCTGCAATGGTATGCTTATGCTAAAAGACACCTCTTGTGCCTCTCTTTTATTTACACTGAGCTCATTCTTATGTTTTGTGGTAGCTCAAGAGCAAGGGAAAGATTTATACTGCGAGAACTGTGGATGGAATTGTGTATTCATTGTGGTCGTTGTTACCCTCATTTTGCAATTACCCTGTGGACACTGCTGAAAGCTTTAAGGATTTGGAGAAGGTTTTGAGCAAAGCTTTACGGGAAGAGCCTGATGTTTGTGGGATAATATGCTCCAGTTTGCAAATCCTCATTCAGCAGAACGATAGCATTTCAAAAGGAAAAGTGGATTTGTCTGATACTGAAATGAGCGTTCCCAAAAAGCAATCCATTGCGCGTTATAACCAGCAAGTTGCACGTGATAACTTGGATGCATTGAGTCTTTCGGCTCCTAAACTGCTGTCTGTTCTCTCTGGAGTCTTCCGAAAATCCTCTAAGGATACTGGTGGATCTTTGCAGGTAACGTAAAAAAGGGTATTATTACCCTATGGGGATAGTAATATGCCAATGTAGATACTCAGATGGATGAATTTCTTTTGTTAGTGTTGTAACTGATATATGAATCTTTGGATCACAGTCACAACTGCATTAGAGAAACAGTGGAACACTCCAATGGAAAAAGAAAAAGAAAAAAAAAGAAGAAGAAAAAACTGCACTCTATATTGTTCAAATTCTCTCAGTAGCATGTAAGAAACCAAAGAGGCTGTTGGAAACATATCCTCCAGTAGTTTTTTCTGTGTCTTTGTAGCTATTTCTACCACTGTGCTCATATGTGTTTAGTGCTATTAAGAAAAAAGATGACATCTTTTCTTTACTGCTCCAAAGATGTTATCAAGCAATGGGATCCAAAATGCCACATCTTTCAGCCAAACGAGACTCAACACATGAATGGATCCTTTCCCCTATTGACTGAATCGTTTATATTCAGGTTGAAGTTTTAATTAAACAAAGCTTTGTTGATTAATTATTAACATTATTTAGCAAGATTAATTATTAACATTATTTATGCCTAATCTATAAGGTTTTTTCCTTGCAAAAAGTATTTTAATCTGCGTTTTGACTGAGGATTTGGTTGGTTTGATCAGTTTGCTCCAAACCAGGCCATTGTTATTGTTATGGAGGTAGTAGATTTGTTGATTTAAAAGGTCTCTATGTAAGGTTCTCCTTGTCCTTGTTGCTTGTTTAGTTCAGTAATTTTTTAAAAAAATTGTGTTTTTAGTTATCCGTCACATTTGAGATGCTGCCACTTGGTAGTCTTGTCACATTTTTCATTAGAGGTGATGTGTGTTATAGTATTTCAGTCTCTTTTAAGCTGTTGACAAGGTCTGTTATTGGCCATCTAAAGCTTGTATGTTATTCATATTTTGTGATACAGTGTACACTTACATTTTCTTCTGTGGTTCAGTATGCCTGAATTTTTTACTTGGTCAAAATAATTACTGCACAAATTTTATAGCCCATTTATGACTTATAAAGACCATAATTTGGTGTATTGGCCTCTCTTTATGTTTTTTCCGAAGTCGTCAGACCTGTCAGCATTACGTATTTTTTGTAAAAAAATGATTGGAAAATATCTTGTTAGCTCACTTTTCGAACAATGCATATTACATACAGAGCACAATCCATGAATTGGCCTCTATTGCTGACAAGGAGGAAGTAAGAAAGTTCTTTATGAAGACCATGCGTGAGCTTTTGAAGGTGACTCGAGAGTCTGGGAAGGCAGAGAAGGCCAAAAGTTCCAATTCAATGCAGATTGATGACTCATCCAGTGAAAGTTCTTTGTCGCTAAAGAGGTAGGATGATCAAAATCACATTTGTTTCGTTCCTTCTGCTGTCAAAGTCTTTCTTTCTTTGTGTTAACTGAATCAATATCTCTTGCTTCTTATCATTTAGGGCACAGTTATTTGATCTGGCGGTTTCTCTCTTGCCTGGTTTAGATGCTGAACATATTAATGCACTGTTTGGTGCAATAGAGCCTGCTTTAATGGTTGGTGTCAGTTATGTGTTTGCTTCTGCACCTTTCAGTTTTTTGATGTAGAAGATTTAATAACTAGTATAAGGCACAGGATGATGAAGGCTTGATCCAGAAGAAGGCATATAAAGTTCTTTCCATCATCCTTCGGGTAAGTGTTGTACCAAATATCATGTAAAGGCATTGTTGTTGTTTCTTCTCAGTATTCTTCTAACATATGTAGGACTGGATGGCGATGTCCAAAAAAATTAAAACAGCTTGTATAAATAACTTGTGAGTTGAGTAAGTGAAATATCGTTGGCATGGTTGAAAAGGTTCAGATTAAAAGGGGTACAAGTTCTGAAGAAAGAAATCTGAGCTATACTGTTAAAGCACCTCTTATGATTTCTCGTTATATTTTTGGCACATTTGTTTTGTGGCTAATAAGTTTTGCTTCTACTTTGGACAGGAATCAGATGAATTTGTTTCAAGAAGTACTGAAAAGTTGCTTAATTTGATGATTGAAGCACTACCTGCAAATCATTTTTCAGCCAAACGTTACAGACTTGACTGTCTATACTCTTTAATTGTCCATGTTACAAAGGTGACACATATCCTCTTGTGGATAAAACAGTGACGCCTCAGATTTGTGCAGATTCATAGCATTGCATAGGTTTTTACACTTCATTGCATTCTACAGGATGACCCCGACAAGAGGAGGCGTGACAGTATTACATCTTTTATGACTGAAATTTTGCTTGCACTCAAAGAGGTTTGTCTATTATTCATCTGCTATAGAGCGGACTAGTATTTTTTTTCCCCAAAAGGAATTTATTTTGCTGAAAATGTGGCCATTTATCCTTAATGATTTTTCTCCCATAGTTGGTATAGAAGGATGAATCTATAGGAAATATATGCTCTATTAATATCTTTAGTCTTTTTGCTATTCTAACATCAAGTGTGAGCCTTTTGCTAATTTCAGTGGCTAGTTGCTAGCTATTATCAAGGTTTTCATAATAAATTTTGCTTTTTTCCTAAGGCTTAAGTATGCCCTCTAACTTTTAGATGTCTCTAGCCTATTCATGCTATAAGTTTAGTAGTCTTTCCATGTGAAACAGCATTCTGAAGTACAGTGGGCTAAGCATTAATTTTTGTGGGTCCCGAATGGAAAACGATTGTACAAACTACACTCAGTATCTACATTTTTGTTCTCTCCTCTTTTAATTCTATCAGTTCACAATTAGTCTTGTTCCTCCTACTGATACTTGACTCCAAAATTAGTGGACTTTTATCATTTTCTTGAGCTCTGTATTTTCCAACTGTCATCATTCGTCTCCTTATTTTTGTTATTAGTTCATGTGGTTGTGTCCTCGAATTACCACAAAATTCCAGGCAAAAGATTGTTTTGTTACTTGGCAAAAGGGTCAAGTTAGGGCTTAAAACAGTTACTACCTTCTTTCATGATCATTTTGCTATGAGAGCTTTTAGAACTCTGTAGTAACGTAATAACTTTTTCACCATTAACTAGTCTTGGCAGCCTAGGTGGAAGAACGGTTTATAAATGTAAAACGTTTATAATTATTTAATTCATGTACTGAGATTTTTGAGGATTCCATGTAAGCCTAACAAGAAAACAAGGAACCGGGCGTACGAGCTTCTTGTCCAGATTGGTCATGCTTGTGGGGATGAAGAGAGAGGTGGCAGAAAGGAGAACCTGCATCAGTTTTTTACTATGGTACGATAAGTAATAATTTGATGAATTTACGTAATGGAGTGGGCTCTTTCTGTTTGACATAGGCACTATTGTCCTTGGTATTTTCACTTGCAGGTTGCTGGGGGTATTGCTGGAGATACACCTCATATGATCAGTGCAGCAGTTAAAGGCGTAGCTCGCCTGGCTTATGAATTCACCGATCTGGTTTCTGCTGCGTACAGTGTCCTTCCATCAACATTTCTTCTCCTTAAGAGAGAGAACAAAGAAATAATTAAGGTCTGTTCTTGTCTGCGTTAAGACTACATTGTGGAAAACCAGTGTTCACCTGCTATATTCTGAAGTTTTTCTCACCTGAAAGTTGTCTTAAATGCAGGCTAATTTAGGGCTATTGAAGGTACTGGTCTCAAAGTCACCGGCTGAGGGACTACAAGCACATTTAAGGAGCATGGTAGAGGCCCTTCTTGGTTGGGAAAATAATACCAAGAAGCATTTCAAAGCCAAGGTTTTTTTTTCTCCTAGATCCTAAACTACTGTGTTTTCATTTGGTTTTGATTCCTGTATGCAATTAGTACAGCTTCCATGGTCCTATATCATTTTGGTTTTTGGAATCACTTTTCTGTTATAAAGATGGCTCGTTGATTGAAAGGTGGTTGCGTGCATGTTATCTTTTTCATAGGTTAAGCTGCTTATTGAAATGCTTATCAAGAAGTGTGGTCTGGATGCTGTAAAAGAGGTGATGCCTGAAGACCACATGAAACTCCTTACTAATATAAGAAAGGTTTGTTATCAACTGAAATTAAACCTGTGAAAATGCTCGTGGAATATTAAATGTTCAGATGAGTTATTTATTCTTCTGATGAAAAAGCAGATCAAGGAGCGAAGTGATCGGAAACTCGCGTCGAATTCTGAGGAAAGCAGATCTCGTATGTCAAAAGCAACAACATCAAGGTTGTTTTCCTTCCTCTATATACCTGCATACTGAAGTTGAGAATAATACACAGAAGAATATTTGATGCTTGACACATGGGAAGCAACTAAGATATATTGGAGTATATTATGTACCTCTGTTGATTTGGACAAGTTTATTTATCAGCAAAATATATATATATATATATATTTGCCTTTTTTTGGCGGTTACCAATATTCAATATTCAGGTTTATCCCAAGTAAGGTGGACTATGGCTCTTTGGATCACTAATCTTTTTTGTCCTGCATGGATAAGAAGCTCTTATTTTCAGTGCTTGGTAACTTTTCAAGCATTAGTTTAAATACCTATGGTATTAACATCCCTGTCCTATTACAGGCTAAGCAGATGGAATCATACAAAAATCTTTTCTGAGTACGATGATGGAGAATCTGAGAATAGTGATGCAGAATATATTGACGCTGGTCGTAGGAGCAAGGCGACATTAGTATCAGACTCCAAAGCATCTTTGTTACGGTCAGTGGGAATGTTTTAATATGTAATGGTTACTATTTATCATCCTGAGGATGTTTTACAGATGCTGGAAAAATGTTGTCAAAGGCGCGCTTAAAGCGCGCTTAAGCCCTGAAGCGAGGCTCAAAACATGTTGAACGCTTCGCCTCTCTTTGTGGGCACTTTAGTGCCGCATCAAGGCTCTAAGACATACTTTTCCTTGCTAACGAGTGTAATCCTGAAAATGCGACTTTAAATAATTGATATTTCGCTTTATCGTAAAAATACTCAATTTCTTTGTCCATATATTAGTTTTTAATGCTTATAATTATTAGTCTTGGACTACATATCCATATTTTTACTTTTTCTACAGTTGCGCCTTTTTTCATTAAAGCTCACGCTTTAGTTGCACTTTGTACTTAAAGCCCCAACGGAAGAGCTTTTTTGCGCTCTTCGCCTTTGATAACATTGGCCGGAAGCTTGTGTAATCTTTAGTGATGCTTTCTAGTTTAGACTATATTTCACATGTAAGATGAGTTGGTGTATGCCATATTTCCAGGTCCAAGAAAACACGGAAAGCAGCCAAGAGTTTGCAGGAAGATCTGTATGATCAATTGGACGACGAGCCACTTGACTTACTTGACCAGAAGAAGACCAGGTCAGCTCTTAGAGGATCTGGCAATCTCAAGCGGAAGTCTGAGTCAGAAGATGAAGCAGAAATAGACTCTGAAGGCCGTTTGATTATTCGAGAGGGAGATAAGAAGCAAAAACGAGTCAAGCCACCTACTAATGATTTTGATGTAAGGAGCGAAGCAGGAAGTCGCTTTTCTGAGAGCTCAAGGAAAACTCAGAAACGGATGAAAACATCTGATTCAGGATGGGCCTACACTGGAACAGAATATGCAAGCAAGAAGGCAGGTGGTGATGTCAAGAGGAAAGACAAACTTGAGCCATATGCCTACTGGCCCCTTGACCGCAAGATGATGAGCCGTAGGCCTGAACATCGAGCTGCAGCACGAAAAGGAATGGCAAGCATTGTGAAGCTAACAAAGAATCTTGAAGGCAAGAGTGCATCATCCATACTGTCCGCAAAGAGAGTCAAGACTAAAAAGAAAGCCAGCTCCAAAAAGACTAAGGTGTGAAGTCTGCTTTGTTGATGCTAGGTCAAATGGAGAGCTCAGCCCAGAGGCTCGCTAGTTTGTGCCATAGTTTGCACTTGGGGCTTCTAGCAATCTGGCGCCCCATGTACTTTTTTGATGTCATCTTGTCATTTTATTCGTCCATGTATAATCGTATATCACATGTCGAAGTGATTTGTTTTTTGGATAGGAATATAGAGGAAAAGAAGGTGGGAAGGAAATCTGAGTATACATAGGCCATAGGAAAATTAGTGAATGCGTCAAATGCTAGCTATTTAAGTTGGTTATTTGTAATATTCTTACCAAATTGCAGCATGTTGCATGAAAGTAATCTGGGTCACCTGCGATTTGCTATATTTCTCGAAATCATTTGAATTGTTGTTGCAACCCACAGATATTTCATTTTAGCACGGGGTTTTGATACTAGAAAAGTTAAGCTGCCTCAAGTTTCTCTCCAACCAATTGTTGCAACGCAACGTGCTCAATTTAGCAAATTGGCTCGTTCTTTTATTAGGGCCCAGAGGTGTATCTAGGCTAAAGGGTATGGGTTTGAATGAATCCATGTTGGCAAAATATCATGGTATAGTCAGTTTGTCAATGAAAAATAGCCAACGTTTACCAAGTCAATGAAAAATAGCCACTATTTTGCTGCACAGGGACCGGTCCAGTATAATATACGGGAGTTCTGGTGCATTTGTGTACGAACTCCAGCATATTATGCTGGACCAGTATACTTTGCTAACTCCTGTAAAATTTACGGGAGACTGGAGCACCAGTGCTCCAAACTCCAGTATATTATACTGGACAATTATACTTGCTGGAACTCCCGTAAAATTTACGCGAGACTAGTGCACTAGTGCTCCAAACTCCAGTATATTATACTGGACAATTATACTTGCTAGAACTCCAGTATATTATGTTGGAGTTCTAGTGTACTTATGCTGGAACTCCATCATATTATGCTGGAGTTCCAGCATACTATCCTGGAACTCTAGTATAATATGCTGGAGTTCAAGCATACTTGTGTCGGAACTCCAGTATAATATACTGAAGTATTTTTCCGGATTTTGAACAGTGTTTTCGCTTAGGTTTATCTTATATAAAAAGTGGCTAATTTCGATGACTTTTGAAACTTGGCTATTTTTTAACAACCGGTTGTAAATCTGACTATTTTTAAATTTCTCTGCATCCATATTCCTCTTCTCAAACCACGTATAACAATGCTATATTTCTTTAAAATTATTTAAATATATGTGCATGCACCAATGTTTAAAGACTCATATGATGCAACAATTATTAGTTGCACCTCCACAAGAGAAATTGGCTATTCAAATTTCACTTGGGATGGTTTTATTTTCGACATGATGTGAATCTCTAAATTTTAAAAAGAATATAATTCTGAACTTACAATGTTAAAAGTGTAGTAGATTCATGGTAAGACTAAAGTTAAACTCTTTCAATATAAATTTTAAATTCACTAGTGCGGTAGTGACCTTATAAAATCTTTTATAATCTTGTTCAGTAAGAACTTTTTGATAGACTGGTTCATGATCATTATGCCATCCAAATCAGATTAAAATATGTGTTACTCCAGTTAAGTATCTTTGATCTACTTATCTGCACTAAAGACGCATACACCTTCATTGAATATAAATGTAATCATCCCGCTTCTCCCTTTTGGGAAAGTTATTAAGAGTTTGTCCACTCAAGTTAATAAATGCAAGAAGTGCAGTAAATCTTGGAAAGTCAAAATTAAAAACTGATATATAGTGTATATCGCATTCTCCGATTATACAAGGAAACTAGTTCACTAGGTATTAAGGGCCATATGCAACCACCTAAAGGTCATATGCCAACTCAGTTTCCATAAATCATGTGGCTGTTATGTGTAAGGATATATAAGAAAAAAGATTTCAGTTTAGCAGAGACAAGGAGATTGTCACACTATGGAGAAGAAGTTGATCCTTTGCCCATTCCACTTCAGGTTCTTCTGTCTCCAACAATCATCTAAGAAGGAATTCTCTACATCGCAGTACCACTGCCATTTGAGACAGGGCTCTTCTAACTTCTAAGAGTGTCCATAGTGACTCTGGAATTAACGATCCTTCCCCATATTCCTGAAATAAATGAAACATATGATCTTCTAAATACACGCCTTTTTTAAAGTTTTCTCACTCCCTCAATACAGACAAGCATGAATCTACATACCTTTTGTATCTGTCAGATGCATCAACATTGCCCGAGAGATCTACTTGTAAGGAGCAAATAAGATTGATGAGTTGTGGCCACCAAATCCAAATGAATTAGATAATGCCACCTTAATATCCAGTCGTTCCTTTATGGGACCCACAAGTTTAGTTGTATCCTGTTTCATAGATATACATATCATCAGCTGCGGTGATTACCAGGTCAACTAAGGGTGAAAAGGTGCAATAGGGAACCACGGGAGAGAGGACATATCATATGCTTTGTATTCATATCACATAAAGAAATCTGTCTTGCTTGCAATATGAGAGATTAGTCGACTAATGCAGGTAATGTGAATCAAACCAATAGACGTGGCCATTGTAACTCGTGAGTTTTTTCATTTCTATATGACACTCCTCCGGAAACCAGCTTTTAGTGATACAGAAACGAATTCAGAAAAGCTGTGAATTTCATCTTAAATCTAGCTAGCCAAGCCACGAAGGGTGACCAACTCTGTACTCTTGACACGCAAGTGTTCTTTGCAGTTTTCATCTGATAAAATTCTATAGTTATGATGATAAACCATGCTTAATGACAAGAAATCATTGAGAATGCACAGAAGATAAATTCTTACCACGCCTTCATCTGGGTTTTCAAGATTAATATTTGGATGAACCCAACCAGTTCGTATTGCCTGCAAAGTCCCAATTTAACCGTCAGTCTGAAATTCCAGCCAGATAATTTTTGCATAGGTTAAGCAAAGAAGGGCCACGTTCAAAAATATAACCAAGAGAGTTTTATAGGATGAAATCCACAATAATCAATCACCTTAAGAATAAATTCTGCAACATCTAGTTTCTATCAGACAAATTTATCATCAGAAAATTAGCAAAAACATGAATCCGCAACTACGAGGAAGTAAATGATCCTTGAGTTATCTCAAAATAGTTAGCCACTTATCCTACAATTCCTTTTTTGGAAAACAACTGTTATAGCTCCATTTGTAGCCAAATAAAAGAGTATACCCACATAATAATAAAACTCAGACAATTTGGCTCTTTTGCTTCTTCAATCAACATGTATTTGAATAATTTCAGGTTACGAAGTTATTCTACTACCAATTATTTAGAACTCCCAACTTCAAGCTGGAGTAACTCACAGCAGCGAAAATGATAGCAAAAGGCAACTATTTCCAAATAACAAAATATCCACGATGGAAAGTTCCCCCTATGCATTGTGTCAAGACTCCCACCCCAATTTTTCCTTGTAAATGTCTTCTACAAGTATGGTTTTCTTCTTTCAAATTCAGAATAGAATAAACTTTTATGAATATGGTATGTATTGTACAAGTATGCTGTCTTTTTCTTATGAATATGGTATCTCTTCCTTTTACATAAAACTTTCTATAAACTTTCTCCAGATCTTTTTCCCTTATTATTTGATGATAAAACAGTTAGCTACCAAAAACTTTTATATTACACCCAAGAGTCTAGTATAGATTAACCTGTTTACATACACACACACACAGAGAGAGACCACAGAAGTGTCATTTGTCATGTCTTTTTCCCTAGTCTAAACATCAGAGAAGACCTAACCGAGGCCTAATGGAGTAATTTTGGTACATAAAAATTTGCCATAGTCATTGATTGCAAAACACCTGTATTACATTATCATTTATAACATCTGTAGCAACATTTTCAGATAACAAATTAATGTAGCATGGACGATTTAACTTCGAGGCAAGGATTCATGGGTAACTTTGACACGTAGTCTTTTGATGGAGGATAATACAAGAAAACCTCCATCCAACATGAAAAGCATCAGAAACTACATAGGACACAATATTCCGCGCTACAATAAACATTACAAGAACTTATTTTACTGCATACCCTCACCTTGACTAAGTTGGTCTATATACCACTATTAGCATTAAGGCTCCAAAGATGAATATGCTGAATAAGCGGACCCAGATTCCTCGGCTAGAAACTAATTCTTTGGTAGTTAATGACAAGAGGGGTTGCTCTGATGGTAAGCAACCTCCACTTCCAACCGAGAGGTTGTGAGTTCGAGTCTCCCCAAAAGCAAGGTGGGAAGTTCTTGGAGGGAAGGATGCCGGGGGTCTATTTGGAAATAACCTCTCTACCCAAGGGTAGGGGTAAGGTCTGCGTACACACTACCCTCCCCAGACCCCACTAAGTGGGATTATACTGGGTTGTTGTTGTTGTTGTTGTTAATGCTTGCATACCAGTTCCATCATTTGTACAGCACCTTTTTAAGAGGATGAACTTTGTACAAAGTGGAGACGGAGGGTTTGGATCTCAAATGGTGCAGCTACCAACAAGATATTGCACATTTCTTGACATGCTCTTCATTTTTTATATGCATGTCTAAACCTAAATCCTTACCCACTCTTGCCAGGTTTATGCTCAACACTTCAGACTGGTAGATCAGAAGTAAATCGTAACCCTTCGGAAATTCTTTAACTTGAAAGAGTAGCAATTCTAAAGGATGGCATCATCATTATTAAGGTTTAGTTTTTCCAGATTCCGGAGTCAGTTGATGTTTCAATTCCATTTATGTCTACTTAAGGTTACATTGAGCAGCAGTTCGACATCTTTAACACCAGCAGGTAGCATTTATTAATTTTCCTCTCTGTAAAAGGTGAGCCTACCCCACCTGGTGGGAGTATACTGGGTAGTTGTTGTTGTTGTTGTTTGTCTGTAAAAGGTGAGCCAGTCCCTTTACTTGCCCCTTCTTTAGGTCACACAACATTGGCATACATTTGCATTTTGCACTCACAAATGATGGTGATGACCATGTATATCTTTTCTTCTTTTACAGTATATGATATCAATGATTGAACTCAAATTCAAAGGAAAGCTATTCATGTTATAAAAATTTAAAAATGTGCAGCTTCCTCAGTAAAACAGCTTTTGCTCTGCTCTCTGTCTTAGCAGAAACAAGTTCTCTCACAAAAAGCAATTAAGGTCTGAAGGACACAAGCAAGCAAGGAACCAAATCATTTGTTGCTTCCCCAATCCCCCCTAGAAGGACTGTGAAAAATAGTATGATATTTTAATTAATAAAGACCTTCTCTAATTCAATTAGATGTTACATAAATACAACAACTACCCAGTATAGTCCCAAAATGTGGGGTCTGGGGATGGTAATATGTAGACAGGCCTTACCTCTGCCCTTTCCTGTTTCCAATCGACCCTCGGCATAGATGTTACATAAATAAAATATTGATTTAGTCAATTCAACAGTCTGACACCTAAATAATGTAGCAAGTCACCTAACAGGCTACACACACTGCTGTACCACAATTTTCAGCCAGCAAATATAACATTATGCAAGAAAACAGTTGCATGAGATGTTACACAATAAACTAGAAAGCAACTGAATTGCAGCTGCAGCGCACTTTGAGGGATTATGAGATAACAGCACCTGAATAGTTGCCACAGCTTCAACAGCACCAGCAGCTCCAAGCAGGTGACCAATCATAGATTTTGTGGAGTTAACTCGCAACTGAAAACATGGAGCAGCGACTGATAAACAGCTGAAATGAAAACCTGAGAGGAACGGTGTGGGCACAGTATTTCAATAAGAGAACTTCAATCTAACCTCTGGATTCTGGCCAAAGCAATAGAGAAGAGCTTGATACTCCTTAATATCTCCTGCTAGTGTGGATGTAGCATGCGCATTAATGTAGTTTACATCTTCCTTGGATACCCCTGACTGAGCTAATGCCTTCTCTATGCATAGGATGACTCCGGTTCCTGCTAGTTTGGAGGGGATAAGAGAGTTCAAAGCTATCCTTTTCTCTATTGTATATCTCAGTAAACATGAGATCTTTCATTCTTAGTATGTTAAGCTATCTTCCGTTCTATGTAAGCTACAAATATGCAAGCCAATCTATCTGGTCCAGAAGAATCTTTCAGGTACAATTATCAGAAAATCATAGAACTTGAGGAACTAGATTTACTGAGTATAACTGCATCTCCAGCTTAGTCAAAACACAAAAGGAGCACAGAAGTAGTGCATCATTTAACTCACTAAGAAGTAAGAACCAGGAAGAAGCAGTTTATTTCGAGAGCCGTTAACGTGAGAAAAGGAATGACTTCAAGCATGACAAAATAGGTGGACAACAAGGAGGAGCCCTTCAGGAGCTTCATGTTACTGATGCATCCCATGAAAGGAAATTCTTATAAAATGCCAATAAAGGAGTTAATGCCTTTGTGGAGCAAAATCTTGGTGACTAAGAAAAACATGCAAGTTATTAGTTATTACAAAAGAGAAGAAATATTTCTTTGCAAAAGAAGCCAACATAAAATAAAAGGATCGAATCCAGTATGGTTAGGGTGGTAAATTTATGAGATGGATGGATAGACACATTCAAGAATACATATTGCTACAGTTGTTAGAAAAGGCAAAGCGCCAGAAATTTAAAGCCAAAAATACAGAAGAGGTTTAGGAGATGTATTACCACAACTATTTCAAGCCAAACGACTTTCTCACCAATTTTTGGACCCCTCCAGGGTATAAAGCTGTTAGAGTGATGGAATCATATTCTGGAGGCCTATATGTCACAGCTAGTGGTTGGAGGGATAAATTACACTTAAAGACTTTGATTTCATCATGCACAAAGTACATCTTACATTTGCACATGTCATCCTCAACACAAAGCAAGGCAATCATAGACAACCCAGAAGAATAATGGGAAAAGGTGCAAGACATATCCATCTAGATATCAAGAAATTTGAACGTTCAAAATTTTTTCTGATGTTTGCAGCCTAAAGCTTACCTTTTTATTAACCAACAAAAAGACTACCCATATATATATATATATATATATATATATATATATATATATAGAGAGAGAGAGAGAGAGAGAGAATTACCTTCAGGATGAGGCTCTGTCATGTGATAAGCATCACAAGTAAAACTTCCACCTAGAAATTCAGCATAGATAGTTGCACCTCTTTGCTGCTCATGAAATTAAAAAAGGAAACTTAAAAGAATTCTGTTGCCAGGGATTGGCGTTTTATCATCCATATTTTGTTTAAGGATCAACAAGTGGGTTGAAAGGAAAGCATTTATAGACTTTGAAGCATAAATCACACCTTGGCATGCTCAAGTTCTTCCAGAACCAGGACTCCAGCTCCTTCACCCATAACAAATCCATCGCGATTCTGTCCAGGATTAAGATAAAAATAAGAAGCAATTCTCACCAATTACACACACTCTGAGACACACACACACAGAGGATGATAGGGTTGAAATTTTGTAGTGTTATTGCTTCATCTTACAAGTCATTCAAGTACAGCAGCTTACAAGCTAGAACATGGAAATAAATATATAATGCAGTATAATTTTTATTGATTTGATTGGAAGAATGCTCCTATAAGATGTATACAAAAAGTAGAGAATCCCGCAAAAAGGCATGATGATAAAGTGCATCCAACTGTGAATAGTGACTGGAATATCATATTTGCTCCAAACGAATACCAGAAATATAATTATTCCACTAAAATAAAAACAGGAGTTTCCAATTCCTACAAATTTTTCTCACATGCCTCTCATTCCACTGAGTCCACATGAGTCCAAACCAAAGGGGATACATGGTCATAAATTCTGAAGAAAATATGACATACGTCAACTTCAATCTCAGGGAATGGAAACTGCAATTTGGATAGGCAACTCAGACAACCAGAGAAAAATACAAAGCTGGAAATTTCTAATTCCCTATTAGATCACAAACCCAAGAACTGCAATAGGAATAGCGTAAGAGCTCTAGAATCGCCACTCCTTGCCACATAAAAGTTTACGATTACAACTAGAGCGAAAGCAGAGGAACAAGAGCAAAAGATTTGCAAGACATTACACTATCCCAAGGCCGAGAAGCTCTTGCAGGGTCACCATTTCGCTGTGAAAGTGCTCTGCATGCAACAAATCCTCCCAATCCTGCAAAAGAAAACAAAAATAACATCAAAAGCTATTTAAAACTATAACTATTACAAGGTAATCAACAGCCTCAGCTTGATAAACAAACTTCAAGTAAGAAAGAACATATAATGTACCAATTGGTATAATTGCTGCATCTGATCCACCGCACAGCATCAAGTCCTGCAAATTATCAGTGTGTAAAAACAAGTGAATTAAGCTACTAAGCATGTTAATCATCCTTGGGACACATCAGTCAATGCATAGGGAACTCTATGAACAACAGTAAGATGATATGAATCCTCTGCTTCCAAAAGCTTTCTATGACTTTAAAGGCACGAAACTTACAGCTTCACCTCTAATGATGTGGTTAGCAGCATTTAATATGCAGAAGTTGCTTGTAGCACACGCTGTTGAAATTGAATAATTTGGACCCATCCATCCCTGCAATCGAGTTTGTAAACAAATGCACAAAGCTGGGACTTTTTAAATCATAAATCACAGATAGTAACTGAATCTTAATGGCTAACCAGGTCCATGGCAAGCATGGCGGAACCCATGTTTGTAGTTGCAAATGGAACACAAAAAGGATTCATCTTCCTGTACGAAACCCTTAAAGCCTCTACTGCATCATTAAAAACCTGCACACATAAAGCAAGTCAGTTAGAGAGTAGTCACTTACTTTGGTTCTAGCAAAGACTCTAGAGCCTACATACTGGTCTGCTTAGGAGGAGATTGCAATACATGGGCAATCAGGTACAGGTTGATGATTCCGTATATGAGATGTTAGCAACCAAATAGAGCTGATCCCAGAAGCATATAAACAAAAAATGAAAATGGAAAAGAATATTTTTTGGACACATTTAACCAGTGAAATTTTCACCACAATTAAGATTAAAGGAAAAAAGAAGAAGTTGATCACCTTCATTCCACCCAAAGCAGAGCCAATTAAAACTCCACATCTTCTTTTATCCAATTCATCCATAATGTCTTCAGTAATTCCACCATCTGACAGTGCTTTCTTACCAGCTGTTAGCATGTAAAGCATGAACCTGTCCATTCTTTTAGAAAGTTTGGGTGCAACCCAGCCATCAGTCGAGAAAGACTTGATCTCTCCAGCAATTCTCTGTGAATTTGGACCTCATTAACAACATTTAAATAACTAAAGTTGGATAAACAGGTCCAAGAAGAAGACATACTGTTGGATACTGTGAACAGTCAAAAGCTTCGATCTCACTTATGCCACTGACACCTTGAAGCAGATTTTCATAAAATTCATGGGGATCATGACCAAGCGGCGTTTCAACACCCATCCCTGTCACAACAACTCGCCTTTCCTTGGTCGGAGGTTTCTTCTTTACTGCAACTTCCATGGCCGGTTGGGCAGCAATTGCCATTACCTCCCCTAATACAAGGAGCGGCCAAGCACGTCAAAATCAATGTAGGAAAGTTGATAGCTTAAAGGGAAACCATATTAGAAAATGATGTGGAAGATCTCTGTAGTTCTGTGTGATCACTTCAAAGAAAACCCAATCATGTACATTGACGCAGGAGTGTTTGGCATCACAGGAAAGTATTTTCTACAACATTTCCATGATCAAATCATTTACTAACATTTGCTCACCGCGAGAATATTCTCAAAGAAAAAAATATTTCTACTAAAAAGGAGGGAAATGAATTCCTTTACGTCCAGCCAATTAGGGGTGGAGCTAGAAGCCTACATACAGGATTGGCCGAACCCGGTAACTTCTGCTCAAGCAGTGTATTTGTATTAAGAAATTCATTAAATATGTATAAATATTAAATTCAGAACCTAGTTATTAGCACGTGAAGTTGTTGTTCAAAAATCCAAAAGCCATTAAGTTTGAAATACCTGCAGCCAATAATCACACTCTTAAACTTGTTGCAGATAACACGTACAAGAGTAGACACTTGTACAACACAACTGTTTTCAGTCTCTAATACTAAAAAAGAAATTACCATAAAATCAATCTACAAGCAAATTGCATGATCTATCCCGAAATTCACACTCATTTCACACGACACACAATGTCAACATGAGGTGGCAAAATTCTAGACTACAGTAAACCCAATTTAATAAACATGAAACACACACTGCTATAAGAATCTTACCAAGCAGCACTTAAAATACACACTCACTCACCAACAAAATAAAGCAAATGCATGACTTTCCATTTCTGTAAAATCCAATTCTTAAATTTAATAAAATTACCTGTTTGAGCAGTGGATTTGGACTTAGGCAAAACCCTGGTTCTAGTTTGAGAAGCCCATTTGCATTTAGACTTAGAAGAAATCCCAGACAAAGAATGTTTATCATGTTCTCTTTCACAAGCGACTGACATGCATGTTGAACCCATTACCCATGACGATACCGTCGATGACGCCATTTCTTAAAACTTTCCGATCAAAAATATACAAATCCCTTTCTATATAACATATATCAATGTAGTGCAAACTCAAAATCTATACAGTATAGACACAAATGCAAGGGGTGGTGGTTAGGGGGGTAAGGGGCGGAGAGTTCAGTTCAGAACAACTCCTCTGAGCAGAAGAGGAGGGGTTGAGATTAAAGAATTTTTGGGTTGGTGGGTTGGGGGTAGGGACGTAGGATGTGGGGTAGGGACGTAGGATGTGGGGTAGGGGTGGGGGTGAGGGGGGAAATATATTTGTGGGGTTGGTTAAATCTGAGAGAGATGAAGAAATCGAAATGCTGTCTTTTTCCTGGATCTCTTTCTCTGCTCTCACTACTATAAGTATTTCAGAGCCAAGTTTTATATTTTTCTTTTCTTTTTTTTTTCAATATTTTCTTTATTTTTCCCTTGTTTAATTATTTATTTTTTCGTCTTTAAAATAATACTAACATAATATCTGAGTCGTCCTACAGACAGAAGCAGCCAAGTGTTCTTCCCTCTTTAAACTCTATTCTTTGCTTCTTATCTATGTCTGATGTGTCACTACCACCACTCTATGCAAACTAAATTATATCTTACAAATTCCAAAAAAGTTAACCACCTTATATACATTTTTAAAAAAATAATATTCTGGTATATTCCCACTATACTTTATTTGGAGATATTTAAAATTGTGTTTATTGCCGTCAAAGTCTAATCACATACGGAGTTACGGTAGAATATACTTAATCGAAGTGTTACGTTATGTATAAATTAAATATAAAGTTCAATTACATTTGTAAGAATCTAAGAATTACGTTATGTATATAAATTAAATTAAATATATTGTTCAATTTAGGTTTAAATTATTGGGTTCAGCCGAAATGGGAGTGGGAGAAGAGTGCCACCGTGGAGGTCAAAGTGGAGTTAGGTAGGCGAAAGGGATCGCTTTTACATTGTGTATATAATATTAATCTTTTATTTTATATATATATTATATGATAATTTTCTTAGTCTTTTTTGTATATTTAATTTTTTTATATTTATATTTCTTTGATGAAAATTCTGTTTTAGCAACTGCACCAATTGAGCATTTTGCAGAATAGGGGAAATGAACAACGTGAATATTAAAGTTGGATTTATTTAATTAATTAAATATTAATAGTATGTATTTATTATGTGTATGTTAATATGTTGTTTTTGGTGCTACTTCTTTCTTTTCATCTTTTTTCTTTTTCTTATTCTTTTTTCTCCTTCTCCGTCTTCTTCTCCACCTTTTATTGAAAGCTCAGGGTCAATCAGAAATAACCCTTTTATTTATTATATACGTATAAGATCTGTATATACATTATACTTTCTAGACCCCACTTGTGCAGAAACGTACATAGAAATTGTAAGATAGTTTGTTATTAAAAGTTGGAAGTGTGATTCTTCCCACATCGAAAGAGAATTGGAACTTTTTAAGCATTTGTCCCTTTTAAGTATTTGATTTAGGACACATACTCTTAAGTGTGTGCAATTAAGTCCACTATATTTATATATTATATATAATCAAAGGCTTGGAGTTGGAAAGGGAGCTTGGACGCGGACCGAATCGGATCCTAAAGTTAATTATTTTTATATTGTAACCAAAAATTAAATTTATTTAAATTTTAAATTCGGATAAAAAGTTATGTCTATTTGTGAAACAAGACATCTTTTCTGAAAGGGCCTGTTGGTTGCCTATAAATACACAAGAATTTCAACCAATTGGCATAGAAAATCACAAGTGTTATTGAAGGCTTTGTTGTATCTTGAGGAGAATCGTTTGTATTTTCCCTAAATTAATATACATGTGATAATTTTCACGCCTCAAAGCCATTTTTGTTTATTATTTTTTCTAACAGATTTTTGTAAGCGGTGTCGAAATTTATATATGAGAATAATAACTTCAATTATCATATTTCTAGATAAGAAATATTTTTAGTCTATTGGTTTTCTTAAGTTTCAAGTTAGAAAATGTCTTAGGTTCAATTCTACTTTATTATTATTTTTAATCATACAGGCTCTCTCAAATATTTGTACAAAAAAAATATTCCTAGTTGAGATTTGAACTTCTGACCTTTTAAAACAAAATCAAACATAGAGCCAACACACCAAAAAATAATTTATGTCAATCAATGTTATTGTTTTGTACTTATTCATTTTCTTATAGTATTTTTATATATATTTAGTAAAATAAATTAATAAAATGATCTCGCGTGACACTGCTTCATTAGGCGTGAATCCGCTCCTGCACTTGTGGGATTAGTCTGGTTCTGTTATTGTTGTTAAACATGTATGTGTATGTGGGACTTTAATTTTTATTTTTATTTTCCCTATTTTAATCATTATTTTTCTTTAGGCACCAAAGGCCAGTCATTCTATTACTCCATCCAGGTAGCGACATGGCTATTAAATTTTTAACCAATAAACTCTTAGCTGACGAACTAAATAGAAGTACCAGAATCTCTTTTGCACTTTGCACCCTTATTAACATGTTGTCCTTTTTCTTTTTCTTTTTTACAATTCACACCTTATTCTTTTACTTGTTATCCTAATGTCCGTATTCTTTTTTCTTTTTGGCAAAATCATAATTGCTTGCTTTTGCAATTTACACAACATCCTTTTTCGGTACAATTTCATGTAAGAATATGTTGACTCGTCTTTTGCAAACTACTACTAATAATATTTTGTTGTACCCCAATACGCCCGTGTGATTATTTGAGGGATATAATTGGAAAAAATAGAGTAAAAACATTATTAAAATTAATTTCACGTGAATTTGTTGGTTACGTCACTCACAATGTGACTAACACTTTTTCATAAAAAATAAAGGCATAATTGCATGCGTGTATTTGACTTTAACTATTAATGGAGAGTAAAATTAGTAGATCATTTTATTTGGACATTTCAGTTACCTAACAAGAAAAACATTTTTTCCTCACTAAATTCTAACCCAAAAAAAAACGTTGAACGTCAATATCGCTATCTGCCTATCCATTTGGAAGTCAGATATGGTAGTATTGAATAGAGATTAGACTAGTGTGAGAAATTAATACATTCAACTGTTAGTTTTGGGTGCCTCCATTTAATATACTATACCAACCAACCCCTTCAATCCTATTTATGGAACACAACCTGTCTCTCAAATTAAAATTTTCTTATCTTTTTGACTACTTAAATTTCATTAAATTCCCTCAACAATCTTTACTTTTTCAGAGACAAGAACCCTTCACACTTCCTTTTTTTCTCCATTTAATTTCATTTGAATTTAAAAGCTTTGTTCTGCTCAATTAGACTTTTTTATTTAATTGATATTTTAATTGTTATTTTTACACAATAAGGAATCAATCTTTTAACATTAATTTGTGAAGAATAACAAAAAAAATATTATTCGGAGACCTTCTGCAAGCCCAAAATCCTTAACTAAGATTAAAGGATTCGACTAAAGTAAGGAAAGCTTTGAAAAGAGAAGGAAAGATTTGGAAAGAAGACTTTCATGATTTTGGCTTAGTCACAAATGCCTATGGCTACTCCTATTTATACTTTTCTAGGGATGATTCTAGATACAAAAATAATCTAGAAAATTTTGTCATCTTCTACTGATATCTTCCTTAAATATCCAAGACTTTAGAATACTATTAAGAACCACAAATACAAAGATAGTACTTCATAACTTTCTAGAACTTTTTTCTAACTATAATTTTTACTCTTCCAAAAAATCAACTTTATTTTTTCATGCTCCCCCTTAAAGTGATTTTTTGGAAGCTATCCCAAGCTTATCGCAGAAGAACTCAACCGATGCTTTAGGACGTGTCTTGGTGAAGATCTCAACACTATTTTTCTGGCTCATCTTGCTTCCTCAAAAATTGAAGGTTCTGTAATTGGTCTTGCAAAGGAACATGAGTATGTGCTGACGAAATTTTCATCTCTGAGACGAGTTGGCTTGATAATAGTTCTTTTTAGCCTTCCTGAAATACTTGAATCGTCTCCTTGCTGAGTTTCATATCATTGAGTTTTCGGGCTCCCTATTTCTCTTAGCTCCTCGACAACTGTATTATCCAAAAAAGTACCTATGATGGACATATTTGATGTTTCAAGGTTCAAGGGTTTAGAACATGTCCCTTCTTTCACAACTCCATAATACAAAGAGACTTCATCGAATATGACATCCTTTGAAACAACGAACGGATGAGTTTTAGGCTCTATACACTTCAAAACATTTTTTCTTTCATCATATCCGACAAAGATGCATTTTCTTGCCTTGGCATCCAACTTGCTCCGATGAGAACCCGAAATGTGAACATAACAAATAGATCCAAAAACTTTGAGGTGTTTACTGCTTGGATTTTCTCCAAACATTAATTCATTGGGAGACTTCGTATTATTTGGAGAAAGCGGCATCCTCTTAATCACATATACTGCACATTCATACCTTCAGCATACAAGGATCTAGGTAAATTCTTGGCATGAAGCCAACTCTTACATGTCTCAGCTAAGTGTCGAATCTTCCTTTCAGCTACTCCATGTTGTTGCGGCATAGCAGCATATGTGAGTTCTCTTTTAATGGTATGCCAGTGTATGTGAGTTCATCTGAAGTGAACTCATTGCCATTATCAATTCGCAGCCGCATGGAATCGAATTTGCCTTCAACTATTTTTTTGAACTCCACAAACTTATTGAAAACTTTCGACTTGTGCTTCATAATATATACCCAAGTGAATCTAGTAAAATCATCAATGAAAATTAGTATATAAGAATAGCTTGAAAATGAAGGAGCTCTTGTTGGTCCCATCAAGTCATTGTGAATAAATTCTAGTGGGGGCATTGCACCTTGAAAAGCATTTGTCAAATGGAAGACAATGTGCCTTTCCGTATTAACATTTAATTACGCCCAACTATGCCTTATAAATAAGGACACTGCTGACGTTGTAAATATAACCCGAGTATTACACCCAGAGTCGATTCCACAGAGAGTTAACCTATCAATCACAATCTGTAGACACACTAAACTCTTGAGAATCAATTTCCCAAACTATTGAATCACAATTGAAGGTTTCTTTAGTAACTAAGATTGTAAGTAAATTAAACAGCTATAAACTAAAACGCTAAGGTTGTAAACAATGATGAGAAAAGATATGTAAAGATTTCCCCTATTGATGGAATCCCATCTGTTTATGCTTCATACAAATTTACCAACACATCTCTACAATCATGAACACTCTTCTTACCGTAAATCTCTCCCGAGTAATCACAGTAATATACTATTGCACTCTCTCGAGATACACTAGCTAGCTTTATTTAACACAGTAGATTGCACCCAACGCTTCGTTATCCCTAATCCCGCCTTTAAACCTACAGTTATAGATTCCTCGTATACTTTAGGAGTGGGTTTATCCAATAATAACCTAAATATGCACCCTCTTCCGAGTTATGAACACTAAATAGGCACAACTAATTGAGGATCCTATCACTTAACTACAACAAGAACATAGTTGAATAAATAAAGATTGAAACTAGTAATTTGTATTCACATAAACAAGAAGTTCATCCCTCAATAGGTTCCATCAAAACCTTAGACAACGAATTTAGCTACTCATGGCTATGAGTAAACAAACTAAATTAAGATTCATCATAAAATAACAATAAAAATCAAAGGAAAAGAAGAAATATGGTTTGGACATTCTCTTACAATTTTTCCCTCCAAACAAATCTAAAAACTCAATGCATGCCTTCTTTGGGCGAAATCTATTGACTAAAATAAGGTTTGGGCTAAAAATCCCATATTGACACTTCTGTCCTTGAACTTTCCTGCGCCTACCGCGGTTCTGTCGCAGTCGCGGTAGAACCGCGGCCAAACAACCCCTCTGATTCTCATTTAGTCCACAACAGTATCTCACTGTGGTTCTGTCGCAGTCACGGTGGAACCGCGGCAATACACTTCCTCTGATTCTTCAGCCTGTTATTGGTTTACTTAGGAATTTTCACAGTTGGCCTCTTTTCTTCATTTTTTGACTCCAAAAGTACTCTCGAGCCTTCCTAGTCATATATAACCTTCAAATCATGAAAAGCACTCATAAGAGCACTTTGTTATCATTTTTATTACCAAATCTATGCAAGAATGTGGTTATTTAGGGCATGAATAGTTAAATTTACCGATTATCAACACCCCGCACTTAAATCTTTGTTCGTCCTCGAGCAAGCTAAACCACACTTCTGGGTCTAACATTTGATGAATTACCCCAAGTTATGTCACACCCGCTATTTTGCGGAACAACCTAAGCAATGTGCTGGTCATACCCCAGATGCAGACTCTACTGCCATGACACACTCGCGCTCACTCTAGTTACTCTAACAGAGGTGAAGATTTACTTTTCCTTCCTGAGTCACATACCCTCACATCAAAAGCCTTAGAGAAGTTCCACACGCATAAAATTCAAACACAAGGAACCGAAGATAGAAAGAATTCACTCACTCTCAGCAAAGAACATTCACATGCCACATAAACATACCATAAGCTTGCCCCTAGTATAGTTCTCTACTATGTTTTAGTCAAAGATCAAGAGGTCTTTATTTGGTTGTAATGTAGGCTAAGGACGGGTAGGATACATATGGATGTTGTGAATAACCTCCATAAATACTTTTAATACACACTTTCTTTTATCTCAATTTACATGCTTAGCCTAATCTTTCCTCCACATTTTTGTTTCACACGTGACCTCTACTTTCTTTAGGTGCAATTAGATTTTTTCTTTCTTTCTTTATTTTGTTTTGTTTTCTTTGTCTTTTTTTCTTTTACAATGCAGTGCACCATTCAAATGATTCATTCTTGATTCCCCGTTTTTTGCTAACTCCCTACCACCCCACACATTGACTTTTGCATGTTCTTTAGTGATTCAAGTGCTTCTAGGAGGTATAGGTTCAAACAATCAGCTATTCAAACATAGGGATATAGGTCATTATAGGGTTATCAAATAACAAGTTTCAGGCTTAAAGGGGTTAACTATGGCAATATAGACAGGTGGATTCACGATTATATATAGGCTTACATAAAGAAATGCCTCAATCATCTCTAAAACAAAATAGCTTCTATTTCGCTTTGCAAACACACAAGGCAAGTTCTAGGTATCGCATTCAAGCACAAAATGCAAGTAAAATCTCACACACACTTAGCATGTAACTCGTTCTGAATCAGTTTATCAACACACTCATATGAGCGTTCAAGAAAGGCAAGATGTGCAAAATTAAGGCATTGATTTACTATCCCACAACTGAGCCTAGACGTCACACTCTCAAGTTCATTTTAGTTGTTTGCATGTGTGTACATCAAGGGTAGCATTCTCGCCTTTACCCATCTTAGTCCTAAAACTACAAAAGAAAAATCTACCTAACCCGGTTCAAGAAAACCCCTTGGAAAAGAATCGTGGTCAAAAGAAAAACCAAGGGGGGCTTATTATACTACCTAAAAGGGAAAAAAAATCTACATGAACTACTTCCCTCAAGAGTACTGTCCAAGTGGTTCGTCCTCAGGAAGAGTCCTCTAACTTAGTTTTTTTATATTATTTTTTTATGTATCCGACTTGGACCCTCAAGAGACCCATCGACAAGTGTCCGTGATTGGGCTAAGTCAGTTACTCCTAATATACCTACAGTCAGTTATATACAACACATAAATCCAATGCTACAACAGTCACAGTGTCTATGTACTGTACAACACATAACCAAAGCATGTCTCTCACCCCACACTTAAAATCATGGTATGCCCCCATGTCATATCAATAAAGTAAAGAGCATAAGGGTAAGAAGACTTCCCTGAGACTCACTCAGAGTCGGAGACTGTGTTAGGGTCAACATGGCATGATCTCCCCAAAAGCACGAAACCAGGACATGAACCGTCCCTCGAAGCTAGCCTGCCTTTGAGACATGGCATCCATCCGTGTGTGTAGGTCATCCACTGAGGTGCGGAGATCAGCGACCTCTTCCTCTATGGAACGCAGCATAGGCCAAGTAGGTTGAGATCTGGAGAAGCCTGCACCAGTATGGGGGCGCCGAGAGTGATCGGCATTGTCATTAGATCTCCTGGACGGTGTGAGAGGAACGGGGTCATCATCCTCATCATCTATCTCAATTGTTTTACGTGTACCCCTGCCCAGTCTGATGGGTGAAGCTCGGAATGGTGCTTCAGATGACAATGCTCTGTCGGCAGGATCAGTGGGGACATTCCTCCGCAAGCACAGTGCAGTCACCAAAGAGGGGAAGTAAAACCCCTTTGACAGCAGCGGTCCCCGCAGGACCAGTTCATCACCAATTACCTGTGCTGCATCAAAATCATTCTTCGTCACAAAGCACCTTATCAATAAGGCTCTGTTGAAGTTCACGTTAGTGGTGTTGCTGGAAGGCATGAACCGGCTGCAGAAGACAGTCAACCAATACTTAGACAAGTGCGTGAAAGGTTGGAGTTTAGGGTGATGTGGTCTTTGATCCAGGTTGGTCACCCCCTCAGCATAAATTACATCAGTCATAACTTCCCACATGACATCTAGTCTGTCGTGGTAGTAGTCAATGTCTCATGTGAACTCAGGCAACCGCAACGCCTGGCGAATATATGGGGCTGGGACTATCGTACCACTCACAATCACCTATCTACCTGAGCATGCATGGTAGTTTGCATAGAAGTCCCTAACAATTATCCAGTTCACCGGGCCAGGATCATCAAAGAGGAATTCCATTCTCCCGCCTCCGAATTTCTTTATACATTTCCTCATGTTCGATGCGGAGGGCTGCCCGGTCAATTTGAATCTCAGGAATGAAGTTTTTCCCAGCGTTGGCATTAAAATCGTCCTCCGCTAGTTCCGATACAAACCTAGATTCGTCATATATCGGCTGTTGGGATGTGCCCGGCCCTATTGCTTCTTACAGGCCATAGTACCTACAGAGAGTTCAGAAAAACCATCAAATTCATCATAACTAGTGCCAATCGGATGGTTACTCAGACTTCGCCACCCGATGGCACCAAAACAATACCCCCATTGAGTTCTGCTTTGCAAACCAGCCCCACTAGCAGGGTGGTCAAGGTCACAACCTCCACAAGGGCCTCGCAACAGAACTACTTACAGCATTCGGCCTACACCATCCCCACACTTACTCCTTCATATATTTTCAAACATTGAAAACACCCCCAGTCACTAAGTACAACACCCCACAAACAAGAATAGACACAAACTGCCCCACAATATCACAACAACCACATATTTTCTGCCAAAAAGGGCCTCCACAACAACTACATCCCAACTATGCCTTATAAATAATGACAATGTGGACGTTGAAAATATAACCTAAGTATTATGCCCGGGGTCGATGCCACAGAGAGTTAACATATCAATCACAATCTTTAGACCCACTAAACTCTTGAGAACCAATTTCCCAAACTTTTGAATCACAGTTGAAGGTTTCTTTAGTAACTAAGATTGCTAGTAAATTAAACACCTATAAGCTAAAACGCTAAGGTTGTAAACAATGATGAGAAAAGCTAAGGTAAAGATTTCCCCTATTAATGGAATCCCTTCTGTTTATGCTTCATACAAATTTACCAACACATCTCTATCAATCATGTACGCTCTTCTTACCGTAAATCTCTCCCGAGTAATCACAGTAATATACTATTGCACTCTCTCGAGATACACTAGCTAGATTTAATTAATACAGTTCACTTAAGATTGCACCCAATGCTTCGTTATCCCTAATCATGCCTTTAAACCCACAGTTATAGATTCCTCGTATACTTTAAGAATGGGTTTATCCAATAATAACCTAAATATGCACCATCTTCCGAGTTATGAACACTAAATACGCACAGCTAATTGAGGATCCTATCAATTAACTACAACAAGAACATAGTTGAATAAATAAAGATTGAAACTAGCAATTTGTATTCACATAAAGAAGAATTTCACCCCTCAATAGGATCTATCAAAACCTTAGACAAGGAATTTAGCTACTCATGGCTATGAGTAAACAAACTAAATTAAGATTCAGCATAAACTAACAATAAAAATCAAAGGAAAAGAAGAAATATGGTTTGGGTATTCTCTTACAATTTTTTCCTCCAAAAAACTCTAAAAACTCAATACATGCCTCCTTTGGGCGAAATCTATTGACTAAAATAAGGTTTAGGGCTAAAAATCCCGTATTGACACTTTTGTCCCTAAACTTTCCTGCGCCTACCGCGGTTCTGCCGCAATCGCCGTAAAACCGCGGCCAAACAACCCCTCTAGTTCTTATTTTGTCCGCAACAACATCTCACCGTTGTTCTGCCGCGATTTCGTCCGCGGTCGCGGTGGAACCGTGACAGTACACTTCCTCTGATTCTTCAACCTGTTTTGGCGTGTTTCACTTAGGAATTTTCACGGTTGGCCTTTTTTTCTTCATTTTTTGACTCCAAAAGCACTCCCAAACCTTCCCTAGTCATATATAACCTGCAAAATATGAAAAGCACTCATAAGAGCATTTTGTTATCACTTTTATTACCAAAACTATGCAAGAAGGTGGTTATTTAGTGACTGAATATCGTTAAATTCATATATTGTCAACATTCTTCACAAACCTCTACTCCACCAAAATTTCTTATGTTAGGCAATCATTTTATTAGATTCAATTTTACCATGGCTTTTAATTTATCCATGATAAGATGTCCAAGTCTAGCATATCAAATATGTGTGTTATCATTGTTACTCATATTCTCAATATATGAATTAGAGGTAGATAAGACATATAAATCATTAACTTTCTTGCGTGAGTGAATGATATCTACCAAAGCACCTTGATATTTCGAAGGAAATTCATATCACGTAGGCCAAATAGCAAATAATTTCCTGCATCTACAACATTTGCAATTGAAAATAGATTTTTCTTCGTACGTGGAGCGTGAAAGACAGTGTTGAGGGTGATAGTGTCTTTTTGCTTCTCATTGATCACAACAGTGTCTTCCTTCTCCACATTATGGATTGTATTATCTGTCGTAATAATGACATCATGTCCGTTGTATTCGTAAAAGGTGGAGAATTTGGACCGATCTTCAATGAGAGGGTACCCACATCCTGAATCAAGATCCAATTGTCGCGCCCCTTTTTCCCTCTTTGCATCTAAAAATCAGGTTTATGATATTTTGGGTGTGGGACAACTCATTCCTTTTGGGAACTAGGTTTGCATTTGAAGAGTCTCCACCTAATAATTTAAGGTGCATTAGGACGCCTAAAGGGTTCATTTCTAAGTTTGTTTGATAACCAGAGATAGGGTAAGGGATTTAAATTATCCTAAGGGGAAGGTGTTAGGCACCTCTCAGGATCCACTAGTGCGGTTCCCAACCAGATAATCTTGTAAATTTTGTACAATTAGCAAATAGACAATTATAGACTCAAATAGTAGGGGTTTTAAGTTTGAACACATAAGAGTTTGAAAACAATTATCAAAAGGCGAATTTTTGAAAAGGAGTTACAGTTATACAAATACTTGAGAATATAAAAAGGAGGGGGGTCCTAGGTTTATTTATAATATGGATCATATTAATGTGATACCCGGTATGACACTCTTCAGAAGAAGGGATACATGTGGTATTAGCGCACCGATCATCATATTCATATCTACCCTTCCCACCTCGTTAAGGTATTAAAGTGCGATTGGTCTCGACCTCTATTGCATGCCATTAACCGTCCCATTTCTATCAATTGCGGAGAAATTTAGGACTACTATTCCTATTAGAGGGAGGATTTAGGCTGACTCTTAGGTTTTAAAGGTAAAAAGGCTAAGGCGACATACAAAACACGAAGGACTGGATATTAGGGGAAACATATAAACAATTAAGAGGCTCATATATACCTCCGACTATGCAGATAAATAGCATGACTTATATACAATTAGGGTCAAAATTTAAAGTACTAAGGCAGGGTGTTTTAATTGTTGAAGTAGACCAATTTATTACATAACTCAGATAAGAGGTCTGAATCAGACCTGTCTGGTGGTTGTAGCAGTTGCTAATTAAACAAAGGCGGATTCAGTTTTATCATTATTACCTAAGCCTTGCCTAAGTATGTATTGGTGATGTCCTATAAGCATGATATATATTACTGATTAAGAATGCATCATAGCAGTGCTTAAATTTTAAATAAGCGATTTGGATCCTATAGGCATGCTTTCTAAACTGTGTTAATATAAGGAATAGGTTGTTTAAACTAATTCAAAATAGTATGAGTCAAACTGATTTTTAACTAAACTGGTTTCATATCCAATAGATATATTTTTATTATAGTTGATTTTAATTTCTACAGGCATTGTATCTAAATATTAAAGACTGGTTTGAGTCCTATAGGCATGGTATCTAGTTGAAACATGAAATGAAGCAAGCATGATTCATTTGATCATAACGAAATTCCTATATGCATGATTTCTATGAAGAAAAAAGTTAATCTTATGGGCATGACATGTAATTATAGCCATTTAGATCCTATAGGCATGGTATCTAAGTGTGGAAGTAAAACATGTAGAATTTATTAAACAGATCCTATAGGCATGGTGTCTAAGTGTGTAAGTAAAACATATAAAATTTATTAAATATATCCTATAAGTATGTTATCTATCATTCTAATAACTACAAAATGCATAATCACCCCATCCCTTTTCACTAGCCAAACCCAATATTTGTTACAAATTATTATAGACCAAAAATGACTGAATTACATAAGAAAAAAAAGTGTAAAAATAAGAAGTTACAACCATCGGAAGCCTGGTTCTTGACTTCCTCTCTGAGTTATGGAATAAACTACCTCAAATACCAATGATGTTCGAAGCCTTTCTCAGACCTGGGTGTGTCGAAGTTCTCTAAGGGCCTCAAGGGACCCTGGGCAGTGTTTACACCCAGGTTCGCATAACCAGACAGAAATAAGTGCAGTGTAGGAGGGCCAGCCCTTATGTGTCCAAGTTTAGAGGGACCTCGAGAGTCCCAAGGCAAGTCTCACACAAGAGGGGCAGAAACCTAAGTTCTATGGTAGAAGTGCAAGAACATAGATATTTATATAACTGGTTGAAAATAGCAAGTGGTAAGGGTGATTTGAAAACAGTAGTAGTAAAGCTTAACTACACGAGTCAGTAGTTACACAAAGGGGTCAAGGAGTTTTTGGGAATACATCGTATGAAGCATATGACTCTAGTAGGGGTCAGGCTTGGGTCATGCGCAACAATGTCTGATGCTGACATGCCCCAAACCAGCCAGAGAACACAAACACATAGGGGGGATGTGGGGGTTTGGGAATTCATAAGTCAACAAACACATAACAAAGTGACTGACATAGTACATACATAGGGGAAGGGAAACATTAATTTAAAAAGGGGGGGGGGGGGGGGAGCATATTACAGCATGCTGGTAGTGTAATTTGACTGCATAAACATATGTAGAAGTAGGCAAGAGTGAAAGAAACTGAACAGCTAAAGATTCATGTTGTTGTTGATGCTTGAGAATTAACTAGGACATACCAGTAGAGAAGAAAAGTGCAGAATGAAAGAAATAAGCAAGATTCCACAGTCTAAGCCTTGGCTTTCAGCCGGCTAGACAGAGCAGTAGAACAAGTAATAGTAGAGAAAAGAGAGAAATTTTTGAGTGAAAGTGTGTTCTTGAACTCAAATTGTTCGTTTGTTTGAAAGAAACATGGTGCATGATATTTATAGTTTTTTGAAAACGAGTGAAAAGTAAAGTAATAAGTAAAGTCTTAACACAAACATGGAAATTAATCTCAATCAGAAGCAATTAACATAAGTAATTCCCTTTAATTAAGAAATTATTGTTTAACGGATACTAACATTGATTAATTAAGGAAAGAAATCAGCTTGATACAGATTGATTATTGCCATATAAGGGACAGTAAAAGCATGAAGTAAATAAACACGTCGAAGTACAAAATAGGCTTATTTTGGGTTCAGCAAGTAAAATAACACATTTAAGGAAAAGAATCAATTAATTTTAAACAGATGAGTATAAATTAGGGCTCGTAAGAAAACCTTTTACAATTAGTCGAAAGATTGAGGAAATCAAGATCAATCAAGAAAGGACCATGATTATGCACTTCACCATATAAATAGCAAGGGATGAACAAGCATGTGGAGTTAAACTTGTTGACAAAATGAAGCAACACAAACATATAGTAGTGGCAAAAATAAGCTAAGATTCAGTATTAAGAAAGATATTTGAAACACACTAATCAAGTAGGTCAAGTGGTCACATAGAATCAACAGTGAAGAAGTACATAGAATTAGGTAAGAGAAATCAGAAACAAGTAAAGGTCTCACAGTAATAAGTGAGAAAAACCCATTTTCAGAAATTAAGGCTTCAACAGTAATCGAGTTTAAGATATGATAAGAACTCAAAATCAAACAAGTCAAACAAGGAAAGAGAGTTAGAAACAAAAAACAAGTACACATTTAAACAAATAGTTTCATAACTCTGATAAGATTAAAAGGAACTAGGGGTTTAACATGCTGAAATAGATAGAAGAACAATATGAACAAATCGTTTTAAACATAGCAAAACCATAAACAACATTAAAACCAGAGAAAAGATCTTTAAAAGAAGATTAGAGAAACCCCCAATCGTTGAAAAATGAAGAGTCATTTTGAAAGAAAAGTTGAACAACCGTCGAGAAAACAGTTAAAAAATTCATAGTAAAAGAAAATTGAAAAATCTTAATGATTAGTGTTTCGAAAAATCCAGAAAAGGTGAGAAAGACCTTGAAAGTTATCGACCTAACTAGGAAGTCAAGGATCTGCCTTGAAAAGCCATGAATGGCCGGAGAAATGTCATGGATGGCCGAAAAAAGGCCATGAACAGAAGTCGAGCAAGGATTGGACCATATCCCTTCGAGGTCTGGCCATAAACCACAGAAACAAACACCCAGGAGCCATAGGAGGCTGATACACATCTCCAATGGCCATGAGAGGCCATGGATTAGGTAGGGGTTAAGGCGGATTAGGGTTCAAGAGAGGTTGTAGAGAGAATTGAGAGGGAAAAGATTCAGAGACAGTGGGTGGTGTAAAATGAATTAGGCTTAGGGGTCTTTCAGGGTTAAAAATGGTAAGGGCGAATATTGGTCGTTGATTTGAATGATCAACGACCCGGATTAAAGAGGGTAGGTAGGGGATCCGGGTTGGGTAGGATTATTTGGGTTAGGGGTCGGGTTTAAAATATAATTGTGCCGCACAATCGGGTTTAATTTGGGGTCATATTAATGCTATAATTGAAATGCAATTGGGCTATTATTTAAATAGCCAATTTTTTCCTTTTAAAATTATAACAAATAGTAAATTAATTTTGAAAATAAATTTAAAGCACTAAATAATTTATAATATATAATTAATAATTTAAAAATACAAGACTTAATTTTATAAATATAAAAACAATTGAATCTTAAAAGGGCTAATATTACAATTATATGCAATTTAGCTTAAAAATACTAAATAAATTTATAAAAATATGAAACAATTACCTTAGATATATTTTAGAATAAATATAAAAGTCCACTAAATGAATTACCAAAATAATAATTTTGAAAATAATTATTGAAATTTTTATGGATAACAGAGGGCAATAAATTTATTTAAAACCCTTTAAAAATTATAAAAAAATAATAAAATATTTGGACATACTTATATATGCATATATATGCCATTTGAAGTTATTTTTCATATTGAAAATATATAGAAAAAAATTGGTATCAACACCAATCTTTTTCAAAATTTATGGAAGCGATGACATTTATTGCTCGAGTCTCCGCCACGAAGCACTTTCCCCAGTCTTTTTATTTTTCTTCATCTTCAACAGTTTTCTTGGTTTGAGCCATATTTCTCTATTTGGCTCGATAATATCTTTTTATGTGTCTGACTTTGCCACAACGGTAATATTTTAAAGGCTTTTTACCGTTGCTGGAAAACTCCCTCTCCTTCTTTCCTGGCGAGCTTTAACCACTTGATGATCGAAAATGTACAGTAGCTCTTGATTTTCCTTTAAAGTTTCTCTTATCGTCAACAAGAGCATTTCCTTCTCCTTCGTTGATAGATACATCAGCCTTCTGTTTGGCCAGTAACTCATGTGATGACAACAAATACTCAAATTCTTCCAAAGATGGTTGTTGAACCCATTCTTGAATCGATGTAACAAATTAAATATATTGCTTTTAAATCATGAATAATAAGTCTTCTTATTCGTTCTTCAGAGATAGGCTCGACTGGATTCAATAGAGAAATTTTGGAACACATATTTTTAACCTTCAAAAAATACTCGGCGATAGAAAGATTACCTTGAGTGGTGTTAGCTAATTTATTCGCCAAAAGCCGAGCTTCATCCTTCTTGTTGAATAGCCAATCGAAGATCCTCTATATTGTATGAGCTGATTTACAGCTTATAATATGATCAAATAAATTAGGAAAGATAGAACTCTTTAGGATAAACTCTGCCTTAATATTAATCTGTTTCCATTTCTTAAGCGCATTGCTATTTTTTGGTGCGTAAGCAGGAAGACTTGTGTTATAAATTCCCACAAATCCTCACCAACAAGGTATATCTTCATACACACCTTCTATACCTTGTAGTTGGACTGGTTCAATAACTTCATCCTTAGTCCATTAGCACGACCACCCAAATCCATTTAGAGAAATCAGTTGAATTAACTACTAACTCGACCTTGCAAATATAACTAGAAGACAACTATGTCTCTGATACCATGTGAAGAATAGTAGAAGAAGAGTATTAATCAGAGACTTTCTGTTAGCCCAAGATCGTTAACTAAGATTGAAGTATTCAACGAAAGAAAGAGAAGCTTTGAAAAGAGAAGCTTTGAAAAGAATTGGAAAAGAAAATTTTGTTTAGGAAAGAAGGCTTTCTTGGCATTAGATTGGTTACAAATGCCTAAGGCTACTCCTATTTATGCTTGTCTAAGGATGATTCTAGACACAAACATAATCTAGATAATTCTATCATCTTCTACTAATATCTTCTTTAAATATCCAAAACTCTAGAATATTTAGGTATTTGTCAAGTACCACAAAGATCAAAGATATCACTCCATAACTTTCTAGAACTTTCTTCTAATTATAATTTTTACTCTTCCAAAAAATTAATTTTATTTGTTCACATAATTTACATTGAAACTGATCATATTAACCTTAATTTGTTCATTAGAAATATAAAAAAATACTCCTAAGCTCTTTTACTCCAAGGGCAACTTTGAAAATAAAAAGTCAGAGCCCGTTTGAACGTAAGAAATTTTTTCGTTTTTGAATTGTTTTTTCTTTTTTCCAAAATCATCGCTTGTTCATAAAATTTGCAATTTTCACTTGAAGATGCATTTTAGAAATTTTTGAAAGTTTGAAAAACTCTTAGCCCCGTTTGGCCATACATTTTGGCAATATTTTTTCAAATCTTTTTTGAAAATATTGTTTGTTCATAGATTACTGATCTATTTTTGAAAAATTTCTGAAATTAATTTTCAAGTTCCAAAATCTAGTTTAGGGTAGATTTTGGGTGAAACTTGTTCTCCCACTCACAAAAATTTAAATTTTTTTCAAATAAAATGCATGTCTAAACATAATTTCAACTTCCAAAAATTATTTTTCAAAAGTACTTTAAATTTTTTATTTCAAGTTTCAACTAAATCTATGTTCAAACACTAGCTTAAAAACAGTTCTTCAAAATTTTCACTCAAATAACTCATAAAACTTCAAAAACAACCCAAAATCAATTCATATCCAAACACAACCCTAAATTTCAAATACCATTTTCACTTGAAAACTTTTTTCACCTTTTTTTTTTGAAATTTTACAATTCTTTTGTCCAAACGCCCATTTAATTCCTTCTTGATATTTGAAAAAATCAAATATTATGAACCACAAAAAAGGTCAAAATAATAATTAAAGTAGACCGGAGAGAGTACCTTTTTGATTTGCTTCCTTGAAGCAGAATAATAATATAAAAGATGGGATAGTAATGAGTTGGGAACTTGTCATTGTCATAGTACTCCTTCATGTCCATATTAATTATCGTAGTTGCTAAATATATTTGGTCCAAAATAGATATCTTTTTAGAAAATCAAGGTATAATTATTTTATTTATTTATTTTACTTGGTATTAAATGTTCTTGAAAGTATATTATTGAGTACATTGCATAGAAAATTTAGAAGTAAAAAATACTCATTCCTATCTAGTGACTTTTATTCTTTGATACACCCTTAAGAAAATACGAACTTTGAGAAAAGAAAAGTGTATTCATTAAATTATCCTTTATTAAAATTTGTATATTGTTACTTTGACTTATTGGGATATGTAAATAAGGATAAATTTTAAAAAAATAAAATTAATTCATTCTTGATAATGTAAATGGATACTACTTATTTTGAACCAAAATAAAAAGGCTAAAATATCACTTATTATGAATCACAAGAGTATTAAACAAGAATATGATAATCAAAAAGCGCTCTTATTAATAATTTCTTAAAGTAGGTGTAAAAGAGACTGAAATAATTAAAATAGACAGGCATGAGGGAGTAGAATTCAACAGTGATAGGAAATTTGTGTTCTCATAGGAACTACTCTAATGTAGCACACCACTCTAATACTTACGCATTGAATGGGAGCAGATAGCAGGTTTGCAAGTGCTCAATCAATTCAATGGCAGAGCCAGAATTTTTATTAAAGGAATCAAAGTATGTACAAATAAATATATTCAAAATTTAAAAAGAGTTAATACATAATATATATACATATACAATTTTCTTTTTACCTAGCTACCTACAGTGTAAGGACTTTGTTGCTTAAAGATGTACCGCAAAATGTAAATCATAAAATGACGTGTCATTCAAGGTGTGCAGCTAATTTTGTCTTCGAATATTATCGCCAACTTGTTCAATAAAAATTAAGGGTCTATCAATTAGTTTCAAGAAAGCGTCCGGAGTCTACTTAATATTTCATTACAATCTCAATATTGTGAGAAATAGTCTAAAAGAAGGACCGCATAAAAGTGAAAGCAGTAGCCCTTTAATTGCTTATTATTGTAGGAACAAGCTTTTTATAGGAATTCAAGCTTGCGAAATATTTTATCATTCTTATCCTTGAGTAAAATTCAACTAAGGGTGATCGGATAGATGAAATTCCTCTATCCTCAATTAGAAGCTTCGGATTTCAAGTCCCACTATATACATTTTTTTTTGGTAGGGGGCGTTTTTCTTCTTTTATCGGTCATGCAATGTCCAAATCCCTCAATAGGGCCATTAACTTCTTATACCAAAAAATATTTTTGAACATTTAGTTTTTCTTCTGTACACCAAAGTTAGAAAAATAATATTGGTGGGTACTTGTGGTTCTGAAATAGAGCAAAGAGTACATAGGAATCAGGAAAATAAGCACCCACCATCACCAATAAATGTAGAAAATTGAAGGAATTAACAGTAGGTGGTAAAGGGGGTTGTCCAAACAAAAGACCTTATGGAGATTGGAATTAATTAACTTGTGGCCAGAAAATAGAAATGCTAGGACAATGATAATTGATAAAAGGACACAAAAACCATTTGATTTGTTTGTCGACTGACTTACAGCCTGTTTGGCCAAACTTTAAAAATTTAGAAAATATTTTTTTTCAAAAGTACTTCAAGTGAAAATTAGTTCGTATTTTGCTAATCAATTTAAAAAGCACTTTTGAGCAGCAAGTAGTGTTTGGTCAAACCTTTAAAAAGTATTTTAAGTATATTTTTTGCAGAAGTCCATCTAAGGATAAGCTACTTTCTTTGCTTATAGGTTGCTTTTGTTTCTACTCAAAAACACTATTTTTTCCTTCAAAAAGCTTGACCAAAAATCTCAAATATTTTAGAAAAGTACTTTTGACGAAAAAAAAAAAACAAAACACATAATGACACCGCTGAATATTAAGATATCCATACTATCTCATTATTCTATTTTTATACTCAATTAAATTCTACTTTTCTTTTTGCAACGTATAAGAATAATCTTTCCTATCTTACGCCATAATAATAACCTTCGGGGTTGTTTGGTTTGTGGAGAAAATACGGCAAGTATTATAACGTAGAGATTGTAATACAAAGATTATTAATCATTAAATTATTTAGTGCATATGGAGTTTCTAATGGATGTTTGGTTCATTGTATATTAAAAATTGAATATGCTTGGAAGGATGATACAAATAGAATATTTTTATGCCACTGTTGATTTTTTGACTCCGGCAACAAATGTTTTTAAAAAAAAGCCCCCCGCAATTTTTAAAGAACGTTCGTCATAATTTCACGTTAAATATTACGGTCTAGCCAGTTTTCAGACTAGTCATTCAAAATTAGTCAGCGTTTGCCAAATCATTAAAAAATAACCACTATTTTGCTGTAACAGAGACCGATCCAACATAATATACTGGAATACCTGTATATGCTGGACCGATATACTTTGCTGGCTCCACTATAATAACTAATTTCACCAAATTATGATTGTTGTTATGAAATAATATAAAAGACAAGAACAATAACTCAAGAACAAGAGCAAATAGAGAGAAGAGTAGAGAGAGTTCTTCTTATTGATACTTAGAGAATGTTATGAGTGTGTTACAATGGTAGAAGACCCCTTTATTTATAGGGAGGAGGATGATTTATCTACCAAGAATAGAACTCTAGAATCTCTCTAATTATAGACATTCACCTTAAATAGGAGATTTCATAACACTCCCCCTTGAATGTCTATTCAACAATGTGCCTCATTAAAACCTTAAAACCAAAACCCGATGGGAAAAATTAAAGAAAGGAAAAAGAGTACACATGTTTGAATATGCGCCTATTGGTTGCCTCGTTAAAAACCTTGCAAGGAAAACCCGGTGGGACAAAACCTTGTAAGGGAAAAAGAGTGCAACGCGCATTAACTCCCCCTAATGAGTACATCAATTTATATCCTTGAGCATTTGCATTCCAATCTTGTGCATCATCTTCAAAACGATCTTTGATAGAGATTTGATAAATAAATCAACCATATTGACTTAAATAAATATTCCGCACCTTGAAATCATCATTCTTGATAGATATGAACATCTTCATATAATGTCGTGGAATAACTCTTCAATATCTCCATTGATGCATTCTCAATGCCATCATGCTTATAGTTATAGCAAGATTCATATGTACACAAATTGTACTTGGGATGTGGTACTTCAAGACCAAGAATTGCATATGCTTCAAGCAACTTAAATCTTTCAAGTTAAGTCATATAAGCCATATAATAGACTTTAGATGCATATCAAGTTTTCCATGTCATGCTAGACAAATAAGATATCGAAAACTGACTATACATACCTTTGACTTTAAACTTTCAAGCATTTGAAATATAGGTTCAAAACTACATGTCTTTCATATGGAATCAATTCTTCTTGAATTGAATCTCTTCCATTTAGTTACTTTCTTTGGGTCAGCAAATGCGTATAGCATGCTTTGCAATATGTTGCAATTGAATTATCCCTTTTATGAACTTCAGGTTCATATCATGATATTCGGGGATATACATATACAAATGATAATTCATCCCATGTAACCTTTTCTCAAGTGTTTATCATGTCTCCCCCTCATGTTAGTAAAGCTAACTTGTTTCCTCAACTTTGGGAAATCATCTTTGTGCATTATCATGTCAATATACACGGCACATTAATAATAAGATGAAATTATTTGGTTCCTGACCTTGAACCACTTGTGAGGGGAGAATATACTCTCGTATACAACTTATATCAAACTGATATATATAACTTTGTTCTCATAAGAAACAGTTTAGCTATTAAGTGGAAGCACTCAATAATTATCTTGCTAAACCAACTTTGATATAAACCAACTTATCAAGATGAACTATCTTGAGTAGAGAATCTGGAAATTATGCTCGAAGTTAGATTACTGAGCAATTTACCTCGCAAGCACCGGCCAGGCTGCGGGTTAATAACAATTGCGCATGTAACCATATCATAGATGCATCATATGTGGTATACATGGCAGGTGAATGGGCCCATATTCACCTTTGATATTTCCAGAATTTATGGGCTTCAACCCGAACTCTTTAGTTGGTCAGTTCATTAATGAGAACAAGTGATACAAGAGAATTCGTAAAGAACTTTCTAGTTCTTTGATATTCACCTGTGTGAATTTGCACATCATACTTAAAATGAGATGGCTAACACGAATGCCAACTGAATAAATTATCAATATTGGTAAACTTTAAATTTACACCATGACATGTGCACTTATCAATAAACTTCAGGTTTATTATGACATGGGTTTTTATACCAATAGATATTCACTTTATTGTGGCATTCTTTCTTTTGTGTAGTACAAACTGGAGAACAAAACGGGTAGCTTTTCATATGCAAATTACCCCGCTACAAGTTGTAGTAATAGGAGATATCAAAGCCTTCCTTTATTTATAGTCTCAATATAATCAATCGCTTTCGCGTGTACTTTGGAAACTGAATAAGTTTCTTTGAGACTTACTACAGCACAATACTCAATTGTGTTTCTCCAACATAGTAATAATTGGCTCTTCTAGAGCTCTCAATTAATTTTGTACTACCACAGATTCATCAACATCCATGTGGTGAATATCTTTCTTAAAGAGAAAGTTATACCATTATGGTCATGTCAAACTTATATGCAAGATATGTTTCTTGCATTATCGTTGTCCTTTAATAGTCATATTTCCAAAATACTTTGGCGTACAATAGGTACGTGACCAACGATCATTCATGCCATATATCATCTCAAACCTCCTTCTCGAGGTGAGTGTGGTATCATCTCAAACCTCCTTCTAGGGGTGAGTGTGGTATATTCAATACCAATTTCATGTTCATATTCTTCCAATAATGAATATGTATTCTTGAATCAAATGTTGTCACATTCACTTCGAGGATATGTGATTTTGTTATCCTTTTCAAATCTATAAATGCGTCAGGCATTTGATTTGCTATTCTTTGCAAATGGATAATCTTTTGTGCCTCTTTCACAAATAGAGGTATGTGGATCAAGATGAGATAATGATGCATTTTTCCACAAAATTTCCCGTTTGGTTTCACCAACTTCTCCCCCTAATTTTGGGAAAAGTGTCTCATCAAATTGACAATCTGCAAATCGTGCAGTGAACAAATCTCCTGTCAATGTTTCGAGGTAGCGAATAATGGAGGGCGATTCAAACTCAACATATATTCCTAACCTTCTTTGCAGACCCATTTTGGTGCGGGATGGCGGTGCTACAGGCACATATACTGCGCATCCAAAGATTCTTAAATGGGATATATTGGGTCCATGACCCAAAACCAATTGCAACGGGGAATATTTGTGTCAATTCGTCAGTCAGAGACGAACTAGCATTGCTGTATGCAAAATGGCGTGAACCCAAACCAAAGTGGGCAGCCGACGAACTAGCATTGCTGCATGCAAAATGGCGTGAACCCAAACCGAAATGGGCAGCCTCGTTTTCATGAAGAATTCAAGATTATTCTCATCTATTGTCTCAATATGATATCCATTTTGAATGATATCTTTAAAACTCAACAAGTTCTTCTTAGACTTGGAGGAGAATATTGCATTCTCTAAGATAAACGTCATGCCTTTGGGCAGAGTTACAGTTGCTCTTCCGGAGCCTTCAATCAATTTACTTCCCATGGTTTGACATATAAAAGAAAATATACGAACATGAGAATAAACAACTTCAATTCGTTTGTGTCACATAATATTTTCAAAATCTGCTGCTAATAGTTTGACTAACAAAATCAGATATGTTATCCATTACTTTGCAGTTTGAAAATTTCAGTTTAAACGTTTTTTCACACACAATCGATTATTTGTTATTTTTGAAAAACTTCAGATCACACTGTCTTAAGACAATCGATTGTTATGCATAGACAATCGATTGTTGGCTATTTTTGAAAAATTCGACCTCACTGTTTCAAGACAATCGATTGTTATGCATAGACAATCGATTGTGGATGATTTTTGAAAAATTCCAGACCTCACTGTTTCAAGACAATCGATTGTTATACATAGACAATCGATTGTTGGCTATTTTTGAAAAATTCCAGAACACACTGTTTCAAGACAATCGATTGTTAGCCAAAGACAATCGATTGTTGATCAATTGTTTTTCAGCTTTAATGCGGAAATAGTTGATAATCGACTAGTTTTTCAGGCCAGCTTTAATGCGGAAATAGTTGATAATCGACTAGTTTTTCAGGCTAGTCGATTACCCCCACTGGAAAATAAAAGTTTTATTGATATTTGAGCATATTGAAGATATTCTAAAGAACTACTGCTAACATTGCATCATGAACTAACTAATACGAGCTAATACTAATGACTATTAGTTTATTCACTAACTAATACAAATAAGTAGAACAAAATCAAATAACTCCATCTTCTTTCATCACGGATCCATCGCCGATTAGGTGGTCTATTTTCACATCGGGTTGCTCAAAGAAGTCTGCCACATCCAAGTGGGTGATGTCAAAGTTGTCGTCAGAGACAAAATTCGTTTCAGGGCGTTTACTCTTTCGAGATGCTTGATAAAGGTCAACCAAATGTCATGGTATACGGCAAGCCTTTGACCAGTGCCCGTTTCCACCGCAACGATAATATATAGTTTATAAACTATTTGCTTTTGGATTCTTATCGTATCGTGCTTGTGGCAGAGTGACCAACTTCAGGTTGTCATATCTCTTCTTTAAGCCATTCCACAAGATAGGTGGATCCTTGACGGTGAGATATTCAATCTTCAAACCTTCATCAAGGTGATGGCGCAAGAAAATCAAGGCCTTAGCATAGTTTCAAACCTTCATCAAGGTGATGGCGCAAGAAAATCAAGGCTTTAGCATGGTTTTGGATGGATGCATTATTTCTGTCTTTAATGGCGTCTCCAAGACCCATAGCATCCAAAATGGATTTAAGTATCCAACACCCATATCATATAGTTCTTGCCCGAAATTTCAAGGGCAACGAACTTTCTTTTCATAATGTCAGACATAAACCAAAATTACATCAAGAGCGTGTTCATACTTACGGGCTCTATTACAATTATCACATTCACTTCAGGGAATGGATCAAAATCATGTGCTTTACACAATCTCATGTCAAATATTACTTTCATAAAGTGAAAGGTTATTTTGAGAATCCTTATTGTTCTCATTACCACAATAATGACGATTATAACTTCGTCTATTGCCATGTCCACATCCATTGATACTTTTACGGTAATTAGTCTTCTTTCAGACTTATCACATACTGCTACCACATTCTCTAAAGGGAATGGAGCAAATTCAATTGGACGGAATTCTTTGCCACGTCCACATTCATTGATACCTTCATGGTAATATTTTAGTCTTCTTTCAGACTTATCATATACTGCTTCCACATTCTCTAAAGGGAATGGAGCAAATTCAATGGGACGGATTTTCAATTATTTGCCCACAATCATACATGAATTTAATCATGGCATGACATAGAGATTTTACCACTTCATGTGGTTATAATTTCTTACAAACTCCTTTAGAGTTATAATCAAACTTTGTTGTCTATGTTTGTATATAAAATCAAATTATAGAATTTCAAGAATTTGAAAGGGAAAAGTAAATTACTTACCTTTAAGGTATACCAATTATATTTTCAATGTTTTCTTCCTTTTCTCCACTGATGTAGTCGACGGCGGCTCCGATGCGGAGAAATTGACGGCGGCTTAATCTTCTTAAAGAGCTTCTTGAGACGGTAGAGTCTCGTGCTGATAACGTGTTATGAAATAATGTAAAAGACAAGAACAATAACTCAAGAACAAGAGCAAATAGAGAGAAGAGTAGAGAGAGTTCTTCTTATTGATACTTAGAGAATGTTATGAGTGTGTTACAATGGTAGAAGACCCCTTTATTTATAGGGAGGAGGATGATTTAACTACCAAGAATAGAACTCTAGAATCTCTCTAATTATAGACATTCACCTTAAATAGGAGATTTCATAACAATTGTAAGGATTTGTGAAAAAATCCTCCAGACCATGATCACTAGAATTTCCACCCACGATACAAACCTTGACGGAAGACCATAATTTTCAACATTGAGGTAGCTGAATTCCCGGTGCTTAAAAAATTTGCGAGAACCGCTTTTCGACTTCTGACCAACAACAACAACAACAACAACAACCCAGTATAATCTCACTTAATGGGGTCTGGGGAGGATAGTATGTACGCAGACCTTACCCCTACCCTGGGGTAGAGAGGCTGTTTCCAAATAGACCCCCGGCATCCTTCCCTCCAAAAATTTCCCACCTTGCTCTTGGGAGACTCGAACTCACAACCTCTCCGTTGGAAGTGAGGGTTGCTTACCATCAGAGCAACCCCTCTTGAGTTCTGACCAGTGTGCTTCAAAAATTCTAACATGCGGCTATTTTCCCAAAGACTTTTCTTAATAAGGTCAAAATTTAAACAATGGTTCTAAAAAGTCCATCCAACATAATCTTATAAACTGAATAAACTTTTGTTTCTAAGTATAACCTTAACCTTCTTGGTGTCAAGGTCATCTTACTCTATTTTAGTTTTTATATATATATATATATTTATTATATATATATATATACATATATATAATACAAATATACTTTTTCGGCTATTATTTTGAGAGTGACTATGTCAGTTGAGGGACTGCATGCTATGGGATAAAATGATTTTTTCTTGGAGTTGTTTTCATTCACACCGCAGGGAATGGGCCTCCAAATTTAATGCACATTAATGAATCTACCTACTATTGCATTGACGGGGTCATCCTATGAAGACTCATAATGCATTAAATTGCAATAACCAAATTATTTTGAATTGTCTCCATCGCCATCACTGGGTGATTGAATACCACAATAATGCTTTGCCAATTACTCCAAAAGTCAGTCTATATGTATGGGGAGTAGCAGTGTCATAACAAGAAAGTATTCGAGTACGAATGAGATGTAATTTATTGGAGCAGATATCTCCACAATAAACACTGCAAAATGAATTTTTAAACTCTAGATGAGACAGTTAATTGAATGAGTTACCTATGTTGACTAGAGACAACCTAGTTCTTCTTCCAAAGAAGCTACTCCGAGCAAACAAAATTTGCTATGGAATGAGGAAGCAAACCCCACATAGTAAAAAGCATCTGAAATTGTAGCTTTTCTAGAGAAACATCCTAATTCATTTGCCAAACATCTGGAATGAACAAATGTGCCCGTGCAGTTAATAACAAAGTGATATAACCATTGTAAGTAATGAACAGAGTTGGCCGCTGAGTTATATGACTTTCCTGTGTACATGCGCTTACCTTAAGCCGGATGTTCTGGTGTTTGATGGTGGTGTCCTTCAATCAGATTTTGAACCCTCTGAACAAAATCCCATGCATTATTATATAGCAGAAGACATACTCATTTTGATTTAGGGAAAGTCGTATTGTTTTTACCTTAACGGAACTCCCAACTTCTTCCAGCTTCTGTAATACAGCAAGGTCTCCCGAATGAGATAAAGAATCAGGTCTGATGGATCTCGATGGGGACATCTGCCAATCACAAAAATAAGACCAATAATTTGCTATTGGAAATGCATAAAAGAGATCGAGAAACACAAAAGACTTGATCTAGTCACAACATACCAAAGCAGCAGAGGAATAACCGATTCTCAAATTCGAAGTATCATCAACAGCTGAAGCTTGTCTAGAGAATGCTTCACTTCTAAGATTTGATAGTCGCATTAGAACAGCCTAGAAAACGAATCATTGGTTCACAAGTCAACATATATCTTAGATTCACGGCACGATTTTCAAAGCTATAGCAAGCTCACTTAAGGAGGAATTATTAGTATCTCTCCAAGAGAAAATAATCTTAACAAGAAGTTAATAACTAGAGGTAAAGCATACCTTCCTGAAATCAAGAGGATCTGCAATTCCTTGGATTTGGAGATCATCACTAGGGGACCTTCTCACACCAACATTTTCAATTCTTACCGAATAGACCCCACACAGGGACTGTAAGTAACCTGGCAATTACATCAATTCAGAAGTCTCACGTTTTGGTTGTACCAAGCCTAAAACTGAAAGATATCACAGATGTGCTTTTCTGCAAGTGTTTGTTATCTGTATTAGCAGACTTTTGATATGATAATCCACAATATCTAGAAAGAATGCCTCCAAGCAGTAGAGCTTTTGTGCAACTGGTGAAGTACTGGTTGAATAAATAACAGAGAAAGATTATGGTGAAGATTTAACCAAAAGATGAATTTCCTGTCCTTAATTTTTGTTGTCACTTTCCGTACTTTGGAAAAGAAAGAAGCATTCCATTTGGTCTGTTACTTTCGATCCTTAATTTTTTATCAGCTCCATAGGAGATTAAGCAAAAGATAGATATTCAATACTAAACATTATTGAATGTCACGACTAGACGATTGTGGTAGAGTTTCTTTCTCCACTTCTTTTAAGTACCACATTGTAGGTCGAGTCAAAAAGCTCCAGCAAGTTATTAAAATTCTCTTATATCCTCCCAGTCAAGTTTAGAGATTTATCACAAGATTCACATCCAGGAGCATCTAGAAGGCCCACGTCGTACTAACTACTATGACTTATTTTAGGAGAAAGTCGGGTGCATTTGGGTTACTTCATGTGGTAAGGATCAAAAAGGAACTTCAACGAATCCAAGACATGAGAACCTGAAATATTCTCCTTTTTCATGCATGGGTAACTTGAACATTATTGGGCTAAGAAATATTAGTCATCAATAAAAGGTAAACACATCCAAGTTCATTTGGGAACATATATAAATAAATAATCCATCTAAAAATTTCTCTTGGGGGATGCCATCTCAACTAAAAAATTCAAAAAGGTGTCAACTTGGCAATAGACCACATATCCCAACAGCAGAGCAAGAAAGTCACTTTTACCTTGTTCAACAATAATGTCAGCAACTGATGGCAATAAAACATATTTCTCCTTTTTCAAATCCCCAAAACATGGAAATGGAACTGGTTTTGCCACCTATACCAGAAAATCAAACACTAAGCAAAGGCTTCACTCACATGCATAAAATCTTACTATATGCAATTCAAGTAAAAGTCATTTGCATTTATGGTACGTAATAGCATAATATCAAGCTAATTAATCAAACTGACCAAGACCACAAAAACTGAAGATTGCAAGTTAGCACAAATGGATTAAATAAGGGTGTACAAAAAAATTATCTTTTTTATACAATAACATGCACACATCAATATGGTGCATGGTCAAAGAAGCAAAACAAGTACTTTCTCCATCCCAATTTATGTGAGGTATTTCTTTTTAAGTATGTCCCAAATAAATGACAACTTTCTATATTTAGAAACAATAAAATTTTAACCTTCCCAATTTACCCTCAATGATCACACAAATAAAAGGGTTTCTTTCTTTCTTAACAACTTGTTTGGATGGTTGTTACATGTCATTTCATAATGTACGTATTTTATTGTATTATTTGATGAATACAACATTTGGATAGATTGTATCATTTGCCGTCATTTCATGATGTCACACACCAACAATATGAAGAATAGACTTGCAATATTACTAAGAACAAAATAGGATACAAAGTAGAAATATTATATAAAAAAGTAGAATAAATGATAAAATATGATTATTTAATAATATATAAGGAAGGTCAACAAGGGGACGGGTCATGGGGTGGGACGGGGCGCAGAGGGGGTAGGAGCAACAAGGGAGCCTGTAGGTTGAGGATTGGATCGTGGAATATAGGGACGTTAACAGGTAAGTCTACAGAACTAGCGAAGATTCTCCAGAAGAGGAAGGTCAATATAGCTTGTGTTCGGGAGACCATGTGGGTAGGATCGAAGGCGAGGAATGTCGGGTTTAAATTGTGGTACTCCGGACGCGTGAAGGGCAAGAACAGAGTGGGTATTTTGGTGGACAGGGAGCTCAGGGAGTCAGCGGTTGAGGTTAGGCGGGTGAATGACAGAATGATGGCGATTAAGTTAGTAGTTGGAGGAAGCACGCTGAATGTCGTCAGCGCATGCGCCGCAAGCGGGCCTGGGCGAGGAGGTTAAAACGCGCTTCAGGGAGGCATTGGATGAGGTGGTGCGAGGTATTCCATCAACGGAGAAGTTATTTATAGGAGGTGATTTCAATGGTCATATTGGGTTGTCGGCTGGGGGTTATGGCGAGGTGCACGGTGGCTTCGACTTTGGGGATAGGAACGTAGGTAGTACTTCTCTATTGGATTTCGCTAGGGCTTTTGAGTTGGTGATTGCGAACTCGAGTTTCCCGAAGAGGGAGGAGCATTTGGTTACCTTCCGGAGTATGGTGGCTAAGACCCAGATTGATTATATCCTCCTCAGGAGGTGTGATAGGGGGGTAAGCGAGGATTGTAAGGTGATCCCGAGTGAGACCCTCGCGGCTCAACATAGGCTCTCGGTGATGGATGTTGGTATCATGATAAAGAAGAAGAAGAGGTTTGTACGGGGTCAACCGAAGATCAAGTGGGGTGCTTTGTCTAAGGATACTGCGCATGAGTTGGAGGGCGGCTGTTGGCTATGGGTGCCTGGAAGAGTAGTTAGGATGCTAGCGCTATGTGGACGGCGACGGCGAACTGTATTATGGAGGCGACAAGAGAGGTGTTAGGGGTATCGGAGGGCTACTATGGCGGGCATCAAGGCGACTAGTGGTGGAATGATGTGGTCCAAGGTAAAGTGGAAGCAAAGAAGATGGCGTACCTTGCGTTAGTGTGGAGTACCGATGAGGAGCAGAGGAGAACAAATAGAGTGAGGTACAGGGAAGCTAGGAAGGAGGCAAAATTAGCGGTCAAAGAGGCTAAGACCGTTGCGTTTGAGCGTTTGTATGAGGAACTGGGGGTAAAGGTGGGGACAAGAAGCTATTTCGGCTGGCTAAGGCGGGAGAGAGGACGGCTCGTGACTTGGATAAAGTGAGGTGCATCAAAGACGAGGAAGACAGAGTATTGACGGAAGACTCCCAGATTAAGCATAGATGACAGACGTACTTTCATAAACTTCTAAATGAAGAGGGGAGCGGTAGCATCGTGCTAGGGGAGTTGGCTCACTCCAAGAGTCACCGTGACTTTGGGTACTGTAGGCGTATCAAGATTGAGGAGGTTGTGAAAGCTGTGGGTAAGATGAGTCGAGGCAAAGCGACAGGACCAAACACAATTACAGTAGAATTTTGAAGGTATGTGGGTAGAGCGGGCTTGGAATGGCTGACTAGATAGACGGAGAGGATGGCAGAAGAGTGGAGATGTAGTTTGATGATTCCGATGTTTAAGAACAAAGGTTATATCCAGAATTGTAACAACTATAGGGGCATCAAGTTGTTAAGTCATACCATGAAAGTTTGGGATAGGGTGGTGGAAGGGAGGGTGAGGAAGGCGGTATCCATTTCTGAACATCAGTTCGGCTTCATGCCGGGTCGTTCTACTACGGAAGCTATCCACCTGATAAGGCGGTAGGTGGAACAACACAGGGAGAGGAAGAGGGATTTGCACATGGTGTTTATTGACCTAGAAAAGGCGTATGACAGGGTCCTTAGGGACGTTCTTTGGCGTTGTCTGGAAGTGAAAGGGGTGCCGATAGCATACGTTGAATCGATAAAGGATATGTATGATGGAGCTATGACTCGGGACAGGACTGTGGGAGGGGACACCGAGCTTTTCTGGTGATTATGGGGTTACACCAAGGATCTGCGTTTAGCCCTTTCTTATTTGCTCTGACGATGGATGCCTTGACACACCATATTCAAGGGGAGGTGCCATGGTGTATGTTGTACGTTGATGATATAGTTTTGATCGATGAGTCGCGTAGCGGTGTTAATGAGGGATTGGAAGTGTGAAGGCAGGCTCTGGAATCCAAAGGTTTCAAGTTGAGTAAGACCAAGACGGAATACCTGGAGTGGAAGTTCAGCGACATGTCGGGGGATGCGGACGGGGTGGTGAGGCTCGACTCACAAGTCATCCCCAAGAAAGAAAGTTTCAAGTACCTAGGGTCTATTATCCAGGGAGATGGGGAGATCGACGGGGAGATCGACGGGGATGTCACACATCGCATTGGGGTGGGGTGGATGAAATGGCGGTTAGCATCTGGAGTCTTGTGTGACAAGAGGGTATAATTGAAACTCAAAGGTAAGTTCTACAGAGCAGTAGTTAGGCCAGCTATGTTATATGGGGCTGAGTGTTTGCCAGTTAAGAATTCACATATCCAGAAGCTAAAAGTAGCCGATATGAGGATGTTGAGATGGATGTGCGAGCATATTAAACTGGATAAGATAAGGAATGAAGTTATTAGGAAGAAGGTGGGCGTTGCTCCCGTGGACGACAAGATGCGGGAAGCGAGACTTAGGTGGTTTGGACACGTGCGGAGGAGAACCATAGATTTCCCGGTCAGGAGGTGCGAGCGGTTGGCTTTTGCAGGTACGAGAAGAGGTAGAGGGAGGCATAAGAAGAATTGGGGCGAGGTGATCAGGTAAGACATGGTGCGACTCGAGATTTCCGAGGACATGGCTCTTGATAGGAAGACGTGGGGGTCGAGCATTAGGGTTGTAGGCTAGGGGGTAGTTCATAGTTTTTCCCTCTTTGTACCGGATACTCTGATAGAGTTTTGCCTATGTCCAGTAGCGGTATATGTTCTGTTCACACTATTGTGTTATTTTGCATATGATTATATTATTGCACTCCTCTCTCACTTATTTGGTCTATTTTAAGATATTATTATCACTGCTCTTGCTTCTTTTGTTGTTACATAGCTCTTCTTTCGTTTCTTTTCTGACAGTATTATCTTTTTGTTGAGCCGAGGGCCTCCTGGAAACAATCTCTCTACCATTCCGGGGTAGGGTAAGGTCTGCGTACATCCTACCCTCCCCAGACTCCACTAGTAGGATTTCACTGGTTATGTTGTTGTATGTAAGGAAGGGCAAGATGAGTAAAAATCAAGGTAACGTCGCCACTACACCAAATTTGTCATTGCACAAAGTGACATTTTTCATCGTTACGTAATGACACTTAACGATACGATACAATAAAATTTTAGCAACGATCAAAACAAATAATACGATAGGATACGATAGGTAACAACCACTCAAACAAGCTGTAAAACTCCATGCCTAATTAAACATCATCAGATAAATTAAGAACGAGGCAGTAAATAGTAAAAGAAAAGAGAAATTTGAGGGAAAAAGGAGTTACTCTACTTTGTAAACAATGGAATTGGGAGTGAGATAAAGTTTTCTGGAGCGGATATCTTTGCGCAAAATGTACCTCCGAAGGGGCAAGTAAAGCAACATGATTAGCCCTATTCCCCATGCTAATATTAGCAGCAGTGAATACAATACCCATCGAGCTGTTTGATATTTTACGAAATTATCTTCAGCTTCTTGAAACGACGCCGTATAAACAACTGCTGCTTCTTCTTCTTCGGAATCTTCGTCTGAGACATGCTCCACTAACAAACCCCTCTCTAACCGGTCTATTTCTCCAACTATATCTTTCGATTCCATCTGATAATTAAAATCAAATAAAGAAAAAAACCAACAAATGAAACCAGAGCAAAGGGCAAATGATTCTTTGTTCTGATTTATTAATGATTATTGAATAGTACTGATGATTGAATAGAGTTACCTTAAGGGGAGCTAACTGATGATCAATGGGACACAAGTTGGCAAGAGAATGTTTGACGGTTTGGTTCCGGAAACTTTAATTCATGTGCTAACCAGAACTTATTTATTTTTAATTACAAAATTTGTAGTAATACACTCCACGTTCTATTTTAATTTATGCGTCATTATTTTAATATTAGTGAATTTATTAAAATATATTTTAAAGTTAGAAATAATATAATAATAAATGTTCTCTTTTTCTTCTTCTTCTAGTTGTATCATAAATGCCATATCCCACTTAAAATTACACGTTTCAAAAGTTTCTCCTTATTTGCTTGGTTAAACCCGATTGCGTAAAGTGACAAAAGGAGTATATATTTCTCAAAATTGTTTCAGTTAAGCTATAACTCTGTATATTCGCCGTTAGGCTACGATGAATCCGAAACTGAAATGACGTATTTTTGTACTTAAAATGCGTTTATACAATTAAAAAAAATTATATTTCTATGTAAAATATAATATAATATTGCATTTTATTTTAACAAAAAGTTAGCCGTTAAAGTTAAATGCAGTATTATACTGTGTTTTATTAAAAAATTATTTTTTATAGGAAAATGCAGTATAGTACTACGTTTAAAGAAAATACAGTATTATACTGTGTTTTCCTATAATAAAATATAACTCACCTTCTTTTTCCCCACGATCTGTCTTCTTCCATTTAAAAAAAAAAACGCACCCCACCACTGCTGGTCCCCCCTTCCCGCAATTAAAAAAAATCTTGGGCCCCACCCATCGCACAAAAAGTGAAGAGCGTAGGTCCCGCATACAACCCAAGCTTTGGACCTTCTTTCGGGGTCAAAATGTTGAATTTATGATATTTCGAAAAACTTAAATCGAGGTATTTCGATTTAGTTTATGTCGAAACTCTTAGAGCATATGCATATTTGTTTTGTTGAATGTGTTTCCACGTTGATTTGTGTTATGTTTGTGATTAAATTTGTATGTTATTTTTACCCAGATTGAATTATTAGCCTTGGGGCAAAAAATAGTTAAAACTTGGTAAATAATCTTTATTGTTAATGAAATTGTTCACAAATATCTTTTACTGTTTTATATGTAATTTCGTGAATGTTACGTTCATATGTTTGATGTTTTTATTTAGTTTAGATTATTTATTTGCTTGAAGAATAGTAGCCTTTTAACGTAGTAAAATATAGAACTTTTTAGCGTAGCGAAATATAGAAACTTTTAGTGTAGTAAAATCTAGAGTCTTTTAGCGTAGAGTCTCTGTAGTTTAAGTATGTACTGTATACATTCAATTACACTTTATAAAATTAATTATTAAATTTATAAAATAAACTTACAAAACTAACAAATTAATATATGTTGTCAAATTGACTCAAATATCGAGCCCGGAACCCATAGATAATTACTCAGTCCAATTAAATGATTAATTATTTAATTTATTAAACTATTTTTTTTTAAACTTATTGAAATAGGCACACATAATAATTAAGGATATCTTGGTGCTACTGGGCCTTAAATATCGAGCATGGAACCTATAGATAATTACTTTGTCCAATTATAAAATTAATTATTTAATTTATTAAACTAACAAAATTTTTTACGTAACAACGATACCAATTTATCGTACTCCATTTTAAGCTGTGTAGACATACAAAAATTTATTGGGTTTAATCCATACAAAACTTGGATTAAATTCAATTGGGTTAAATAATTAATTTGGGCTTTACAATTATATAAGTCCATTTTATTATTTTCAAACCCAAAGTCCATAAGGCCCAGACTCATGCCATGTGACATGGCATATCCAGTCAAACTACGGGCCAATAAGGCGATGCCACATGTTAAATGATGTGGCAATCCAAGTCAAAAAGTAAGAACCAACCACAAGTCGCCAAGTGGCTAAAATGACATGGGCCAATCAGAATCAAGCAAGAGAGTTCTTATGTAGCTTGATTGTCCATCCTCTACAGCTATAAATAGAGGGGTTACATAACTCTCAAGGGACATTCAGAATTGGAGAAGAACACTCCACAATTGGTGAAGAAATCCACAAACAGAGAGATCAATCATCAAGTGCTTAGTTCTTCAATAAATGAGTGATCAATGGAGTTCTTTCCGGAGATCAACCCGTAACAACAAAGTATTCCTCGACAATTTTGGCGATTAAATACATCACAAGGAGGTATGCATCATCCTACATTCGAGAAAGACGTTTCTCAAGCCCTCGAATCACAGAGAATTTTAGAGAGGAGAATCAAGGGAGAATTATACTCACAAATATTTATCAATAAAATATCTTTTTCTTACTATTATTTTTGTTGCAGTTTATTTTTTGTCTTACGAAAATTTATTGTGAACAAATTTGGCACGCCTACTGGGATGAATTCTGCCCTTCATCTCTCCTTCTTGCAAGTTGAAAACTACAAACTTCAAATCTACAGCAACAATGGCCTTCCGCAAGTGTGATGTTTCATGCAAAGATGCTACTATTTTCGCGTCCACTAAGCTCAGTCATGTTGGCCCAATCAGTCGAAGCAAGTTCAGGACTAGTGGCTTGGATGGATCCGAATACTTCGCCTCCTTGGAGATGGCAAAGAAAAGCAGTTCTCATATGACGTTCGCAACCGCAATCTCTGGGGGCAACACCCTATTCTTGATGTTTGACGAACTTTCTCAAACAGCCTCAAACCTTGGCGGATTTGAGGATTTGGTGGATTCTTCAGTTTCAACAAAAGTCAATGCCTTGATGACTGACGCAACTAACGTGGACGAAAAGTTTGCCATGATGGAACAAACTATAGAGGTCTTGAAGAAATCTCTTGAAGACAAAGACCTTCAAATCGCTCAAACTCATGAACAAATTGGAGGCCTATGCACTCAGAGAGTCGAGCTATGTCCCTCCTCGTTCACCTGTCTTCACCTCCTAGAAACCAGCAGTTGAGGAATCATTTGCAAAGTTAAACATTCAAAAGGAAAAGAAAACTACTTCAGTTGCGGCGTTATCTGTCCAACAATTGCAAGACATGATAGCAAACACCATCAGAGCTCAATATGGCGGACCATCGCAAAGTTTGTTGTACTACTCTAAGCCTTATACTAAGAGGATTGATTGTTTAACCATGCCAACCAATTATTAACCACCAAAGCTACATCAATTTGATGGCAAAGAGAACCCAAGACAACATATTGCCCACTTTGTCAAGACTTGTAGCAATGCTGGAACGCATGGTGACCTTTTGGTAAAGCAATTTGTTCGTTCTCTGAAAGGGAATGCATTTAACTGTTATATTGAATAGGAGCCCGATTCCATTAACAGTTCGGAGCAAGTTGAGAAGGAATTCTCAATTGTTTTTATAGTGCCCCGAGAACTATAAGCATGATAGAGCTGACAGGCACCAAGCAAAGGAAGGACGAGCCCGTGATGGATTACATTAATCGTTGGAGGGCGTTAAGTTTGGACTGCAAAGATTGCCTTTTGGAAATATCTGTTTTGGAGATGTGCATTCAAGGAATGCACTGTGGCCTTTTGTACGTCCTACAAGGGATCAAACCGTGAACTTTTGAAGAACTTGCAATACGAGCGCACGAAATGGAGTTAAATATCACAAGTCATGGAAAGGCATCTTCATTTGCTGATCAAAAGGAGTTCAAGAAAAATGTTGCATCAAAGAACTAAACCAAAGAATCAATGGCGGTGAAAGCAACTTTTGTGAAGGTCACTACTAAGCAAAAAGTGAAGGAGGATAAGACTCCGGGTCAACATCCCAAAGAGGAGAATCGTCGTCCCACCTTGAAGGAATTGGAGGCAAAGGTTTATCCATTTCCATATTTAGATGTACCCACAATCCTTGATGAAGCGATCTCCCTGAATAAAAAGGCCAGAGGAAATTGTCAAAGTTGGCGATCCAAAATACTGCAACTTTCAACGCGTCATTAGCCACCACAGAGAAATGCTTTATCTTGAAATATAAAATTATAGCTCTTGTAAGTGAAGGAAAAATCATCATAGACATGGATGAAATAGCAGAAGCAAATCATGCAAGTATCGCACTCAAGGAAAAGAAGTGTTCAAAGTTGCCTAACATGTCAAGCACTGACTTCTTACAATTTGGAAGTTTCGAGCCCGTTGAAGCTGATCTTCCAAGGAGAACTCTTGAAGGTTCACTAAATCTAGACAATAACTCCAAAGACAAAGACAAAGAGGGTTGGATTCTAGTCACTCACAAGAAGCGAATACATCAGGCAGTTTTGAGGCTACGAATTCCTAATTCAGGAGCAACGATTAGCAATGCAGATAGGCTACGATCACCAATAAATATCAAATCTTCTACTAGAAAGAAGATTAACAGTGCCTTATTGCCGAAGTTTCGAAAGCCTATCACATTGCATGAATTCTTTCCGGGAAAATTCCTTTATGGAGGTCACGTTAGTTCAACTCATGTAGTTTCTAGTACTGACTAAACAAAGGAATGCAAAGTTGAGCTTGATCCAAAGAAAACACATGAACATCGTGATAATGAAAAAGTTGTCCCATGTTGTGCAACAATTTCATTCACAGATGACGACTTGCTGCTGGTGTTTAAGCCACATAATAGATCTTTGTTTGTTGTAGGGTCTATTCGGGAAAAACATCTCAATAGCATACTTGTTAATGATGGTTTGGCTATCAACATCATGCCAAAGATGGTGCTAAAAATCTTGGGATCTCTATCGATGAACTATCCAAAAGTAACCTAACAATCCAAGGTTTCAACCAAGGAGTACAACGAGCCATAAATATTATCCGTGTAGGATTATCCATTGGTGAGATGAATTCAAACACCCTGATTCACGTGAAAGATGCTAAAACATCATACAACTTGGTTGTTGGACGTCCTTGGATTCATGATAATGGGGTGGTATCATCTACTTTGCATCAATGCGTGAAGTACATAAGAGATGGTGAGATAGTCAAAATTGATGCAGACATCAAGCCTTTCACTGAGACAGAGTCATACTTTGCAGACAAAAAATTCTACCTAGATTCTTGTGAACCAAAAGTGGAGAAACCATCATCAGATGATGAAGCTTATGTCCAGTCAGTAGAGGAAAATGAGGCTCAATGGACTACTACCAAGCCACCTAAGAATGGAACGGAATAAGTCTCCATTAAACTATCATCATCTGAAGGTGACATACAGACAAAGACTGAGGAGCATCTAGTTTTTCGCTATGTTCCATGAGAGCTTCGAAAGAAAGGGAAACCTTTGCTACAGGAATGTACTCCGAAAAAGCAAATGCGTCACAAAGATATCCAACATTTGAAGGAGCATATGACTGTCCCAGTTGCACAAATCCCATCCGTGACTAGTGAGTCTGCTAAAGGAAATTTTCAAGCTGATAAGATAAAAGGGCACTATGATCCTAAGGCCTTCATACTGCTTGAGAAGTCTGGTTATGACTTATCCAATCCATCACAACTAGGATAACTCAAAGACAAAGTCGCTGGTGAAAAGATACACGGGCTCAATGAGTTCCAAATGAAGTTGAGAAAGCAAGGGCAATACGTCGCCACTCCAAAGTATGTATTGGGGTTCGGTTTGGCAGAGCCTTTTCGAATTTCATCTAACAGAAGCAAAGAGACAACTTCATCACAAATACACCTTGGTAGAAGAGATGAAGGAAGTTAAGGGCAAGAAAATAAAACAACAGACTTCAGTATTCGATCACATTGGAGGCTCAACCCCTCGAGTCTCGGTGCTTGAAAGGATAAGTCACAAAGGTGAACGTTGTCGCGCCCCCTTTTTCTCTCGAAAGCGGGCTTGTGACATTTGGAAGGACAACTCGTTCCCTTTTAGGAGTAGGTTTTGGTATGAAGAGTTGCCACCTAATGATTAAAGTGCATTAGGACACTAATAGGGTTTGAGTTTGAAAAAACCAGAGTTTGGGTAGGGATGGAAATTATCTCGAGGGTAAGGTGTTAGGAACCCCTCAAGATCCACTAGTGTGGTTCCCGACCATATCATATTGTGACTTCACATAATCAAGTAGGCAATTAAGGGATCAAATAAAAAGGTTCACATACAATATTGCAAGTAAATCGAAACTTGAGAAAGGTAAAGAGGGTAGAAATTTTGTGAAAAGATTTGCATAATTCTACAAAGATAGATGAAAGCAAATAGAGGGAGGGAGGTCCTAGGTTTATGATTAATATGGTTCACATCAATACAATATCTAGCAATCACTCCTCTGAAGAGGGATCACATGTGATATTAGCGCACCGGTTATCATATCCATATCTACCCTTCCCACCCGTTAAGGTATTAAAGCGCGGAATGGTATCGTTACTTATTGCATGCTATTACCCATCTAATTTTATCAGTCTCGGAGGCATTGAGACTACTAATCTAAGGGGGTGGGGGAGTTGGGGATTTTCAAAATTTCAAAAGGATAAAAAGCTAGGCGACAAGAAATAACAAATAGCATCTAAAAAGGAAGTAAATAGCAGCTAAGGCTCAAGTAGGCCTCCTCATTCAAAGTAGCAAATTATTTAGCATGACTTGCAAATACTGATTAGGTCTTTAATTAAGCAAAGTGTTGGACATGTTGATTTATCACATATTTTCCAGATGAGGAGTCCGAATTAGCCTTAACTAGATGTAATTATCAAAACTGATACAATTAATCAATTACCTACTAGCTTGCCTAGACGAAACTAATAGGCAGGATATCTAACATGTAGAAGTATACCGATTTTAAGGAAAAGTTTACTAATTTTAGAAAAGGGATCTGCAGATTTTTAGACTGGTTTTAGATTCAAAACGAGGTTGATTTAGTTAATATGTTTCTATAGGCATGATTTCTAAGTGTCATTGATTTTAACAGTTGCAATAATCCTACAGACATGATCTCTAAATTAATTGGTTATTATTAAGCCTAATAGTGTTTGCCTAGTGGCGTATACATGCAGAAGTACCAAAAGACCTATAGGCATGCTTTCTAGATACTGAAATGCAGAATTATAAAATGTCATATAGGCAGATTTTCTAAATGCAAAATGCAGAGTTGTAAAGGTCCTATCGGTAGGTTTTCTAAGTGCGGAAATGCAGAAATTATGAAGTCCTATAGGTAGGTTTTCTATATAAAATATATGCAGAATCTAAAACGGTATTTTTTATGAAAAATGCAGAATCTAAGGCAAGATCTCTGTATGAAAAGTATTGGAAAATGCAGAGGTTGACATGATTTGCAGAAAGTAATACCTAATGAGCATGATATCTACCATTATGCATACATTAAGTAACCCTCCCCCCATTTTTACTATATACCCCACAGTTATTACAAATTATTACAACTTAAATGAATCAGAAAGAGAGAGAAAGTGAAAGTTAAATCAGAATATTCCAGCTACATCTAATCAGCCTAACTCTGACTCAAAGTCCAATAATATGAGATAAACCAACTTCCAGGGTCAGATTTCAAAAGACTTTCCCATATTTGGGGTGTGTCAGAGTTCCCAAGAGCCTCAAAGGGACTTAGGGCAGTGCTTACACCCAAAACATGTTGTATAATAAAAAACACACACTACAGTGTAGAAATGTCAGCCCTCAAATGTCCAATTTCAGAGGGAACTCAAGGTCCCAAAGCAAAGCTCATAAGAGAGGGGCAGAACTTAAGAGTCTAAGAATAAATGTAAGTGCACAAGGGAAAGGGAATCAAAGAGGGACCTGGCAGGCTGGTGGTCATGCCCAGCAATTGGGATGTTGGCACACCCCTGACCAGCCTGCTAGTCAAACATTGAGAGTTAGGATCCATTGTGGATCAAGCCATGGCCTGGACAGTAATTAGAATAATGTCAGACCAAAGGCTTAACTCAGCACATAGAAAGGAATAAGGGTAGGGGATCCATAACAGAAACAGAAGTAAAGAAGGGAATATTTAGCACAAATTATAGAACATGAGCAGTAAAGTAAATAAGAAGTCTGAAACTATAAAATAAACACATTGAGGGTGAGGCAGAATATTTAAATAAAAGATGTATTCCAGTTTTAGAGAAAATAAGTAAGCAAAAGTAGCCTTGAAAGAGCCAAGTTGTGAACATCAGTTCCAAAAAGATCTCAAACTAAGCAGGATTAGAAGATAATATTGCAATAAAGCGTGTTTCAGTGTCTGAGTGTAGTTTCATGTCTTTCTGATGATGTGTTAAAGAGGGATGACTAGATCCTTATATAGTTTTTGAAAATAATCAATGCAGAAAAAGGATGTACAAATATCGAAACTAATCAATTAGTATCAATTAAGACAACTAGACTCCTTCAATTAAGGGGTCTAGTTCAAACGGCTAGTCAAGATGGAATAAGGAAGAAAAAATCAGTTTACTAAGGCTGATTAGGGTAAGGAAACCCTATAGTGCACAAAATAAGGTCAAGTACATAGTTGGTAATCAAGGGAAGTTGGAATAGTAGTGTCTTTATAAAGTGAAAGTAAGGTATTCGTTTGAAAATCAATAAAAAAGGATTCCGGATCCAATTGTAATCACAGATAACCTTAAGTAATTAAGGAAAGAGCCACATAGATATGAAAATAATTCAAACGTTGGTACAAAATAACAGAAGAGATACACAAGACCATGTATTTAAGGAAAACATCCCAAGTATGGGATTTTACACGCAAAAGGATCAAAATAAATAGCAATAGGGTAAAAGGGATTCAATCGAAAGAAATCAGTGATGAATCAATGGCATGATTAAAGGGATTTCAAAATCAATTCTTGGTGAAATCTTTTGAAAGGGAAGTTTTTCCTTGTATATAAAGCATACAGTTTAAACAAAATAAGAGTCTAATAATGAAAGTTTCAGTACCACAGGCAAGTAGGATTTGAGTTCGATAATAGACTCACCGTGAGCCTGAAAACCTAGGGTTCCAAAGTGAAACCCTAGTGCCATCTACCCAAAGAGAAACCCCAAATTTTGAGGGTTTCAAATAGAATCAGAGGTGAGAAATCATTGAGAGAGGCAAACATACGTGATATCAAACACATTGATTCAAAGGCATTCTTGAGAAAATCTTGGAATTCAAAACAGATCTCAGAAGTTTAAACAAAGCAGGTAAGAACAATAATTAGCATGACTGCCAACAAGACTCAGTAAAGTGAAATAAAATCAAAGAACATGAACACATAGCAAAGAGCAAAGGACAAAAATACAACAAAAAGATCTTGCAAAATCAAAATAAGAAAACAAACTTGAGCATAATAAGAAATAAACAAGCGAGTATAAACACACAAAAGAGAGAGCAAAAGAGTCAGAAAATATTTAAACAAGCTTTTTCTAAAAACCCTAAAAATCGGATTTGAACGGTTTTGTGAAAGAAAATTTGGGGAAAACACTTAAAACATTAAGTAAGGACCAAGCATGTCACAAATATAAAAGAAATGAATAAGTATAGAACCTTAGAAGGCTTAAAAACGGTAGAGAAGGCCCTAGAATGAGAAGGTCTTATGGAAAGCCGGATCCCGAGTCAAAGAGACTTATATTGCCATGAACACATCGGAAAATGGCCGTAAAGGCCATAGATCTTGCAGATCTGAGACGGATCTAAAGAAAACCATGGAAGTCGGCAAATTTCGAGTAACTCAAGTTGATGGTGAGGGAGAGAGAGCACATGCCATCCATGGCCAGGGGTGCCATGGATTCCGGTGGAAGTGAGACGAAGATCGATGGAATAAGATTAGGGTTTTGGAGGGCTAGAGAGGTTTTTGGGAGATGAAGGGAGTTTAGAGGCGACGTCTTTATGCAAATGAGTTAGGGTTAAAGGGGTTAGGAGATTAAAAAAGGAAAGAACGAGTTACAGCCATTGATCAAAACGATCAACGGCCAGGAATTTAAAGAGAACCGAACATGTTAAGAAATAAGGCTAAGGGGTCGGGTCAAAATCAAAATTGAGTATTTTGATATTGGGGTGGAATTGGGGTAGTTGAGGCTACAATTGCAATTGGAAATGACTATGTATTAAATAACCAATTTCTCCTTTTTAGTTGTTTTATAAAATAATTAGACTAATTTTAAAAATAAATTTAAAACATTGAACTAATTAATAATATATAATCATTAATCTAAAAATACTGGAATGATTCTGTAATTGTAAAATGCTATTAATTGTAAAATAAATGAACACGGTCTCATCCCATGAATATCCCCCAATCTTAAATCTAGAATTTATTATGTTTAACTAGGATTCACCCTTTATTTCCTCCTTACTTAATTTAACAAAAAGTTCAACACTTTTTGGTCAAACAATCATCTCCTTTCACTTTTCACATACTAATTAGAGGATTCAGTTATCATCAATGAGTAATTGTGGTTCGCTTAGGTGTAGTCAGTATTCAACTAGCTCGATTCGCACAATTTAATTGCATAATCACATAGAGACGTTAAATTTGTTGATTATCGATTTTTAAAAATTGTATTCAGAGTATTTGAAGTAAAGGGTTTCGCTTTTGACGTAGCTCGTGAAAAGTTAAGTTTCATTTTAATTACCTTTAGCAAATTAACTTAGCTTGTTAATTCCTTTGCAAACTAGTTTACGCTCGCTTAATATAGTCACACATCTTTATAACAATATCTCTATATAATAACACTTCAGAGCTATAAAAGTCAAATTTTTTCGAAACCAATTATTATGTTATGTTATGCTATAATATATGTTCTCTATAAGAAAGACTTTACTGTAACATCCAGTTGGGAGAGAATTTTCCTTTGGCTTCATCTTGATGCGGGAATATTTTCTTCAAGACCAGCTGCCCCAGTGCAAACTTTCTTGGATTGACTCTTTTGTTGAAGGCTCTAGACATTCTGTTATGATACAATTGACCATGGAAAACTGCATTCATTCTCTTTCCGTCTATAAGAGCTAGCTGCTCGTAGCAGCCTCCTACCCATTCTGCATCGTTAAGTTCTGCTCCTGTATGATTCTCAAGGAGGGAATTTCTACCTCGACGGGAATGACTGCCTATGTACCATATACCAACATAAAGATACCAACCGGGTATCCCCAGTCGGCACTCAACCGGGTATCCCCAGTCGGCACTCAACCGGGTATCCCCAGTCGAGTGGACCTGGGTGCCTTTCCTTTTCCCCACGCGTTACCCCACATTATTCAATGATAGTTAACCAAAAGATACCAAATTTCAAATAAAAGAACGTAGGATTTCTCTTTTATAACCACACATTATGATTAATAGGGGACACTTTTTACAAAACATATATTTGATTAGCAAGGAACGTGGTACACAAGTTAATCGCGCCCAAACATACATTTTTATACATAAGTCCTGACCCACATACCACTGTCTACGAAGCCTCTATTAGAATGATACTACAACACTTGCCGGTGACAAGGCCCCGGCTATACCTTTACCTAAATATACAAACTCCAATATACAACAACAGGAGTGGCATAGGCCACACATGGCCCTAGAAGGAAATGGGCTCACCAAACACGAGTATTGCTGATAGAGAGGAGAAGGAGGAGCTACGAACGGTGGACTGGAGTGCCTGCCAAGGATCCACCTACAATCATAACACGAATGTAGCGCCTCCGGCAAAAGGGACATCAGTACACTTGAATTGTACTGGCATGTATGAACTAACTCTGTCCCAAGTAAACTCAAGCCGAATTGCATGAACAAGTATAAAACTGAACAACAATTATACAAGTACAACCAGGAAGCAACAACCAAACATTTCACAACAATTATTCACGTAGTCATACAAAGGGGCAATCAGTGGCCCACAGGTTACAAACTCTCCTGCTTTCTCCTTTCACATTTTCACATTTATCATTTCATGACTCATATTCATATCAATAGTGATATTGGATCACATTTCCACCCTTATTGTCTCGTCCACTCCACCAATAGGTATCCTTGAGATCGTGATACATCTTCGTAGAGCCCGGGGCACTGAATACATGGAATGATGAGCCTCTGCCATTATCCTCTCCCGAAGATTACACACGTCTGGGACACACAGCCTGTCATGGCACCGTAGCACACCATCATCGCTGCCGAGCGAAAATGCAAAAACTATGTTGCTTAGAACTTCCTCCTTCAACTGTGCCAATGCTGGATTAACAAACTGCTTTTCTTTAACCTCTGCCACGAGTGACGATTCCGCTGTATTATGCACCATAAGTTCCTCCTCATTCGGGGCCGAGATAGAAACCCCAAGGCTGGACAACTGTTGTATCTCTTAAGCTAGGAGCCTCTGATCCGCCCTCAAGTGAGCCAAGCTACCCATGGATTTCCGACTGAGGGCGTCGGCCACCACGTTCGCTTTCCTTGGATGGTACAAGATGTCCATATCATAATCCTTAAGCAATTCAAGCCACCGCCGTTGCCTCAAATTTAGCTCCTTCTGCTTGAACAAATACTGAAGACTCTTGTGCTCTGAGAACACATTTACATGAACCCTATTAAGATAATGCCGCCATATTTTCAAGGCAAACACAACTGCCGCAAGCTCCATATCATGCGTCAGATAATTCTTCTCGTGATTCTTGAGTTGCCTGGAAGCATATGTTATGACCTTTCCGTGCTGCATCAGAACACACCCTGAACCAACCCTGGAGGCATCACAATAAACCACAAATCCCTTAGTGCCCTCTGGGAAATACAACACTGGTGCCGAAGTCAACCTTGTCTTCAGTTCTTGAAATTTTTTCTCACAAACATCTGACCACTGGAACTTGGCTGATTCCTGCGTCAATTTGGTCAATGGGGATGCGAGGGTGGAGAATCCCTCTACAAACCTCTGATAATACCCTGCTAACCCCAAAAAGCTACAGATCTCCATCGGGGTCATGTGTCTAGGCCAATCCTTCACCGCCGCAATCTTTTGGGGGTCCACCTGAATCCTCCACTGGAAACAACATGACCTAGAAAAGCGACGGACTCCAACCAAAATTCACATTTGGAAAGCTTGGCATACAATTGGTGTTGATGAAGAGTCTGCAAAATCGCTCTGAAGTGATTGGCATGATCCTCCCTGCTTCGCGAATATAAGAGGATGTTGTCAATGAACACAATCACGAAGGAGTCTAAGAATGACTTCAAGACCCGATTCATAAGATCCATAAAAGCTGCCGGGGCATTAGTTAGCCCAAAAGACATGACCAAAAATTCAAAGTGGCTATAATGATTTCTGAAGGCGGTCTTAGGAATATCCTGCTCCTTGATCTTCAATTGGTTGTACCCGAACCGCAAATCAATTTTTGAGAAGAACCTTGCACCTTGCAATTGATCTAACAAATTATCTATCCGAGGCAAAGGGTACTATTCTTGATGGTGACTTTATTAAGCTGCCGATAATCAATACACATCTGAAGATACCCATCCTTCTTTCTGACAAAAAGAACCGGAGCACCCCACAGCGACACACTTGGACGGATAAAAATCTTCTCCAATAGATCCTTCAACTTCTCTTTTAACACTCGCAACTCTGCCGGTGCCATTATGTACGGGGGTATAGATATTGGTTGGGTATCTGGCAATACATCAATCCCGAAATCGATCTCCCTATCTGGTGGGATCCCTGGAAACTCATCTGGAAATACCTCAAGGAACTCTTTCACAACTGGCACGGAGTCGGGGGCAGGCACCTCTGGAGTAGTGTACGCTACCCGGACTAAATGATAAATACACCCTTTTATGATCATCTTCGAAGCCTTGAGGTAGGAAAAAAAACTTACCCCTCGACACAACACCATTTCCCTTCCATTCAACAACCGGCTCATTCGGGAACTTGAGTCTCATAACTCTCGTCCGGCAATCAAGCTTAGCAAAGCACGAAAAGAGCCAATCGATCCCCATGATTACATCAAAATCCACCATCCCAAGCTCAATAAGGTCGGCCGTGGTAACACGACCACCTACCATAACATGACAATTCCTATAGACCCGCGTGGCTGTAATGGAATCGCCACCGGAGTCGATACGGAGAATGGCTCAAGAAGCTGTTCGGGTTCAATCCCAAAACCTGAAGCAACAAATGGAGTGACATAGGACAAAGAAGACCTTGGATCAATAAGAGCATAACAATCAACTGTCTGAGTAGATAAGATGCCTGTGACAACATCTGCGGAAGCCTCGGCACTCTGACGGCCACTCAATGCATAAAACCTGCTGGATCCTCCCCTACTACGAGCTCCACCTCTGGATGCACCACGCCTTGCTGGGGATGGAGGGCGCAGTGATGACGTATTAACTGATGACCTGGAGGGATGAGCATGGCCCCCACTCGCGCCCTACCTGGGTGCACGTCAGTCTCGCTGCATATGACCTCTTACTACACAATTTTATCACACTGGAGCATCCAAGTAACAAGCCTCTGTATGAAATCTCCCACACTTGGGGCATATACCCCCCGCTGTCGAGGTCTCATCCCCGAATGACTGAACTGGCGGGACCCTGCTGCCTGAACCTGGCCCGGAAGGGCCACTCTGCTGGGAATGGTGCACGGATGGTGGTGCACTAACTGAGGACTGAGCATAAGACTAAGACGATCCTGATAACCCTCTCCCTGGAGCTGACCTCCCTGAGTGAACCATAGACCAGGCCGTGCTGCTACTCTCCCTATGGACCCGAATCTTCAACTTTCTGGCCTCTGTGGCCTAAGAAAAACCCACAATATTTCCATAATTCATGTCTGAATGCAAAGCCATTGTTGCAGCTTCGTTTACCACCAAAGGGCTGAGACCCTGAACGAATTGCTGAACTCTGGCCTCCATAGTCAATAACAACCGAGGAGCATACTTGGAAAACCTCGCAAACTCCATATGATATTCCCAAACACTCATGCTACCCTTCTTATGAACTTCAAACTCGATGGCACAGGCTGCCATGGTCTCGGCAGGCAAGAAGTGGTCCATAAAGGCATCTACGAACTCATCCCATCTAGCTGGAGGGATCCCCTCCTCACGAGAATCCTCCCACATCTCAAACCATGAACGTGCAGCTCCCTCCAACCTGTATGAAGCCAATTCTACCCCTTCTATCTCTGTAGCTTTCATTACCCGAAGGGTCTTGTACATCTCATCAAGGAATTCCTGCGGATCGGCCTCTGGGTCTGTACCTGAGAACTCTGGAGGGGACAACCGCCGAAACTGATGAACTTTGGAGCTGGAGGAATCTCCCTGTCCACTGGAGGACACAAGGGCATCATGAGATTGCTGAGCGCCACTAACTGGGTCAACATACGGATAGCTCCCCTATGGTCCCCGTCAGAGAGGCTGGGATCAGAAGTCGGAGCAACATCAGGATTAGGGGCATTGGCAGGAGGGATAGTGGCACCCTCGGCTTCCGTTGGAATAGGATCGCTTGGGCTAGGAACAGACGGAGCAGGCAATTTTAGAACTGGGGGATCATTCTCCCCCACGGCAGTCGGCACATGATCCACAGCCGCACTAGAAGAGGCATTGGCCCCTAGGCCGAGTCTAGCTTTCTTCTTAGGTGCCATAACTGAAAATTTGAAATAGAGCATGAATTAGGCATAACATCACTTCACCGCATGAACTTGAAATATCAAAGAAGAGGATAGTTTTCCTAAATGCCCGTGTATCCCCCAACTTATAGATGTGGTCGACAACACACTGATAAGAAGGGCTCTACTAGGCACGGCTCTGAGACATCCTAGGACTCCTTCAAAACCTATTGCTCCGATACCAAGTTTGTCACGCCCCAAATCCGTGGGCATGACCGGCACTCAACCGGGTATCCCCAGTCGAGTGGACCTAGGTGCCTTTCGTATTCCCCACGAGTTACCCCACATTATTCAATGATAGTTAACCAAAAGATACCAAATTTCAAATAAAAGAACGTAGGATTTCTCTTTTATAACCATACATTATGATTAACAGGGGACACCTTTTACAAAAAAAAATATTTGATTAGCAAGGAAGGTGGTACACAAGTTAACATCCCCCAAACATACACTTTTATACATAAGTCCTGACCCACATACCACTGTCTATGTAGACTCTATGAGAATGATAGTACAACACTTGTCGGTGACAAGGCCCCGACTATACCTTTATCAAAAGATACAAACTCCAAAATACAACAACAGGAGTGGCGTAGGCCACACATGGCCCCAGAAAGAAAGGGGCTCACCAAACACGAATACTGCTGATAGAGAAGAGGAGGAGGAGCTACGAACGGTGGACTGGAGTGCCTGCAACGGATCTACCTACAATCATAACACGAATGTAGCGCCCCCGGCAAAAGGGACGTCAGTACACTTGAATTGTACTGGCATGTATGAACTAACTCTGTACCAAGTAAACTCAAGCCAAATTGCATGAACAAGTATAAAACTGAACAACAATTGTACAAGTACAACCAGGAAGCAACAACCAAACATTTCACAACAATTATTCACGTAGTCATACAAAGGGGCAATCAGTGCCCTAGAGGTTACAAACTTTCCTGCTGTCTCCTTTCACATTTTCACATTTATCATTTCATGATTCATATTCATATCAATAGTGATATTGGATCACATTTCCATCCTTATTGCCTCGTCCACCCTTATTACCCCGGCCACCCTTATCACCCCAACCCACACCTTATTTCACTGTGTTGTGACGCGCAACCGACCCCGTCTGACAGTTTTCAATTCACAACAACAAACAGCACAACAACAAGTACAAGAAATCAACTATGGCACTTTGTTAATATAATTCCACAACAAGGGTATTAACATCCCACAACTAGCAACAACAATTTCCCTCATGTTCATCAAAGTTGATACAGAATTTAGATCATCACAACAAATTTTCACAACTAACCACACACATTATTCCACAATATTTCCTTTTTCAAGTGTTCCAAATTGTTTTCATTTCCATTATTCCACATTGTTTCCATTCCCGCTATTCCACATTATTTCTGTTTCCGTTGTTCTAATTACAAGTTCTACAACATTCACCACAAGGTACCACTATTCAATTTGTACAACACGAAAGCTTCACAATGATTTTCACATGAATATCAACTACCAACAATTTCACAACTAGCATAAGCGATTTCACGAGGATCACAATTAGCCATTCATACCTGGAATTGAATATCCTCTTTAACCTCTACTCCAATTCATCAAGCAAGTAAGAAGGATCAATCTAGTTCATGATTAATACATAGACCTTTAGAATAGGAATTCACAATTTACTACACAGTTCTCTTTTTACAAGATTTTCGGGTTTTGAAGACATGCATGTGGATTTCTATCAAGATTTTTCAAAATAAAAGTATGAAACTTTCCCCAAACCTGAGTTCGAAAAATAGGGGAAAAGGGTTAGGGGTTTTACCTTGAAATCAGAGGGGAAGGCAGATGCTCAAGATATTCTGGGATTCGATGATTTTTGAAAGATCAATTGATGATGAAATAGCTTTCTCTATCTAGAACCCTCTCTTCCTCTCTCTTATTTTGTTCAGAAAATGGGTTAAAAATGAAAGATGGGGTGTTTTATTAAAAGAGGGGTCGAGCTTTGAATTTTAGAAAATTACCGAGCGAACATGATTTGCAACGCCTATCTACAATTGGAGAATTGACATGCGGTCCACAGAATGGACCGCAGAAATGGCTCAAGTTTCAAACCTCTCGGGTTGGGAATGCAGTGACTATGCGGTCCGCATTTGCGTTCTACGGTCGCAGAATGCACCGCAGAACTGACCTTTGAATTTCTTCAGGGACAATATGCGATCATTATGCGGTCCGCATATTGATTATACGATCGCAGATTTGACCGCATTTTCAACATTAAAATTTGGTTGCTCTCTGATTCATTTTGCGGTAGGAATGCGGTCCGCATAGCTCATCTGCGACCGCATTCTGGACCGCATTTTGACACTTTTCTTGAAAAGTTAATTCTTTCAATTTTGAAAGGCTTAAGTCACTACCAAGGGTCCGAATTCATAACACATAATCAGAGTAGACACCACAGTTTACTAAGTTCTGAGACAAAATTATTTACGGGACTTTACAATATGAGGTTTGTAGGTTGTAGAGCTCTTGTGTTTTATCTTGAATGCTTCACACATTACTTTTATCAGGTCATTGTTGATATTGGAACCATTTTCAGTAATGATTGATTTTGGGATGCCGAACCAGCAAACAATGCGATCGCGGACAAAGTCTGTCTTGACTTTTTTAGTCACTGCCTTATATGATGCTGCTTCAACCCAAATGGGTGAAATAATCAATTGTCACTAGAATGAACCTGTGCGGATTGATGTGGAAGAATCGATAGGTCCGATAACATTCATTCCCCAAGCGACGAACGACCATGGCAAGATTGTTGTAGTAAGCTCATTTGGAGGCAATTTTATCATGTCTGCATGTATCTGACAACGATGGCATTTTCGGACATGCTGGATGCACTCCGTTTATATTTTCATCCAAAAATATCCCACTCGGAGTATCTTCTTAGCTAAGACAAAACCATTCATATCTGAATCGCAGGTCCCTGCATGAACTTCTTCTAATAACCCGGATGCTTCCTTTGCTTCTACACACCTTACTAATCCCAAATCTGGAGTCCTTCTATATATGATTCCTCCGTTGTGAAAGAAATTGTTGGATAACCTTTGAAGTATGCGTTTTGGAGTAGCGTTTGCAAGTTATGGATATCCTCCTGTTTCCAAATATTCCCTGATATCGTGAAACTAGGGTTTCCCATATGCCTCTTCCTCGACCTGAGCATAGTAAGCTGGCTGATTACAAATCTTTGCCGGGATAGGATCAGTGAAATTCTTATTTGGATGCTGAATCATAGATGATTGTGTAGCCAATTCATCGGCAAACTCATTCTGAACTCTGGGGACATGCTAAAATTTTGTCTTTGTGAATCTTTGCCTCAACATGATACAGATAAGGGAGTATCTTGGAGTTCTTTGTTGCCCATTCTTCTCGGACCCGATGTATGAGCAAATCTGAATCCCTAATCACTAGTAACTCTTAAATGTTCATATCAATGGCCATCTTGAGCCCTAAGATGCATGCTTCGTATTCAGCTATGTTGTTGGTGCACGAGAACCTGAGTTTGGTAGATACTGGATAATGTTGCCTGATTTCTAATACTAGGACTGCTCCTATGCCAACTCCTTTGAAATTTGTTGCTCTGTCGAAAAAATTTCTCTAACCATCATAGGATTCTGCAATATCTTCTCCTATGAAAGATAGCTCTTCATCAGGAAAATCGTCTTTAGAGGATTGTATTCTCCGTCCACGGGATTCTCGGTGAGTTGATCTACCAATGTTTGTCCTTTGATTGCCTTTTGAGTTACATAGACAATGTCTAATTCGCTCAGCAGGATTTTCCACTTGGCTAGCTGCTCGTGGGCATGGGATTCTGAAAGATATACTTTTGCGGATCCATTCTTGATATGAGGCGAGTGGTATAGGCACAGAGATAATGCCCCAACTTCTAAGCTACCCAAGTCAGAGCACAACAGGTGCGTTCCAACAGGGAATAGCGAGCCTCGTATGGGGTGAACTTCTTGCTGAGATAGTAGACGGCCTGCTCCTTTCTCCCCGTTTTTTCATGTTTTCCCAAAACACAACCGAATGCCCAATCCAATACTGCAAGGTAGAGCAATAGAGGTCTACCTGACTCGGTCAGAATGAGGACTGGCGGCGTTGACATGTATTCTTTGATTCTTTCAATGGTTTTCTGACAATCATCAGTCCATTTGGTAGCAACGTCATTTTTCAAAATTTTAAAGATCGGTTCACAAATGACAGTGTGACTGGGCTATGAACCGGCTGATATAGTTGAGTGTCCCCAGAAAACTCATCATGACCTTCTTGTTCTTCGGTGGTGGCAATTCTTGAATGGCCTTAACCTTTAACGGATCTAGTTCTATTCCTCAGTGACTCACAATAAACTCAAGCAGTTTCCCGGCAGGAACCCCGAATGCACATTTGGCGGGATTTAGTTTCATATTTTACCTTCTTAATCTGTTGAAGAACTTCCTCCGATCATCCATGTGGTCAATGTTTTTCTTGGATTTGACGATTACATCGTCTGCATATACCTCGATCTCTTTATGTATCATGTCGTGAATAATAGTAGTCATGGCCCTCTTGTAGGTGGCCCCAACATTCTTTAATCCAAATGGCATCATCTTGTAACAATACATCTCCCACAGCGTAATGAAAGTAGTTTTCTCCGTGTCTTCTTCATCCATCCATATTTGATGATACCCAACAAAACAATCGATGAATGACTGCAGTTCATGCTTAGCGGAGTTGTCAATTAGAATGTGTATGTTTGGCAAGGGGAAGTCGTCTTTCGGACTGGCCCGGTTGAGATCCCGGCATTCGACACAGACTCTAACCTTCCCATATTTCGTCGGCACTAGCATAATGTTGGCTAACCATGTTGGATATTCCATTACTCTGAGAACATTGGCTTTGACCTGCTTGATAACTTCTTCCTTGATTTTCAAACTCACGTCAGGTTTGATCTTTCAGAGCTTCTGTTTTACCAGTGGCATGTCGGATCTGTCGGCAATTGTTGAGCCACAATAGATGTATTGAGATCGGTCATATCATCATATGACCAAGCAAATATATCCTCATATTCCCTTAGGAATTCCGTGTACTCTTTCTTTTCTGATTGTGACAGATGAACATTGATGCGCATTTTCTGTATCTCCTAAGTTGACAACCTCAGTTTTGTCTAAGTTATACCTAGGCCTATTATTAAAATCCTCAACATCTTTAACAACCTCTTCTGGTATATCATTCTCTTCTGAGTCTAAGTCTGTTTGTTGCATTGTCTCAGTGCAAGTCACAATCGTTGGTTTATCAAGATAAGTGGTAGTAATGATGTGTAAATAAAGTAAACAATAAAAGTAATAAGAGTAAGATTTGTGAGAAACTGAAATGCTTTGATAAATTTCATAATTGTTTTGGACATTGAAGCTCTTATTTTGAAAGTAAATAAATACAGAAAGAAAATCAACTAGCGAAAAAGTAAAAGGTGATACATGGTGCTTTGTTCAGCCTTGCTACCCTGAAGCTTTCCAGGTTCTGGTGGTTCTGATGGACCAATTATCGAGGCGTGCTCCTCGGCTTACAACTTGTATGGAAGGGCCTTCCTCTCCTTCCTCACCAAAAGTGATGTAACAGTCCATACTGTCCTCTTACAAGAACAGATTCCTCATTGCCGCCAGTGCTTCCTCTTTCTCTGACCCATACACGACATCGACTGGCTGAAAAGTCTGCTCTAGGTGAGGTATCGGATGCTCCAATGGGTAGTAAGGACTCTTCCATGGTGGAAACCATTCACTAAACTCTTTCTAGGTCTTCTCATATCTCAAACCAAAAGTGGTACCGTGTTTCTTTAGCTTGATGGGTTTGGCAATTCCTTGGAGGTTTTTGCCACGTCCCTTGCCATGCTCGTATCTACACCAATTCAGTATGCTTTCAATCTTGTTGTCCCGCCATTTATCTTTGTCCACGGCATTGACCTGCTCAATGTGCTGGTAGGTTTCTTTGCCTATTTTCCTTCTTCCTCATATTGCCGGGATGGTCTAGCGACTGTATATGGGATTTCTACCGTCTCCATGAATAATTACCTCTTGGTGATTATTCAAATTTAACTACTTAATGTAGGGTTAATTCTACAACTCTAGCGGCATGAATCTAGGGTCGTCCCGATATCAAGTTAAAAGATGCTGGGATGTCTATCACCTGAAAATCAATGTCAAACCAAGTCAATCCCATTTGCAGACACAAATTGATTTCCCCAAAAGTGGACTTTTGGGAACCATCAAAAGCTTTGACGTTGATGGCCCCATCCTTGATCTCATGCATGCTCTTTCCCAATGTTCTGAGAGTCACCAATGGACAAATATTGAGGCTGGACCCTCCGTCAATTAGAATCCTGGTGATGAAGTAATCTTCGCACTGCACAGTTATGTGTAACGCTTTGTTGTGGCTTAGCCCTTCTGGTGGTAGCTCATCTTCGTGAAAAGTGATTTTATGACTCTCAACACTTGCCTTACCATGTTTGCCATTTCTTCTCCAGTTATGTTGCCGGGCACATATGCCTGGCTCAACACTTTCAATAAGGCGTTCTTATGTGCATCAGAGCTTTACAGCAAATCTAAGATGGACATCTGAGCTGGCTTCTTGTTCAACTAATCAATGACTCAGTACTCCTTTAGTTGTATCTTCCTCCAGAGGTCATCAGTCCCGGTTTCGATGGAAGTTGGCCGTCCAGAGGTAAGTTTACTGGACTCAGCGAGATGTTCTGGAGTATAAACCTTGTCGGTTCTGGTCATACCTTGTGCTGCAATTGCTTCTCCCATTTTGGCTTTCCCTTTCCTCCTAGCCTCGGCTGTGTAATACCACGATATGGCCTTTGAGTGGAACGGTGTTATGTCTGACATAGCTACTAGAATTGGTACTCTTGATTTGGAATGTAACACAACCACTTCAAATGGCACATGTGTTTTCAGGGATCCAAACTCGACCTCAATTGGTCCAGGCGCCTTTGCAGAAGAAGGTGCTTCGAACTCAAGTGGTATGACATGTTCACTTCAGTGTCTCCAGAAGGCTAGATCTGGACTGCAATCGGATTAAGTGTGATCGTCGGTTTCTTTCGCTCGTCACCTTCATCGATCAATCTGTTCGATCCTTTGGGGTCCCAATCATCTTCTATCTCGATCAAGTGAACTCCTCCACCCTTGTGGTCATGCAGAGGATTGTTGCGAATATTAGGAGCATGCTCCTTTGCCACGATGATCTTGTTTTCAATTAAAGCTTGGATTTTATCCTTCATAGAGCGGTATTCATAAATGGTATGCCCCTTAATGTCGGAATGGTATGCATGAGTTTTGTTTGAGTTGACCCATTGAGAAGGATTTTCTAGAGTTATGGAAAGGATAAGGGTGACGTAACCAGCAACTTTGAGCCTTTCATATAGCTGGTCGATTGGTTCGACGATGGCAGTGTATTGTTTGGGAGGTTTGCAGTCAAAGTTTGGTCGGGGTCTAGGGAAATTTTGGCGAGAGGGAGGTGATTGATAGTGGTCTTGTTTGGTGTTGTATGCTTGGTAGACATGTGCGGGTTGGAAATATCTCAGTGAGGTAGGTTGATATGTGGGGGTGGAGATGATTGGTAAGTAGGCGGTTGAGATTGGTAAGAAGGCGAGTGTGCTTGGTAATTTAGGGTAGGTTGATATGTGAGAGGAGATATTGAGTAGGTTTGGTATTTAATTGGGGATTTTGTTCTCTGTGCAACTATCACGACACTCACATCCCTTTTCTTGGACGCGCCACCAGACTGCATAGCCTTGTTGGTAGCTTGTAATGCTTCAAAGTTGGTGACTATACCAGCTTTAATACCTTCCTCAATCCTTTCTCCTAGCTTGATGATGTCACAAAATTTCTGGGCCTCAATCAGCATCAACCTCTCATAATATTATGGGTCCTGATCTCGGACGTAACACCTGTTCATATGTTCTTCTTCTAAGGCCGGTCTGACCTTAGCAGCTTCTGATCTATAACGAGTAGCATACTCGTGGAATGTCTCTGTAGGTTTCTTCTTTAAGTTCTGGATGCAGAATACATCTGGCATATTCTTCGTATTGAATCTGAACCTGTACATGAAATCGGATGCCATACCTACCTAGTTCGTCCACTTCTTGGGGTCTTAGTTGATGTACAAAGATAGAGCATCCCCTTTCAGACTTCTCATAAAGAGCTTCATATGAATCTTTTCATCCTTTCCTGCCTCAACCAGCTTGTCACAATGGGTTCTCAAATGAAGTCTGGGATCCCATGTTCCATCAAACATCTCGAACTTGGTAGGTTTGTACCCCTCAAGAAGTTCGACATCTAGATGAATGCAAAGGTCCTCATAATTCAGCTCATCGATACCTTTGTTTCCTTTAACACCCTGGACTCGATTAGTCAGCTTCGTGAGTTCTGGGGCTAGGTTCCTGATAAGAGAGTCTTTGTCATTAGACTCTGGTGTGCTTGAAATAGGTTGAGTATAGTGTGGTATGGTTTCCACATAGATGGAGTGTTGTGGGGATGGTCATTTGTGGAGTTTAGTGGTTTAGGAATGAGTAGTGGGGTGTTGTTTGAAGTGTGGCATGTGTTGCAGTGGTGATGGGGAGCGGGTTGTTTTGTGGTTTTGGGATGTTTTGTGGAGGTGTAGGGTTATGAGTGTTGGAAAAGTTGACATCCGGGGTAGGGAGGGAAAATGACAAGTTCGTCAATTTCCGAACGTGGTCTAGTTCTTCCTGAAATTTCAACAACTTCTGCTCAAGCTGGGCGGCACTTTCTTTGGAAACCTGCATACCTTGAGAAACCTCTACCCTTTCGGCTGAGTTGTTCAAATCTTCCCTTTTTCTTCTGTTCTTGTTTCTGATAGGACTCGGAGGAGGCTGAGGTAGAGGGCCCTTGGATCTTGTGGAGTAGGATGGTGATGCTAGAGTGCACGAACTAACCTTTTGGGGAGGGGAATAAGACAAAAGTAAAAACACGATAACAAGTTAGTGCGGATTATGAGAATAAAACATTACAAAACGTTAAACACATAATGCAAGAATATAAATCGTGTCCTAATTTGGGTGCCTCGTTGTGCCTGAGGTAGTCCTAGCGACAAATTGATTTGGAGAACTTATAATGCTAAATGCCTCATTTTATTGATAAAAATAAGATGACTCCCAAAATGACACTAAAATAACGGGAAGTAAAAATGTCACTAATGGACATTGGCCTTATTACATCTTAAAGCAAAAGAAAATACTCCTAACTACTTGGTCCCAGAAGGACCTTCCCCTGACTCGGCATCTTTAGCTCCATCGAACAACTTCACCAACTCATGCAGTCCCAGCAGCAAATAAGCTCTAGCCAAATGTCCTCATTCATTTCCCTAAGCGTTATGGCAGTTTTCGATCCTCCGAATGAACTTACTTTCCAGCTATATTAAATCCTGCTCCAAATACCCAGTCGCTTATTTGGCACTGACAGCCATATCTTTCCATTCTTCAATCAACTTCTGATGTGCTTCTTGAATTTCGTGGTGTTCACTCTTGCATTCCCGAATCATCTTGGGCAATTGATTGAATTTAACCTGTACTTCAGCCTTTTAATCGATGACCCTATGACCTCGAACAGACCCGAGTTGTCCTAACCCACCATGATCATCTTTCAACCAACTTGGATAGTATGAGGTATAACTAACATGGTTTCTATCTGGTTCTATGGAATCCTTTCCCAGGATGATTTTGTAGTGCCACATGTGTTGGGCCTGGCACTTGTGAGGGCTATCGTCATCTTGAAAGTCGGCCCTAAAGTGACTTATCTTGTCGACCTTTGGTATAACCTTCTTTCTCCCTACCTGCCTCATGATTCGGAGAGGGATATATGGATAAGTTCCCCTTAGACCGATGAGTATAAGAAACAGTGCATCCCGAGATCAGACGATGAACTCTTCAGTAAGGAACCACTCGAACATCCACTGCACTTGGTCTTTCTTTAGATTTTCAAACAACTCTACCCACCCTTTAGCATCTTCTGGTTGAGAAAACATGTTATGCATAGTTCATTCTCCTTGGCTGATAAAAGGCGATATGATCATCCCAGTCTCTGCGCAAAATCTCTTGTCGATATTCACTCTTTTGGAGGTGCTCCATGAGCCAAAGTTGGAGTATTAAGTTATAACCCTTAAAGTGATTGGCCCCTTGTTAACAGTTTTGCAGGCTCGGTATATCTCAGCAACGATCATAGGCACTATGCTGAAAGGCTGCCTGCCAATTCCTTCCATCAAAGTCTTGGTTACCATGGCTAATTTGTTATGGGTCCTAGACTTCTTTATAGGAAATACTATCATCCCCAGAAAGCAGAATATGAATACAAAGACCCTCCGCAGGATGTGCCCCAATGAGGTGCGAGCGAATTTATCTAGGTAAGTGCGGTAGGACTTGCTATGATCGTACCTCTCGTATAGATAGTCGAAAGGAATGTAGGAATCCTTCAAGTAAGTCAAGTTTGGGTTTTTCTTTAGTCCCATCATCTTGAGGAAACCCCTACCCTTGCAATTTTCTGGCATAAGCAAACTCGGATTCTCCCAAGGAATACCAGCTAACCCTCCTATTTCCTTGAGCAAAGGTGTCATTTCAAGGTCCCCGAAGCGAAACACAAAGCTGTTGCTATGTCGGAATAAAGTTACAGCCTCTATGATTTTGCTGTCGGGTCGATTTCCAAAAGAGAAGGCAAATTTCCCAAATATTTGCGAATGAGAGTTTGATCACTGGAGTGAAGGTCTTCCCACCAGCTTAGCAATTTTGGGTGAATGTTGGTTACCATGTTGAATCTGGGGACTCCGTGCCTCGTTTTCTGTAAAAGAAAGTATTATACCCTTACCCCATTGGACTCGACTATCTAAACCCATAATTAACATAAACAACATTTAGTTCTCCAATAAATGCACAGAATATGGTGGCATCCATTTGAGTTTCAAGGAAACCCAGTTGACTTTGGACAAAGTTATCTTAAAGAGTCATTATGTGGACAACATAACTGACTCGGCTAGGTTTGACCATGATGCATGCACAATTAAATATAGTAAGATTTCTATGGTGTATTAGACCGGTACCCTTGATCAGACAACTCAAGAGAGAAAGGCACAAAACCGTTGACAACACCGCGGATAGACTGGTTTTACCGCAAATACGCCTTTGTCAAATTTTGGGGGTGATAATATCGGAAGGGCGCAACCACTCATTATAAGCGTTCTATGATATTTTGTTTGGCACGAGTAGAATATGAGGTCGAAGATGCAATTACAAGAATGAAATAGATTGTCACATATTTGCATGTTCAGAAAGTAATGATTACAATAATTACAACAATATTGAAGGAAAGCGGTAAAAGAAATCATTAAAGAAAAGAAACAGAGAGCCAAGTCAGTTTCGAAGTAGAAGAGGGACAGAGACATTAAATAAAAGAAATAATAAAGCAGTAAAGTCACAAGTAACATGAAATGGTAAAAGCCTAAAGGAATTGCCCAGCAGAGTCGCCAAGCTATTGCGCGCCCCTTTCACGCAAAATTGGGCTTGTAACATTTGGAAGGACAACTCGTTCCCTTTTGTGAATTGGGTTTAGATTGAAGAGTTGTCGCCTAATGATTAATGTGTATTAGGACACTAATAGAGTTTGAGTTTGAAGAACCAGAGTTTGGGTAAGGGCTAGAAATTATCTCGAGGGGAAGGTGTTAGGCACCCCTCAAGATCCACTAGTGTGGTTGCCCGTCATGTCATATATTGACTTCACATAAGCAAGTAGGCAATTAAGGGATCAAATAGAAAAGGTTCACGCACAATATCACAAGTAAATTGAAACTTGAGAATGGTAAAGAGGGCAGAAATTTTGTTAAAAGATTTGCATAATTCTACAAAGATAAATGAAAGCGAATAGGGAGGGAGCTCCTAGGTTTTGATTAAGATGGATCACATCAATGCAATATCCAGCAATCACTCTTTATATGAGGGGTCGCACATGATATTAGCGCATCGGTCATCATTATCATATCTAACCTTCCCACCCCGTTAAGGTATTAAAGAGCAGAATGGTATCGTTATTTATTACATGCTATTACCCACTCCAATCCTATTAGTCTCATAGGCATTGCAACTACTAATCCTAAAAGGGAGGGAGTTAAGGCTTTTTAGAATTTCAAAAGGATAAAATTTTTAGGCGACATGCAATAACAAATAACATCTAAAAAGGAAGCAAATAGCAGTTAAGGCTCAAGTAGGCCTCCTAATACTAAGTAGCAAATTATTTAGCATGACTTTCAAATACTGATTAGGTATTTTATTAAGCAAAGTGTAGGACATGCTGATTTATCAAATATTTTCTAGATGAGGAGTCCGAATTAGCCCTGACTATATGTAGTTATCAAAACAGATACAGTTAATCAATTACCTACTGGCTTGCCTAGGTGAAACTCATAGGCAGGATATCTAACAGTGTAGAAGTATACTGATTTTAAGGAAAATTTTACTGATTTTAGAAAAAGGATCTGTAGATTTCAAGACTGGTTTTAGATTCAAAACGAGGATGATTCAGTTAATCTGATCCTATAGGCATGATTTCTAAGTGTCATTGATTTTAACAGTTGCAATAATCCTATAGACATGATCTCTAAATTAATTGGTTATTATTAAGCCTAAAGTTGTTTGCCTAGTGGCGTATGTATGCAGAAGTATCAAAAGACCTATAGGCATGCTTTCTAGATGCTGAAATGCAGAATTATAAAAGGTCCTACAGGTAGATTTTGTGAATGCAAAATGCAGAGTTGTAAAGGTCCTATAAACAGGTTTTCTAAGTGCGGAAATGCAGAAATTATGAAGTCCTATAAGCAGGTTTTCTATGAGAAATATATGCAGAATCCAAAACAGGAATTTTTTATAAAAAATGCAGAATCCAAAGCAGGATCTCTATATGAAAAGTATTGGAAAATGCAGAACTTGACATGATTTGTAGAAAGTAATACTTAATGAGTATGATATCTACCATTGTGCATATAATAAGAAACCCTCCCCCCATTTTTACTATATACCCCATATTTATTATTAATTATTACAACTTGAATGAATCAAAAAGAGGGAGAAAGTGAAAATTATATCAGAATATTCCAGCTACATCTAATCAGCCTAACTCCGACTCAAAGTCCAATAATATGAGATGAACCAACTTCCAGGATTAGACTTCCAAATACTTTGCGCTTCACGCGAAAAAACCTCTTTATAGAATAATATTTTAATATTTGAATATTAAAAGAAATAGAAGTAGGTTATATATATCTTATATATTGTCTACCTCTTTGTTCTTTTATATCATGATGGGTTTCACAAAAGAAAGGAGAAAGATAAAGGAGATATTCATAATTTACTCTTTCAGTTGTTTGACACGGGTACATATCTTCATCTTTATCTTTTGATGGTATATAGTAAATTAAAGTAAATAGGTATTTGTTTTCTATTCATGGAATATAGACATGTTATTATGACATACATGTAAAATTCACGAATATATACAAATTTCTGTGGGGGGATAGTATTACCATTGCATCTATAGTCTGTCGTTATCGCAATAACTTCAAATCGCGACAATTGTTTGTTCGTTTGAGATCTCCTCAAATATAAATTAACAATGAGAAATCTTTTACATAGCATGTATAAATTAAATTATCATCTTAAAAGTGAAAGAAAAAAATTAAAATATAGTAGTATTAATTTAATCTAAATTTGAATTTTCATTCATTTTACTATCAGAAGAATTACGACTTATTTCCTCCTACTCTGCCAAAGCAAATTCGTCTAGCTTTGCACAAAGTGTATACTTTATCTGTCTAGAACTTTGAAATTAATACCACATCTCATCATCTTATAAGAAAGTCCACCTGACACCTCTATGATTTCAACCTATTTGACTTCTGAATAATATCACCCTCTTTTGATCCCTTTTCATTCCTCTAATTATCTCTTTGACAAAGTATTTATCGATAGTTTGGCTAGGTTTCTACACTATCTTGGGCAAAAGTTATATCTATTTACAAATTAATGAGTCAAAGATTAGGAAACCCATAACTCATAAGCATCACATTTGTATGACCAGAAACTCTAGAAATTATAGAACCATAAGAAGAAGAGAAGAAGAGAGAATAACCTCTCTCTCCCTTTATATATATATATATGTTCGATTAAAAAAATTCCAAAATAAAACTCTACTCTCTTGCCCTCCCTCCATAGACAAAATGTTATGGAGAAATGAGATCAAACACAAAGCTTCTTAAGAACCAACACTTCCCTTAAAATCAGAATTAAAAGCACTTTCATATTTTTATTTTCCTCTACCAATGCCTTTTTTTCTATCAATTTTCTTATATATGAAAATAATTATCAATTTCCAACCGGTGTTTTAACATCTATAAGTTTCCAACTGTGTCAACTCCTGCAAATTTCGTTTAAACATACTTCTTGGCAAGAACAAAATTTCTTGTTCGTTGATTCTCTCTTAAGTACCTTCGACGACTCTGACACAAAGTCGAGAAAAACAAACATAAGCCGTGGGAATAAAAAAGGAAAAACCAGAAATTTAAAAGTAGATATTTGAAAATCAAACACCATACGTACATGAAAGTTGAAAATTAAAATAGAAATTTAATTAATAGACATTGAAAATTAAACACCACATATACATGAAGCTTCAACCGTACCATTAGTTTCTTCTCTGCCGAAACTTCCTCACCGATGGTTGACTTCCTCTTCTCCGATAGTTTATTGTCTTTTGTAAAGTAAATGATCGGCTCACCCAAAGAAAACAAATCAATTGATGAGGAAAGTAGATAATTATACCCTTAAGAGAGTCTTTGTCATCCGAATTGTGCATTCATCACAAGAAAATAACCTTCGTCAGAAGAAAAGGTAGAAAGGAGATAACGAATTTCGTTTTCATTCCTTATTTATTGCAGAATATTACAGAGAATTTTTTGGAGAGCGGAAGGTTGCAATGGTTCAGATAAAAATAAAAGGGTGTAACAGTTAAAATTTGAAATTAATGATTTTTGTTTCCGTATTTGTGGAATTTAATAATGGATTACTGTACTGAATTGAGTGAGGAAAAAATCTAAAAATTGAGAAAATAGATAAATTCATTTCGTTGTCTATGAGATTTGCCACATCATCTCTTAAGGTCCCTCACTTATAGATATATATAGATATTTTGGGTGTGACAAAGTTCCCAAGAACCTCAAAAGGGACTCAGGGCAGTGCTTAAACCCCAAACACATTGTATAATAAAAAACACAATGCAATGTGGAAATGCCAGCCGTTAGATGTCCAAGTTCAAAGGGAACTCAAGGTCCCAAACCAAAGCCCAAAAGAGAGGGGCAGAACTTAAGAGTCTAAGAATAAGTGTAAGTGCACAAGGGGAAAGGAATCAAAGAGGGACCTGGCAGGCTGGTGGTCATGCCCGCAATTGCGATGCTGGCACACCCCTGACTAGCCTGCTAGTTAAACATTGAGATTTAGGACCCATTGTGGATCAAGACATGGCCTGGGCAGTAATTAGAATACTTTCAGACCAAAAGCTTAACTCAGCACATAGAAAGGAACATGCGTAGGGGATCTATAATAGAAACATAAGCAAAGAAGGGAAATATTTAGCACAAATTACAGAACATGAAGAGTAAAGTAAATAAGAGGTCTGAAACTTTAAAGTAAACACATAGGGGGTGAGACAGAAGATTTAAATAAAAGACATACCAGTTGTAGAGAAAATAAGTAAGCAAAAGTAGCCTTGAAATAGCAATATTGTGAATAACAGTTCCAAAAAGATCTCAAACTAAGCAGGATTAGAAGACAATATTGCAAGAAAGTGAGTTTCAGTGTGTGAGTGTACATTAGTGTCTGTCTGATAATGTGTTAAAGAGGGAGGACTAGATCCTTATATAGTTTTTTAAAACGAGCAATGCAAGCAAAGGGTGTACAAACATGAAAATCAATCAATTAGTATCAATTAAGACAACTAGACTCCTTCAATTAAGGGGTCTAGTTCAAACGGCTAGTCAAGATGGAATAAGGATGAAAAAAATCAATTTACTAAGGTTGATTAGGGTAAGAAAACCCTATAGTGCACAAATAAGGTCATGTACATAGTTGGTAATCAAGAGAAGATGGACCAGTAGTGTCTTTATAAAGTGAAAATAAGATATGGTTTGAAGATCAATCAAAAAGGATCCCGGATCCAATTGTAATCACAGAGAACCTTAAGTAATTAAGGAAAGATCCATATAGATATGGAAATAATTCAAACATTGGTACAGAATCACAGAAGAGATACAAAAGACCATATATTTATGGAAAACACCCCAAGTATGTGATTTTACACGCAAAAGAATAAAATAAACAGCCACAGGGTAAAAGGGATTCAATCGAAAGAAATCAGTTATGAATCACTAGCATGATTAAATGGATTTCAAAATCAATTCTTGGTGAAATCTTTTGAAAGGGAAGTTTTTCCTCGTATATAAAGCATACAGTTTAAACAAAAGAAGAGTCTAACAATAAAAGTTTCAGAACTCCGGGAAAGTAGGATTTGAGTTCGATTACAGATTTGCCGTGAGTCTGGAATCCTAGGGTTCCAAAGTGAAACCCTAGTGACATCTACCCAAAGAGAAAACCCCAAATTTTAGGGTTTCAAATAAAATCAGAGGTGAGAAATCATTGAGAGAGGCAAACATACGTGATAGCAAACACATTGATTCAAAAGCATGCTTGAGAAAATCTTGGAATTCAAAACAGATCTCTAAAGTTTGAACAAAGCAGGTAAGAGCAATACTTAGCAGGACTCCCAAGAAAACCCATTACAGTGAAACAAAATCAAAGAGCATGAACACATAGCAAAGAGTAAAGGAAAAACAACCTAGTTAACATGTGAACAAGGTACATCAAAAAGATCATGCAAAATCAAAATAAGAAAGTAAACTTGAGCATAATAAGAAATAAACAAGTGAGCATAAACACACATAAGAGAGAGCAAAAGAGTTAGAAAACATTTAAAGAATCTTTTTCCAGAAACCCTAAAAATCGGATTTGAACGGTTTTGAGAAAGAAAATTGAAGTTAAAAAAATTGAACGAGTATAGAACCTTAGAAGGCTTCAAATGGCAAAGAAGACCCTAGAATGAGAAGGTCTTGAGTAAAGTCAGATCCTGAGTCGAAGAGACTCATAGTACCTTGAACGCGCCAGAAAATGGCCGTAAAGGCCATAAAATCTAGGAGATCTGAGATGGATCTAAAGAAAAATATGGAAGTCGGGCCTCCAAACTTCAAGTAACTCAAGCTGATGGTGAAAGAGAGGGAGCACATGCCATCCATGGCGATAAGTGCCATGGATTCCGGTAGAAGCGAGACGAAGATCTATGGAATAGGGTTAGGGTTTCGGAGGGCTAGAGAGGTTTTTGGGAGATGATGGGAGTCTAGAGGTAGCGTCTTTGTGCAAATGAGTTAGGGTTAGATGGGTTAGGGGATTAAAAAAGGAAAGAACGAGTTACAGTCGATGATCAAAATGATCAATGGCCAGGATTTAAAGAGATCTGTGTCAGAATATACGCTTAACGCTAGAGGGGGGGGTGAATAGCGTTATAATAAAATTTAGCGTAAACTTGCGGAAATTAAAGTTTGCAGGAAATAAATAAGTGCGTTAAATAAACAAAAAGGAAAGAACGCACCGATATATTCTGGTTCACCACAACACGTGGCTAGTCCAGTCCCCGAGAGACTCTCTCGAGATTTTTCACTAACTTGTTAAGCTTACGGGTGCTCAACAAACCTTTACAACTTAAGGACACAAGCCTTAACACCTTTGCTCGGAGATACAACACTCCAAGACTTCAACCAAGAAAACAAGTTCCTTGCAACAAGAGAATCACAATTCTCTTACAAGTGTATAAAACACTAAACACTCAAACAAAATACTCCTTTATGAGTAGGTATGAGTAAAAGAAGTAAGCTCTAGATCACAACAACTTTGGACAAGAATATGGCTCTCACAAGCTTTATGAAATTGAATATAAAATGATAAACAAAAGTATGCAAGCTTATAGAAATGTAATGATCAGTTGTAGTATGTTGTTGTGTTTAAAACACTGAAATGAAGCTGTATTTATAGTTGAAAAACTTGGCATTACCGTTGCCTAATTGCCAATTAAGAGTTGGTGATTTTACTCAGTGACAATCGATTGTCAAACCCCAACAATCGATTGTCTTCCAGTCAGATCAAAATTCAATCCCAGATTTTACGCTTGATAATCGATTACTTACAATCCATAATCGATTACTGGCAACGTTCAAAAAATCCTTTCCAGCTTTTACCACAAACAATCGATTGTCCAGAATCAACAATCGATTACTCAGCAACGTTCAAAAAATCTTTTCCGGATTTTAATCAAAACAATCGATTATACAGAATCAATAATCGATTACCTGACGGTATTTGAAAACTTTACGACAACGGTCAGCTTCACAATCGATTGCACAAAGTCAACAATCGATTACTTATCAGTTTTTGAAAAACATTTTAGACACTGCCTCTTGACAATCGATTGTTATATACTCACAACCAATTATTTAATAGTTTTGAAAAAGTTTGGAAGTCACTGCCTCAACACAATCGATTGTCATAAGTTCACAATCGATTATTTTGTGACTTTGAAAAATCTGAAGGACACTGTCTCTTCACAATCGATTGTCATTAGCTTCACAATCGATTATTCTAAGTTTTGAAAAACTTTGATGGACACTGCCTCATCATAATCGATTGTCATTTGTTCACAATCGATTGTCATGCAGGTTTGAAAAACCTGATGCTCACTGTCTTACTCACAATCGATTGTCATTAGCTCTCAATCGATTGTCATGCAGTCTTGGCTTAAAACAATCGATTATCATAAGTACATAATCGATTATCTTAGTCCAGGTTTTTAAGGCATGTCTAAAAATTATTTTGACTACTGTAAATATGCATGATTTAAAATCATTTGACGTTAAATTAAATATGCATGATTTTGGAAAATAGTTTTATGAGAGAAGCCATGTTACGAGTCAAGTTGTAGGATCAAGATCACAAATAGGAATGACTCAATTAAACTTATAAAACTTTGTCTTGAGCTTGAATCTCGTTGTATATCAATTGTGCGCTTGTTTCTTGAACTTCGTCATATATCAATTTTCGCTTCGTTTGTCATTCATCAAAACCTACACAAAAGAACACACGTTTTAGTATATTGCATTGAGAACGTGTTTCCAACAATTTCCCCCTTTTTGATAATGGCAAACATTAAACGGGATATGCAAGACAAGCAATTTATATTGACGATTCAAGACAAGTATATACATGTAACAAGTATGCAATTTGTTCCCCCTCAATTTGAGAATTCCCCCTCAATTTAAGCTTATAAATACTGAGAGTGCATACTCTTTATCTTCCCCCTTTTGCCATTAGCAAAAATAATAATAAGATGCCAAAGATGAAATAAACCTTGTTTATTTATTGGAAAGAAATTACAGCAACATGGAAGACAATACAACATATAAAAACAAACTTAAATAAATACAATTATTCATTCATCATTTTCCGCCTCATCATCCGGCGCTGCTTCATATGGAACAAGACCCGCATATGGATAATGAATGTGGTCAAAATATCCATGGATCTCGTGAGTTAATTGACCGACAGAGGTGGTCAGGGAAGCAATTTGGTCGGAAATGGATTGGAGAGTGGGTTCTTGAGGCGGACGAGTTCGACGGGATGAAGGAGGAGCGGGAGCTACATGATCACCGTCATGATGAAAGGAGGATTCCGAAATTTCCCACTTTTTGGTACTCTTTTTGAGAGGACCATTTCCAGTGACGAATCCGGTGGCTTCAAGAAAGTTCATGATGAGGAGAGCATAAGGAAGAGGCCTATCATCTCCGATAGCGTCACGCATGTGAATTTTGATAAGCCGACACCAATTGATGTTAGCTCCGGTTATTATGGCATGCATGAGCTTAGTGTCCTCTTGAGAAATGGTAGTATGGTTATGCCTACGAGGCTTGAGGACTCGGGTGATGAAATAGAAAATCAACCGATAATTGGGATCCATTCCCGTAATTGTAGGACGACGGGAAAAAAGATTTGGATCATAAGAAGTAAGACCGATTTGGTGTAAGAGGGCTGTTTCATCAAAAAGGGCTCCGGCCTCTCCGGTGTACCGAAAAATGTCTTCACCATTGTGAGGAAGACGGGCAATGGTATGAAGATTTTCATCGGAAAGAAGAATTTGAACACCATTAATGTTGGTGACAAGCTCACCATCATCATCCTCATGGAGGTTGGAATAAAATGCTTGAACCAATGTAGTATTGATGTAAGGATGGGTAAGGAGTAAAAAGTCAAGAAGTTGAGAATTTTTGAGCATATTTGCAGCAGGCCCAAATGATTCAAGATACTTGTGGGTTGAAAAGCGGGATGGAAGAATGTCGCGCTTTTCAAATTTGGTTAAGAATCGAGTAAGCTCGATGTCGGAATTAAAATATAGAACGGAACCATCTTGATAGGGATAGTTCGGACGAGGAGGGGCAACAGAGGAGGATGCGCCGTGCCTAGCAGAACGGGAACGTTTTGAGTGACGGCCCGACATTTTTAATGAAAGCTGCTGGATTTTGCAAAGGATTAGAGAGAATTTGATATTTTGAAAGCTACAATTGATGCTTGAGTGAATGCATATGAACATATATGAAGCCTATTTATAGAGGGGAGAGTGGCTTATCATTTATGGAAGAAATCTGCTGAGAATTTAAAGCCAAATCAGTCAGAAACGGTAAAATAAATTCACTGACCGTTAGACAATCGATTGTTGAGATGCAATAATCGATTGTTGAAGAGTTATGACCTGACTTGGAACTGACACAAATCGATTGAGGAGCCAAACAGTAACAAGAGTTTAAATTTCTGACATGAAATAATCGATTGTCAAATGTGGTAATCGATTACGGGACCAAACGGTAACAAGCTTTTGAATTACTGACATGAAATAATCGATTATATATGTGAAATAATCGATTGTTTTGGACAAGCATTGCTGAATGGCTGAGGCAGAAATCGATTATGCAATTTAAGGAATCAATTTTTAAACAAGGCTGCATAATGAACATAAACCATAAACAATCGATTAGTGATACTGCTAATCGATTCTCAGTAAAATAATCGATTATTTGCTTGGAACAATCGATTATTCTGTGCCAAAACTTTATAATTCCCCCTAACTTTTAGGGCGATACCTGCAAAATAGAATTAAACGTCTCTGACGCTCAAGTCAGTAATTTGTAAAGAAGTAATAACTTAAACTAGTGTTGCCAAGTGAGAACGTGAGCTCTTAAGAAGTGTGTCCTAATGTGTTCTTAAGAGAGTTTCGGGTACTTACCTTTCCTCCGACGTCTCCAATTACCTGTTCAAGAGGGTGATCTTTGATCGTCCTCCACTCATTTGGCACCTTTGTTTCTTTTTCCAATTGTGGCGCTTCTTCCGTTGGTTGTTCCTCAGTTTCATCTTTGTTTTCCTTGGATGGTTCCTCTTGTATTATGTCTTTCAAGCTATTTAAGATACCTGCAAGATCAAAACCGGAATCCTTTCTCGCCAAGCGAGCATTATTTTCGGAAAATACAACATGAGGGGATTCCTCCACAATTTGGGTTCTTTTATTAAAGACCCTATATGCTTTACTACGTGAGGAATATCCAATGAAAATACCTTCATCCGATTTAGCATCAAATTTACCCAATTGGTCTTTGCCATTGTTATGAACAAAACATTTGCAACCAAAAACTCTAAAATGGGAAATATTTAGTTTTCTTCCCTTATAAAGTTCATAGGGGGTTTTCATGAGTATCGGCCAAATTACTACTCTATTTAAAACATAGCAAGCGGTACTCACGGCGTCCGCCCAAAAATGTTTGGGTATCTTAGCTTCGTCGAGCATGGTTCTAGCCATCTCTTCGAGACACCTATTTTTCCTTTCCACCACCCCATTTTGTTGTGGTGTGCGTGGAGCGGAAAAGGTATGCTCGATTCCGAGTTCGTCACAAAAGTCCGCAAAGAGATTGTGATCAAACTCTCCCCCATGATCACTTCTAATTGAAGTGACGGTTGTTTCTTTCTCATTTTGAACACGCTTAAGAAAATATTTAAAATTTTGAAAAGCATCACTTTTATTGGCAAGAAATAAAGTCCAAGTAAATCTCGAGTAATCATCAACAATCATAAAAGCATATTTATTTCTTCCTAGACTTTCAATGCGAGAAGGACCAAATAAATCCATATGAAGTAATTGCAATGGTCTAGAAGTTGAAACAATATTTTTAGATTTGAAAGATGCTTTTGTTTGCTTCCCCTTTTGACACGAGTCACAAATAGAGTCATTTTCAAATTTTAAATCGGGAAGACCAACAACTAAGTTTTGAGAAATCAATTTGTTCAAAAGATGCATATTGATATGTGCTACTCTACGATGCCATAGCCAAGTATCATCCTCTTTACTCATTAGACAATCAACATAATCGGGTGAGGAATTAGCAAGATCAACCATATAAATATTATCCACTCTAAAACCACGGAGGATAATTTTGAAATCACTACGTCTGAACACTAAGCATTCATCCGAATCAAATAAAGTAAGATTTCCCTTGTCACACAATTGGCTTATGCTCAAGAGATTATGCTTTAATCCTTTAACAAGTAATATATGCTTAATGGAGGAATTTTCATCCTTACCGACCGAGCCGATGATCTTTCCTTTATTGTTATCACCGAAGATAACACTTCCTCCTTCTTTGTGCTCTAATTGAAGGAATTTGGATTCATCTCCCGTCATATGCTTTGAGCATCCACTATCAAGGTACCATAGTACACTTGATCCCTTCAAGCACACCTACAAAACAAATTAATGTTCTTTAGGTACCCATGCCATCTTCGGTCCTTGGGGGTTAGGCATATTATAATGATGCGATTGAGTAATATGTCTATGACGTGCAAAGCATGCAGGAGCAATATGACCAATGCGTCTACAATAATGACAAGTCACATTTGGGTTATGCATCCTTCTAGGTTCATAGTAACTAGACGGATGAAAATTTCTTACTCTATTTTGAACACTATGACTATTTCGCATTTCATGAGAATTATTTCTCCTACTATGAGCTCTAGGATGGGCAGCATTTCTAGAGTGATTATTTCTCGGTTGAAGGCCATTTCTAGGTCTTCTCAAAGGTTCAACATTTGGCCTAAAATATGCATCATTTCTAGGGTAACTATTTCTAGGTGGTAAGTCATTTCTAGGTCTCCTAAAATGTTCAACATTTTGTCTAGCATGCATATTGGTTCTAGGATTGCTATTTCTAGGATAAGCATTTATTTTATTAGTCCTAGGTTGAGCCTTAGGTGGTTGGGGTTTGGCTTCAACCTTTTCTTTAACCTCATTCTTAAATCCTATGCCATGCTTGGTTGATTTCAAATTAACAAGGACCTCATTCAAGTTCTTGTGGGAAGAATTAAACTTATCTAAGGTACCTTTGAGTCTATCTACCTCATTTTTGAGATGCAAGCAAGAAGAACAACTTTTAGTAGAACTTTCGGGCTTATCGGCGCTTCTTTTTCCAAAAAACTTGTTTTCCTCTTTCAGCTTTTCATTTTCTAAAACCAGTTTTTCTACATCCTTTTCTTTCAAAGAAAGCTGTTTTTGAAAATCCTTTTCTTTTAATGAAGCATTTTCTTTTATGCCCTTAACAGTTTTTGAAGCCTTAATAAACTCAGCATATAATTCATCAAAAGCAGTTCGCATTTCTTCAAGAGTAAAGAAGTTTTTAGACGAAATTTGACATACCTCATCTTTGTTGTCTTCTTGTGCCATAAGGCAAAGATTTGCTGCTTCGTCTTCTTCTCCTTCGCTTGACTCATCTATTTGCGGTTGGCTTGTGCTCGCCTTTAGAGCTATTCTTTGCCTCCTTTGATCATCAACAAAAGGGTTAAGAATAGTAGATTCATAGGTCTTAAGGTTACCTCTTAGTGCGTCGATGGTAACGTTTGAAACGCCAATGGATTCTTGAATTGCATCGGCCTTTGATCTCCATGCCGGTGTGAGACTTCTAAGAATTTTTCGCACGAGCTCTCTATCCGTGAATGTTTTCTTGAGAGCATGTAGGTCATTTACGATTATTGAAAATCGCTCAAGCATTTCGTCCACCTTTTCACCTTCCTTCATGTGAAATAATTCATAAGTATGGGTTAGGAAATCAATTTTTGCTTCCCTTACCTGGTTCGTACCTTCGTACGTAACTTCTAGTTTGTCCCACATCTCCTTTGCCGTTGTGCAACACGATATTTTCCTGTAATCGTCAGCATTAACAGCACAATATAATAAATTAATTGCTTTAGCATTATTTTGAACCTTTCGGATGTCATCCGCGTCATACTCATCCTCGGACTTGGGAACCCATTCGTTTTCCACCTTCTTTGTTGGAATTTGGTTTCCCTTCATTATCACCTTCCAAAGGTGAAAGCTGTTGGACTGAACGAAGATCTTCATCCTCTCCTTCCAGTACGTGTAATTTGTACCGTTGAATAGAGGTGGTCGTGTGGAGCATTGTCCTTCATCAATTCCTGCAAAAGAATCACGAGTAGAAGCCATGGATGGTTCTCTCAAACTGTTAAGTTTTCAGAGAGTTGGGCTCTGATACCAATTGTCAGAAAATACGATTAACGCTAGAGGGGGGGGTGAATAGCGTTATAATAAAATTTAGCGTAAACTTGCGAAAATTAAAGTTTGCAGGAAATAAATAAGTGCGTTACATAAACAAAAAGGAAAGAACGCACCGATATATTCTGGTTCACCACAACACGTGGCTAGTCCAGTCCCCGAGAGACTCTCTGGAGATTTTCCACTAACTTGTTAAGCTTACGGGTGCTCAACAAACCTTTACAACTTAAGGACACAAGCCTTAACACCTTTGCTCGGAGATACAACACTCCAAGACTTCAACCAAGGAAACACAAGTTCCTTGCAACAAGAGAATCACAATTCTCTTACAAGTGTATAAAACACTAAACACTCAAACAAAATACTCCTTTATGAGTAGGTATGAGTAAAAGAAGTAAGCTCTAGATCACAACAACTTTGGACAAGAATATGGCTCTCAAAAGCTTTATGAAATTGAATATAAAATGATAAACAAAAGTATGCAAGCTTATAGCAATGTAATGATCAGTTGTAGTATGTTGTTGTGTTTAAAACACTGAAATGAAGCTGTATTTATAGTTGAAAAACTTGGCATTACCGTTGCCTAATTGCCAATTAAGAGTTGCTGATTTTACTCACTGACAATCGATTGTCAAACCCCAACAATCGATTGTCTGCCAGTCAGATCAAAATTCAATCCCAGATTTTACGCTTGATAATCGATTACTTACAATCCATAATCGATTACTGGCAACGTTCAAAAAATCCTTTCCAGATTTTACCACAAACAATCAATTGTCCAGAATCAACAATCGATTACTCAGCAACGTTCAAAAAATCTTTTCCGGATTTTAATCAAAACAATCGATTATACAGAATCAATAATCGATTACCTGACGGTATTTGAAAACTTTACGACATCGGTCAGCTTCACAATCAATTGCACAAAGTCAACAATCGATTACTTATCAGTTTTTGAAAAACATTTTAGACACTGCCTCTTGACAATCGATTGTTATATACTCACAATCGATTATTTAATAGTTTTGAAAAAGTTTGGAAGTCACTGCCTCAACACAATCGATTGTCATAAGTTCACAATCGATTATTTTGTGACTTTGAAAAATCTGAAGGACACTGTCTCTTCACAATCGATTGTCATTAGCTTCACAATCGATTATTCTGAGTTTTGAAAAACTTTGATGGACACTGCCTCATCACAATCGATTGTCATTTGTTCACAATCGATTGTCATGCAGGTTTGAAAAACCTGATGCTCACTGTCTTACTCACAATCGATTGTCATTAGTTCACAATCGATTGTCATGCAGTCTTGGCTTAAAACAATCGATTATCATAAGTACATAATCGATTATATTAGTCCAGATTTTTAAGGCATGTCTAAAAATTATTTTGACTACTGTAAATATGCATGATTTAAAATCATTTGACGTTAAATTAAATATGCATGATTTTGGAAAATAATTTTATGAGAGAAGCCATGTTACGAGTCAAGTTGTAGGATCAAGATCACAAATAAGAATGACTCAATTAAACTTAAAACTTTGTCTTGAGCTTGAATCTCGTTGTATATCAATTGTGCGCTTGTTTGTTGAACTTCGTCATATATCAATTTTCGCTTCGTTTGTCATTCATCAAAACCTACACAAAAGAACACACGTTTTAGTATATTGCATTGAGAACGTGTTTCCAACAATCTGGACGTGTTAAGAAATAGGGCTAAGGGGTCGGGTCAAAATCAAAATTGGGTCGTTTAATATTGGGGTGGAATTGGGGTCAATTGAGACTACAGTTGCAATTGGAAATGGCTATGTATTAAATAACTAATTTCTCCTTTTTTTAATTTTTTATAAAATAATTAGATTGATTTTAAAAACAAATTAAAAATACAAAACTAATTAATAATATATAATAATTAATCTAAAAGTATTGGGAATAATTCTGTAATTATAAAATGCTATTAATTGTAAAATAGGCTATAATTGTAATTATATGCAATTTAGCTTTAAAAATTCTAAATAAAATTTATAAAAATGTGAAAAAATCACATTAATTATATTTTTGTGTAAATATGAGCATATAGATAAATTATTCCCAAAATGATCATCCTGGGAGCAATTATTAGATTTTATACTGCTAGAAATAGACAATAAATTTATTTTAAAAATCTTAAAAATTAGGAAAAAATATCAAAACTATTAGGCATGCTTATATATACATACACATGCTATTTTGAAAGAATTTTGAGTATAAAAAATTATAGAAAAAATTGTGTATCAACAAACGTGTATCTTCCAAAAAATCTAAAGGAAGTTTTCACTACCTTAAAGACCTCCGTCTTTTGTCGCTTGGGAACCATAAGAAAGTCACCATCTAGAAATACTGGCAAAACATAAGGATCAAGTCCATGAGGATCAAGATCATTTTGAAGTTGTTGTTGACAAAGAAATTTGTTGTGCTTTCCCATTATGAAGAGGAAGTCTATTATGTCAATATCCACAGATGGTCCACTAAAGGTGCAAAGGAGAACCATTGTTTACACTTTCCAGGCTCGTAAAGAAGCAGAGAAAGAGAAAGAAGCCATGCCGACTATCTAAGGAAGTCAAACAGAAAAGTCAGACTTTTTAGAAACATCTTATCACATAACTGTGGAAGATAGCCCATGCCTTGACATTGATGATGAAGTACGCGAGGCTCCCTCTCAACTAGAAGATGACGGACAATAAACAGTGGATGAGCTTAAGGAACTCAATTTAGGCACTCCGGAAGATCCACGCCTCACCTTAATTAGTGCACTTCTTATGCCTCAAGAGGAGGAGGAATACTCCAAGTTGTTGACCAAGTACAAAGATGTCTTCGCTTAGTCATATAAAGAAATGCCTGGTCTTAGTCCTAAAGTAGCTATTCATTATTTAGGGATCAAAAGTGAAGCACACCCTGTGAAGCAGTCGCAATGCATGTTTCGACCCGAGCTTGTATCACAAATTAAAGTCAAAGTCAACAAGCTTATCGAGGAGGGATTTATTAGAGAGTTGAAGTACCCAACATGGATATCAAATATTGTATGTGTCAAGAACAAGAATGGTCAAATACGTGTTTGTGTTGACTTTTGAGACCTAAACGAGGCATGTCCAAAAGATGACTTCCCGCTAACAATTATTGAACTCATGGTTGATGCTACAACAGGGCATGAATCTATGTCATTCATGGATGGGTCCTCCGGATACAATCAAATCATAATGTCTCCAAAAGATGAAGAATGTACTGCTTTCCGAACTCCAAAAGGGATATATTGCTACAAAGTGATGCCCTTCGGTCTGAAAAATGCTCACCTACCAACGTGTAATGCAAAACATCTTTGATGAAATGCTTCATAAGAGGGTTGAATTCTACGTTGATGACTTAGTGGTGAAGTCGAAGAGTAGGCGTTACCACCTTGAAGACCTTCGAATTGTTTTTGAAAGGTTAAGAAAATTCGACCTGAAGATTAATCGACTCAAGTGTGCATTTGGAGTTACCTTAGGAAAGTTTCTTGGCTTCGTTGTGCGTCATCGTAGAACTGAAGTTGATCCTACAAAGATTGACGCCATTCAAAATATGCCCAAGACAAAGAACTTGAGTGAGCTTCGAAGTCTCCAAGGAAACTTAGCATTCATCCGGAGGTTCATCTCTAATCTTGCCGGACAGTGTCAACTCTTCAATCATCTATTGAGGAAGGATATCCCTTTTCATTGGGATTAGTTATGTCAAAATGCTTTTGAAAGTATCAAAACATACTTGTTGAATCCACATGTGATGGGGGGCTAATGCTTGGGAAGCCATTAATACTCTACATCGCAGCACATGAACGTTCACTTGGAGCACTACTTGCTCAAGAGAATGAGGAAGGAAAGGAACAAGCCTTGTACTATCTTAGTCAAACTCTAATAGGAGCTGAGTTGAACTATACGCCTGTTGAGAAAATATGCTTAGCGTTACTTTATGCAATAAAGAATCTAAGGCATAAAGTAACGCTAAAAGCAAGGAAAAGACTTTTATCTGAGCAAGGAGCTATCGCCGCTGGAAATGGCTCGATTTCCTCTCGGCGCACGTTAGTGTCTTTCTCTCTTTCGGCGCACAAAACCAATAGAACAGTACAATTTCTTGGCGCACGTTAGCAAGGAGCTATCGCTGCTGGAAATGGCTCGCCGTCGCCGTCGACAACCAGTCGCAAACTTGGATGTAGCTACTCCAGATCCAGGGGTGACTAAAGAACTCGAACCTATAACCTTGGGTGACTTTCTTCCTCCTTCTTTGCAACCACAACAGACAGATCGAACACATGCAAAGGAAGCTGATGTTGGAAAGCAGCATAGGGAAAGCCAAGATGATGACCTTGTGAGGAGATTGCAATTTTCTGATGCTGGGGAGTCTGTAGTCTCGCCTCCAACTGCTGCTGATGTGGTGAGAGGAAATCGAAATGTTCAAATGGGGAAATCTCTGTCATATGTTCCCCCAGTCAGTAAGGAGGGAAAAAATGTTGTTACCATCATTGAGGAGGACCTCAAACCTCTGGTGGAGTACTGGAAACACTCTTTGATTGGGTACATTATCGGTGAAAACCCTACTGAAAAAGATATGGAGAGTTATGTAATGCATGTATGGAACTTTGTCTCTAAACCTCAAATCCTAGCTCATCTGAAGGGTATTGCATATTTCGGTTCTTGAATAAAGAGGATATGGATCTGGTGCTGCAGTCTGGTCCATATACCTACAGAAACAGGCCCATGGTTTTGAAGCCTTGGGAGATGGATTTTTCTTTTCAGAGTGATGTGCTGAGTACCATTCCTATATGGATTCGATTCCCTGGTTTGCCAGTAGGCTACTGGTCAGCAGAGGTATTGAGCAAGCTTGCAAGTGCTGCGGGGAATCCATTGTACACTGACAAAGTAACAGCCCATTTTGAGAGGATATCCTTTGCTCGTGTGCTGGTAGAGGTTGATGCATCCCAACCATTACCTGACCAGATTGACATTGATACCCCCTATGGTCCTAAGATCCAAACTATTGAATATGATTGGAAGCCCAAATTCTGTAATCATTGTCTAAAGTTTGGACATGATTCCCTAGACTGTTGGTTTAATGTCAAGAAGGATGGAAATACAAACTTGGACCACCAGGAGGGCCCTAGGAGACAGAGGAAGCCTGCAAAAGCAAACAGACAGAGATGGACTGTAAAGAAGGCTCTTGCTGCTGAAATACCTCAAGGCACTCAATCTGCTGTTGAGGTGAATGAAGTTCAGGTAGTGCAGGTAACTGATGCAGTGCTGACTACTCCTCAGAAAACACCAGTACAGTTGACATCTGGAGATGCAAGTGATGCCAGGATTATCAATGCAGCATTGGTTGGAAATGGCAAGAAAGGGAAGGATCAAGTCACTGTAGACCTCACTGCTGGAGAGGTAAAAGCTGCAGTGCCTACAAAGCCTCAAACAGCTGATGTAGGTGTAGCAACTCCTCAGCAAGCACAAATACAGTCAACATCTGGAGGTCCAAAAAGCAATACACAGGATAACAAAAACACTATCCTAAAAACTGCATCAGCTGATAAATGCAAGAAAGGAGAGGCTGTCAATGAGGTTTTAGATGCTGGCAGGAAAGGCCAGCAGGTTGATCCTGGACCCTTGTGTTTATGATCATTGTCACATGGAACATAAGAGGGCTGAACCTAGCCCATAAACAGAAAGAACTGAAAGCCTTTCTGAATGCTAATAAAGTGGATGTTTTGGGTTGTCTTGAAACAAGAGTAAAATAGCATAAAGCTCTAAAAATCCAAAAGAAGGTTGCACAGGGATGGAAGGTATTCTGCAACTACTCAGAGGCAGTTAATGGTAGGATCTGGCTGCTCTGGAAACCACACATCCAGACTACCATATCCTATCATTCTGACCAATTTGTACACTGCTATATAGAGGACCCCTCTAGCCATACCACAACTCAGTTGACCATTGTGTATGCCCACAACACTGCCTGCCAGAGGGATAGATTATGGAGTGACCTTAAAGGAATTTCTATTCCTAACCAACACACTTGGTTAATTAGTGGAGATTTCAACACTGTCTTATCTGCTGAAGACAGGATTGGCTCTACTGTTACTGAGGCTGAGGTTAGAGGATTCAAGCAGTTCATCTATGACTTGAACCTTACTCCCCTTAGGAAGATAGGATGGGATTATACCTGGACAAACAAACAGCATTCTTCAACAAGAGTCTACAGCAAGATAGATTGGGCACTGGGAAATTTCAAGTGGGTGCAACAGTATGGACATATTGCAGCTGAATTCTTAAATCCCTCAGTCTCAGACCATATACCAATTCTCATCAAGTTGGGTAGCTAGAAGTTTCTGCACCCTAAGCCGTTCAGACTCTACTTTGGTATCATGGACCTTCCACAGTTTCAAGACATAGTCAAGCATGTATGGAGACAGGAGTGCAGGGGAAATGTTATACAGCAGGTTTGGTCTAAATTGAAGCTTTTGAAGGAGCAGTTAAAAGAGGTTAACAATCATATGGCATCCTACAGTCAGAAACTTATCCAAGCCAGAGAATCTCTTGACATTATCCAGACTCAAATGCAGAATACCCCACTTTCACAGGAACTACTTCTTGAGGAAAGGTCAGCATTGGCAGAATTAGAGAAATGGAGCAGTGTGGAAGAGCAAGTGATGAGACACAAATCAAAGGCTACCTGGATTGACTGTGGTGATGCAAATACTAGATACTTCCATGCCCAATGGAAGATCAGACAAAGCCAAAATACTATCAACTCAATCTACACTGCCACAGGAGTAAAGCTCACTGAACCAACAGATGTGGAGCAGGAGTTCCTTACAGTTTTCAAAGGTCTGATGGGAGTATGTGCTCAGGAACTGCCTTGTGTGGATATTACTACCATCAAAATAGGCAAGTGCCTGTCCCTAGATCAACAGAGGATGCTAATTAGGGAGATCACTATGGAGGAGGTGTCTGAAGCACTTTTTGATATGCCAAAGAATAAAGCTCCTGGAGTAGATGGCTATCATGTGGAGTTTTTTACAAAAAACTGGGAACTAATCAAGAATGATATCTTAGCTGCTACAAAGGAATTCTTCACCTCTTGCACAATGCCTCATATGATCAATACTACAGCCATTGCATTGGTACCCAAGGTCAGCTCTCCTGCCACAGTAAATGACTACAGACCAATTGCTTGCTGCACTACCTTGTACAAGATTATATCATTACCAAAAGACTGCAAGGTGTTATCACTGAATTAGTTGGCTTAGCACAGCCTGCGTTCATTGAAGGAAGGAGTGTTGCTGACAATATCCTCCTCAGCCATGAGATTTTCAAAGGCTACTCTAGGAAGGGTGTCTCCCCTCGTTGTGTGCTGAAAGTTGATTTGAAAAAAGCCTATGACACACTGGAATGGCCTTTCTTGCAGCAGATTCTGGTAGCTTATGGATTCCCAGCCAAATTCATTGACTGGATTATGGCCTGTACCACTACTGTATCTTTTTCCTTAGTAATGAATGGAGGACTCACCAAACCATTCAATGCCAGGAGAGGGATAAGACAAGGGGATCCAATGTCTCCTTATCTGTTTGTGCTAGCTATGGAGTATCTGACCAGAAGCATGGGGCAACTGGAAAAGAATGGAAACTTCAACTTTCATCCAAAGTGCAGGCAGCTCAACTGTACACATATTTGCTTTGCAGATGATCTACTTATGTTCTGTCATGCAGACACCATCTCCATTCAGATATTACACCAGACATTCCTTCAATTTTCTAAGGCTTCTGGACTGGAAGCAAATACAAGCAAGAGTGCTATCTACCTTGCAGGGGTACCACAAGAGGTTAAGACAGAATTGAGAGAACTCTTGGGCTTCAGTGAAGGCAAGCTTCCTTTTAGATACTTGGGCATTCCACTGGATTCAAAGAAACTCTATATACATCAGTACCTGCCCCTCATTGAGAAAATCACAGCTAGGATCACTTGCTGGTATGCAAAACTGCTTTCCTATGCAGGAAGATGTCAGTTAATCAAGGCTGTCATCTTTGGCATACAAGCCTATTGGTCCCAAATCTTCTTGTTGCCTAAGAAAGTCTTAAAGGCCATTGACACCATCTGTAGGACTTTCCTCTGGACAGGAGCTGCTAGTGTATCAATGAGAGCCCTAGTGGCTTGGGATAGAGTCTGCAGACCCCTAACTGCTGGAGGTCTCAATATATTGAATATAACCATCTGGAACAAAGCAGCAATCACAAAGCTACTTTGGGACCTTGCAAGGAAGAAGGACTGCTTATGGGTACGCTGGGTTCACTGCTACTACATCAAAAGAGCTGATATTGGCTCAGTCAATGTGCCCAAGCAAGCAGCATGGGTCATCAGGAAGATCATTCAATGCAGAGAGGATCTTATGGCAAACTAGCAGCTACAGGGTACTTTGAATGACAGATTCAAGACTGTGTGTTGCCTTGACAAACTCCACATCCAGAAACTATATATCAACATGCTCCCTAGGTTCGATAGAGTGGACTGGAGAAATCTGCTTCTGGTTCAAAATATACTGCCTCGACACAGTTTCACAGCTTGGCTGGCTGCTCAAAGAAGGTTACCTACTGTGGACAGATTAGCAAACTTTGGTATTCAACTCCCTTCAATGTGTGTATTCTGCAAACAACAGGTGGAAACTTTCCAGCATCTCTACTTTGAATGTGCTGTTACCAATAGTCTATGGTCCAGAATTGGCTGCTGGTTGGGATATTCAAGATCAGTACTTGACTGGGACAGAGAACTAGAATGGATCTGCAGTAAGGCTCGCAGTCGTGCATGGAGGAATGCCATCACTGCTGCTGCATTTGTGCATGCTGTAGCATTAATATGGCAGGCTAGGAACAAAGCTCGATTTCAGAACTTGACTTATAATGAAGATAGAACAACTAGAGAGATTGCATTACTCCTTCACATTCGTGGGAGACATAGCAAAAGCTGGCAGAATGGTCTACGACAACTCAACTACTTTCCGTAACTAACTATTTTTGTGTTGTTACCTGCTGAACTCAAACATATGAGTCTGCGCTTCTTTTGGTAGTTTCATAGAAACTGAAATGTAAATAGCACCAGTAGCTGATTGTCCAATCGGCTACGCGTAGGAACACTTGTACATCCTTATTTTTGCTATATATAAATACCAAGCTTTAACCGAAAAAAAATCTAAGGCATTATTTTGAAGCATACACCATCAAATTCATCTCTCGAGCAGATCCCGTGAAGTTTGTGATGACTCGACCTATTCTTTCTGGACGCCTAGAAAGATGGTCCATATTGTTTAACCAATATGAGATCACATACACACCTCAAAAAGCAGTGAAAAGACAAGCACTAGCCAATTTTTTGGCTGATCACCCTCTTCCGGTAGAATGGGAGCTTTTGAATGAGTTTCCAGATGAAGATGTTTTGTTCATTGAAGAATTGCCACCATGGACAATGTTCTTTGATGGATCTGCACGGCGTAATGGTCCGGGGACAAGTGTTGTGTTGATCTCTCCAGAAAGACAAGTCTTGCCATTCTCATTTGTTTTAGGTGAAACATGCTCTAACAATGCTGCAGAGTACCAAGCTTTGATCGTCGGTATCGAAATGGAATGAGAAATGAAGATTCTACAGTTGGAGATCTACGACGACTCTAAGCTGATCATCAACTAACTTTTAGGGAGTTACGAGGTAAAGAAGGAAAATCTATTATCGTACCATAAATACGCTTCTGGTTTACTGGAAAAATTTGATCAAGTGTTCTTAAACCACGTCCCAGGAGAAGAAAATCGCAAGGCTGATGCTTTGGCTAACTTGGCCACGACAATGGCACTTGGAGAGAATGAGTCAACAAAGGTATATTTGTATCATCGATGGGTTATTCCTAAACTTCTGGATCTTCAAGTCAACGAAAGCCATCATACGTCTGTTCGAGTAATTGAAGAAGAAGATTGGAGGCAACAACTGATAGAGTACCTTAAACATGGAAAGTTACCTGAAGATGCGCGACAAATAATAGACATCAAACGAAGTGTTCCACGATTCATCTTCAATAAGGGGATATTGTTTCGCCTCTCTTTTGAATGACTATTCTTGGGGTGTCTTGACAAACAAGAATCCCGCCAAGTGATGGAGGAATCACATTCTGGCCCATATAGAGCACACCAATATTGTCCCAAGCTCCATTTTCGCATCAAGAGGATGGGTTACTACTGGGCGACAATGGTAAAGGATTGCGTGGATCATGCCAAAAGATGTTAAGCATGTCAATTTCATGCCAACGACATCCACCAACCTCCAGAGCCTCTTCACTTAACTATAGCTTCATGTCCTTTTGGTGCATGGGGACTAGATTTTGTTGGACCACTTCCAAAGTCATCAAAGGGACAGATGTACATATTGGCCACTACAGACTACTTTTCTAAATGGGTGGAAGCTGTTCCACTCAAGGAGGCGAAAAAGGAAACTGTTGTGGATTTTATCAAGTCATATATAAATTTTAGGTACGGCATACCAAGATACATAATCATTGATAATGGAACGCCATTTGAAAACAAGCTCATGAAGAGTCTATGCGATAAGTTCAGTTTTAAACAACATAAGTCTTCAATATATAATGCACCTGCCAACGGCCTTGCTGAAGATTTTAACAAGACGCTTGGTAACCTTTTGAAGAAAATTGATGCAAATAACAAGAGAGACTGGCATGAGAGAATTGGTGAAGCTTTGTGGGCGTACCGGACAACCTTTAGAACTGCTACACAAGCAACTCTTTACTCTTTGGTGTATGGAGTAGAAGTAGTCTTGCCGTTGGAGCAACAAATTCCATCATTGCGGATAGCAATCCATAAGGTATCAGGTCCGAAGAGAATGCTCAACTTCACCTAGTAGAGCTAGATACACTGGATGAGAAAAGGTATGAAGCGCAACAAAATTGGAATGCTATCTCGATTAGATAGAGCCTTCAACAAGAAAGTGCGACCACAATCATTCCAAGTGGGAGACTTAGTCCTAGCTGTTCGACGACCCATAATCTTCAATAAACACATAGGTGACAAGTTTACCTTAAAATGGGATGGGCCATATGTTGTAAAGGAAGCCTATTCAAATGGCGCATACAAAATTGTCAATAAGTATGGTCTCAGAGATGGTCCGATCAACGGAAAATTTCTGAAGCAGCACTTCCCATGAATGTCACCCACGTCTCCTCGACGTACGAGCCTAAACTGCAAGTCATGACGCTCCTTGATGCATGAGCTTAAACTGCACATTGATATGCTTCTCGATGCACGAGCTTAAACTGTAAGTCATAAAGCTCCTTAATGCACGAGCCTAAACTGCATGATGCTATGGTCCTCGATGTATGAGCCTAAACTGCAATTCATGATGCTCTTCGACGCACGAGCCTAAACTGCAAGTCATGAAGCTCCTTAATGCACGAGCCTAAACTGCATGCTACTATGCTCCTCGACATACGAGCCTAAACTGCAAGTCATGATGCTCCTTGATGCATAAGCCTAAACTACACATTGCTACACTCCTGGCCCACATGAGTCTAAACTGTGTATGGCCAAAAAAAAGTCCGCTAGGTTGAAAACCTCGCGAGAGGCGGCCTAGGATAAAATTAGGACATAAAAAAACAAGAAAACAACTCATCCCTCTGAACTACGTTATGACATGATCCTCTTCACTGAGGTACGTAGGCAGCTAGTTCCATTCTATGTTTAGTCGCATGAGTTTTAAAAAAATAAAAGTTTGGCATCATCGGATTATTACATTAATTCTTCCAAGTGTAGATGCACATATTTATGAGGAAAAGGAGATGATTTTCTTTGAAGTCCAAAAGATATTTTATGATTCAATAGTACAAAACTTGATACATCCAAAAATATAAAGACAACAGGACCTAGACATTTTTCTATGCAAAAGCCTAAATCATGAATATGATCGTAAACTAGGCTTTGTTTCTAACGTGTCTAAATGCTTTTCCAACTCTGGATGACGTCTCCAAATTTGATGCCATCCTCAATTGTTGGTTGAAGGTCCCAATCACCATACGAGCGGTCATTGGTGAACTTCAAGACTATCAACAAATCAAGTGCAATAGTTGGCAAAGGGGTGGCTCCACAACTTGTATGATACCTAGGTTTGATATCCGGACTCTCAGAGCTTCTTTGTAAGTCTGCAAAAGAAAGAAATGAAGAGATAAGATTTGTGAAACACATAGGAAAAGCTAATTCACTCAAGACTGTAGTGTCAATTTCAAGAAGAAAAAAATATTTGTAGGACAACTCAAAGAGCATAGAGCTGGAAAGCAAGCTCGACAGACAATGAGATCAACTTTGGAAAACTATTGTGGTCCATCTTAAAGACGTTCTGCTCATAACATTTTATATATTGTATATTTGGATGTCTAGTTTGTAATAATACAAACCATTTGCAATTTGGAGGCCCCTAGATCAAGATATGATTTTTTTTGCCGGAACTACACGAATCTGAAAGTTACTACAGCTAGGTGTAATTTGAGAATTTTCTGTTTCTAGTTCAGAAAGAGTTCTACCACGAAACTCTTATGTATTTCAGCTCTACGAGTGTAATTTCAAAAGGAACAAATGGATATCATTCGGAGTGTCCTAGCTTGAGATATGAATTTTTCAACAGGAGCGCGCGAAGCTGAAAAAAAATGCATGGCAGACAACTAGATGAACTTCAAGTAATTATTGCAGCCAATACAAAAGAAATTATGGAATGGTATTTTACGGTTTTCTTCTCTCTGTGTATTCTTTCTGACAATGCAGACGGCTAGCAATTTCGATGCTCCTAGATCAAGATATGAGTTTCTCAGCAAGAGGACACTAAGCTGGATTGCAAGTACGGCAGGCATCAGGAGCAACTTCAGACTGTTATTGCATCCATTCTGAAGGGAATCATGCTGTGAAATTTTCATGTGCTGTAGGTATTGAACTTATCTTTTTGATGGTCCGTGATCACAAAAAATCCAACCTAACATGATGGTAGGAAGAGCAGGTAGTAAAACTTATACCTAAATAGTGGTATCAGGTTTGATTTTCCACAGGTATCAACTAATATTATCAACTACAAATTAAGGCTAATTTATGCTAAAGGGATATTTTCTAAGCTGTGATTAATATAGAGAAAGGCACTAGGGTTGTGGCATTACCTAGGTGGTTAACTAACGGGTAGAGACTAGTAATAATAGATTGACATATTTGGTATCAATGTTATAACCGTTGAACAATTATACCCACTCTCACATCTCTCGGTAGAGAGAAAGATTTCGACCAATTGACTCTCTCGAGACCAATTGGGTAGGCCAATTAGACCAAGCACTATGGTTCAAGTAGGGTGATTACTCTCTAGAGGTTTAACCCGTTAATTGGGACTACCATTTCTCATGGGTCCATCCCAATTCCTTGTGGGTCAATTTTGGGGTCATAGACTCTCTTTCTCAACAATATTTGCAACCACCAATCCTTATTTAAAGTATAAAATTAACCCAAATAACAAATACTCAATATCAATCTATCATTAGAAAGCAACACCCATCAATTACACACACCAAGTTTGAGCCACAACTCTAGCTAATGGGTTTAGCTAGACATAATTAAAGAAGAAACTGGAGAAATAGAAGAAGAAACAACCATATTAATTAATTATAATGTTAAACTACAATAATCTATGATGAAACAAAGCTAAAAATGCCCAAAATAGGCCAAAACGTAAGTCTCATGAGTGCATCTAATGTTCAGATGTCAAAACATAACCTAAAATGGCAAATGTTCTATTTATAGTGGGCTGGAAAAATTGGACAAAAATGCCCCTGCGGGGTGTGCAGGCCGCATAAACACGATCGTGGCCGCACTAGGTTGCTTGATTTCTAAATCTTGCTCTCTGAAGAAGTTGATGTGGACCGCACAAAGTTGACACGTGGCCGCATGAAGACCAGCGCGAACCACACAAACCTGTTGTGTGGCCGCATGAATGTTTAGCAGCATCTCTGAACTCATCTTGATGTGGGCCCCATAAACAGAGAGTGCGGCGGGGTGGAGTTGATCTGGGCCACATGAAGTTTAATCGCGGCCACGTGGTCTGTTACTGGAGAATAACACCCCTCTGAACTTCTTTAGTGAGACTGCTTGTCATGATTATGCGGCCGCTTGAGTGAGACGCGGGCCGCATGAGTTGGACTTGAAATTGTATAGTCTCTGAACTCCTTTGGTGCATCCGCATGACATGATGGTGCGGTCCGGACCAAGCTCTGAATGTCCTCACTTTAATGATCTTTGACACTTGAGCAAGTTTCCCTCCGTTTTGAGCCGATATTTGATGACTTGTCACTTTGTCGCTCAACACTGCAATTAAGCGCAATCTGTAAGAATTTTGAGTCTTATTTGTAGCAAATTATACTCAAATCGCAGGCAAGTATGGGTATAAAACATGTTAAAATCCTACTTATCAACTCCCCCAAACTTAAACCTTTGCTTGTCCTCAAGCAAACAAAATAAGACCCACCACTCAAAGGAAACATCCAAGCAATTCCAGCTTATCCTAAAGTAACCTCAACAAGCATCAATTGGGACTAACAATTGCCCTCAATACGAATGCATCATTAACACATTTAAACTTTGAAAACTTGTGGATCAAGTGTGACACAAGACCATCAAGAGTTGACACATTTCATCAAGGAACTTTTCTCAATTACTTTGGTCATTGTGGGACCTAAACTCACATATCCTCAACTCTCCCTAAGTGAACCTCACCTTTTAGAATAGTGACACACAAATCGAGGTTGATGGATTTTCACCCATCTCTCACAAGAACAAGGTCACAAGTCTGGCTCTAAGTATAATATGCTTGCCCCTTATGTAAGTATCCACTAATGTAGGTTCCCTTCAACTCAAGATCATGTAGGGCTTTTGTGGATCATTGTGAAGGCTTTTAGGTAAGGGTAGGACATGTTTTTGTTCAAGTGGGTTCAATTTTTCCTTAAGAACTTCCTTTGATTCATGTTGGTACATTTTCTTAACTTATTTGAGTATTCACTTCTTTTTCAAGGGATTAGAGAGACACACTGTCACTCTTTTTTATGCAATTCAACACATTTCTCCTTTTTCTACTTTTTCCAAACCCTTTTTCACTTTTGTTTTCTTTGAATACCCTTTTTGACCTTATTCAATTTGGTCTTTCTTTTTGTCTTTGTCTTTTCTTTCTTTTTCATTGCCTTCCTTTTCTGTTGCTTTTATACCATTTTACCACATTGTTTCCTTTCATGTCTCCCCTGTCCCCCCCCCCCCCCCCCAAAACTTAGACATTTTCCACTTACTCAAGGGAAGATTTGGGTGCCAATAGAGGGTATCATTAAGAACGGGTATAGGCTTGTAGCTTTGGTTCTCGAAATAAGAAGGTTCAAGGCTCTAAAGGGTTAACTAGGGGTCATTTCATTGTTAGGTCATAGAATTGTTATATCTTAGAATTTTGGATCAAGGATAGCCTATAATCACTTCTCAAGCCAAAGTTCACCTGGGATTTCGCCTCAACAAACATTCGTGGCAAGTTCTAGATTATTGGCTTGGGACTTGGACTAATAAATAGAATTCTCACCACACACACTCAAGGATAGCTAAAGATATCGAGTCGAGGGCCCACAACGACCTTAGCTACGATTCAAGCGCACAATGGTCCAACACGACCACATGATGACTGTTTGGTCAACACAAGAGTCTCAAGGCCATGACTTTCACCATTCTAAGCACAACATTATGTCTTTGACCATGGGATAAAATGCAAATGTATTAGGCACTAGTGAAGCTTTGCCTGAGGTACCCTTAACTACGAAATATCAAAAATCAAAGAAGAAAATCAAAAAAGGACTCAAACCCTTAAGAAGGTTGACACGCCATCTATCATTGGGAAGAGCCACCCGGTTCGCACAACACTCTACCCTTGGAAAGAACCGTGGCATTAAGAATACCAAGGGCTTATTATAAACGCCAAAATAAAACAAAAAGGCTATGAGCCTACCTACAAAGCTAAAAACGAAAATTTTTAAACGAAAATAGAAAAACTGAATGAATATGTACAATAGGGGAGTAGAATATAAAACAGGGGATGAATATGTACATAAAGTAGAAAAGTAACTAAAATGAGAAGTTATATACAAACCAACTATCAAAGCTAATAACATAAGCTAAGAGTTAAATATGTACAGTCACCCAAATCTATCAAGATCAAAATAGTAGGGCACACCCCCACGAATAAAATTTGGCATTGTCCCTAATGCCAACTACCAAATAAGGACAAAATCAAAGAGAAAGGATATAGAGGTCTCCCTAACCCTGGTACTCATGCATGGGGCCTCCGGTGGTCTCCTGATCCTCTGTAGTAGCCAGGACCTCAGACTGGTCTCCGACCTGCTGGTCTGAAGTTGGTATAGGATCATGCTGCTAGACTGGATGCACATCAAGTGCCTCACTGGAGGGAATAACCTGAATCTCAGCTATCTCAATCACGACTCCCTCAGTGCTGGAAAGCTTTCTCTTCTTCCTCGGATGCCCGGGTGCCTCCTCCTCCTGTGGCTCCAGTACAACCAGTACAACTGCTGTTGGTGGGGGTGTTGACTCATCAAAGAACAAGTCTAAAGGAAGTTGGTCTGCCTTTAGCTTGTCATCATCAGCTCGGAGCACCTTCACCTCTTCCTTAGATGCCCTGGATTTCCTCATCTTCTTATGTTCTCTGGAAATCTCCTTTAAATTGTTGCCCTGTGCATCCACTGCCTTTCTCAAGGCATCCTGAGTTGCTAAAATCTTCTCCTGGTTGGCCAGGAGTGTCTTCAATGTTTCCTCAATGACTGAGGAATCTCAACAGTGGCTGGAACAGACTGGGCCGCAACTGCGGTGTCCAAAGTGGACAACTTTGATGTCGAGACTAACATCCTGCTGTTCAAACTGGTAATGTCATTGCTAACTGCTGGGCTGTCATGGGGTTGGATCTGGAGGTGGAAACCACTGGTCCAGTTGAAGAAGTGGGACCCGCATAGGATGATGGAATAAATGGAACAGTGGTGGTAGCAGGGATAGATGGCTCAACAGAAGCCTCTACAGCAGCTGAATCCTCAGACTGAGCAGTCGGGGAAGAGGTGGATGTTTTTCCCTTCTTGTCCACATTTGGGTTGTCCGGCCCCTAAATACTAAACCATGAGAATTAGAGACACCGACCGGACTTTGACATCGAAGGGGTATTTCTTCACCTTCGCATCCTCAAAGTACATGGTGAGGGTGTTTGGGTAGGGGTAGTTCTTGTCAGTACCAATCCCGATAGATATGATTACCTTGTACATAACATTCTCCACATTTATGGGGAAACTTGCCATGATCGATGCAATGAGTACAACTCGAGGGATTGGAGTGGTCTTGTCATGGGATGCAGGATCCAACCTGTTGCATACAAATATCAGCCATCCTCTCGCCTCAAAATTGAGGTCCTTTCTAAATATCTTCTTTCCAACCTGTATCCACTCTGGAATAGTGCCCAGATGTGCCAAGAACTCTGCCAAACACGGGCGAACTTCCTCCTTCAATTCCAGCTTTTCTTTGTACTGGGTGTCATCCTCATCATTAAAGCCCAAATATTCATTTAATGCCTCACCCGAAAACACAATCTTCTTATCCCGCACTTTAGTTAAAATTGGTGTGGTCCATATTGTATTAGAATTCTTTCACCATATGCTCATTTGCGTTGTCTACCTCATCTTTGAAATCCCACCCCACTCTGGTCAGAAACTGCTCATGGACACGGGGAAGTAATGGTAGAAAATATCGAGTGACCACTTTTCTCTCCGCAATCACTTTCCTCTCGGGTCACATCTCCCGAAATTTATGGAAGGCCACCTGGCTCACAAATCTATCTTGCCATGCCTCAGGTTTTCTTGTTCTTTCAATACCACCAATACCCGGTGCCTCACTGTCCGGGCCTCATCATCACTCTTGTCCTTATATTTTGCACTCTCCCCGGATTCTGAAGTTGTGGGGGAGGAGAAGTATTTGAAGCTGCCCGCTTTTGAGCCATCAGACTCGAGTTCTGTAGAAGTTGGAGCTCGGGCTGGGACTGAGGGGTTTTGCCCCGAATCTATAGAGAATTCCTGAGAGGGGAGGTACTCACTCCCCGATTTCTCCTTATCTCTCATGCTTCCTTATTTTTAGCTTTGGTTGGGGAGTGAGTTTCTTCAATTTGGCTTTACCTCTCAGGGAGGGGTCACCTCCTCGTCTGGGTTGTTTAGCACCACGCCCTCGTTGTTTAACCATTTTCTGCACAGACATAAGTTTAGGTTTGTTAGTTCAAGAAATTTCAGATCATTAGAAGATAAGCACTACAACAGATACACAAAACAGAAACACAGAACATGTAGTTCACAGATGAGGCACCGCGGCCCGCACAAACTGGGCAGGCGGCCCGTACTGGCTAATAAAGTAAATGCACCCTCTCTGAATCTTAACCATGCAAACCGCCCAAATAAGAGACACAGCCGCATGGGGTCCAACGCGGTCTGTACAAACAGGTCATGCAGCCACATTGGCCATACTGCTGAAACTAGGCACTCTCTGAACCTCATCCACGCGAACCGCGCAAACATGGGATGCGGTCGCGTGGGGCATAGCACGGACCGTGCAAACTGGGCATGCGGCCGCACTAAGAGGTATGCCCTTTCAGGATCAAGGCTTACGCAGGCCACGTGACAGAAAGACGCGGCCGCGTCAAAGGCATGCGGACCGCATAATCATGGATGCGGCCACGTTGGGATTTCAGTTCAGGGACAATCAGGGTTTAACATTACTGCTCATTTCTTTCAAGTTCTAGTATCCTACATTGTCCCTACTCAATTATCTTCATTAAAATAATAAGACCAATAATGCAAAATGATAACTACACTACCCTAAGCATCAATTTAAGTAAAAAGTGAAGAACAAGAAGTTAAACTACTGGAAAATAATAAAATTTGCAATTAAACAACTAAGTAAAGATTAATGTAAGAGCATGTTACCAGGAAAGTGAAGAAAAATACTCTTGAAGCTAGCACGAAGGACGGTCTCTGGGTGAACAGTAACTTTTAGGGTTCAGGAATCGAATTTGGCAAAAAGTTCTAGTGGATTCCCCAGAAGCCTATTTATAGAAAACAAAGTGGGGCCCATGACTTACCCTCCAGCGCGGCCACATGAACATGACCGCGGGCTGCGCTGGTACTTACCAGTTACCTGTTGCAGACACAAGTCACGCGGATCGCGTAAAAGAGAATGCGGCCACGTGGGAACCAACGCGGGCCGCTTAATCAAGCACGCGGTCGTGTGATCCAACTTCAGAAACTGACCCTCCTAAGTGTTAGCCGGTGCGGACCGTACAAGTAGGGATGCAGCCGCACTGGCTATCTTCAGAGACTTGGCACATTTTACTTTGGTCGGCGTAGACCGCACAAATAGGGATGCGGCCGAACGGTCACTGTTCATAGACTGTGCACTTTTTACACTGTTATTTTGCACTATTCAATACAATTCCTGCATCATCTCAAACCCATTAGTTCAAAAATCCTAATCTACAACAGAAATCAAAGAGAAAAAGAAAAAAAAAAGACATGGGTTGCCTCCCAAGAAGCGCATGATTTAACATCGCAGCACAACGCATGTTACCATCAATTATCACTTCAAATGTATGCGTGCCACCACGTGGCTGCCATCAAACTTCCCCAAGTAATGCTTGACACGATGCCCATTGACCCGATAAACTTCACCATTTTTGTTCTTGAGATCAATAGCACCAAATGGGATTACACCAACCACTTCAAATGGATCACTCCACTTAGACTTGAGTTTTCCTGGGAATAACCTAAATTGGGAGTTGAAAAGAAGAACCATGTACCAACTTTGAATTCCTTTCCACGTGCATACTTGTGGTGAAGGTACTTCATCTTGTCCTTGTACAAGGACGAGCTGGAGTAGGCATGAAATCTAAACTCGTCAAGCTTATTGAGTTGCTCAACTCGGAGATTCACAGCGACATCCCATTCTAAGTTCAACTTTCTCAAGTCCTACATAGCCTTATGCTCCAATTCCACCAAAAGATGACAAGCTTTCCCAGACACCAACCGGTACGGAGAAATACCAATTGGGGTCTTGTAAGCCGTTCGATAGGCCGAAAGAGCATCATCTAATTTTTTCGACCATTCGGTCCTATTGGCATTGATAGTTTTGGACAAGATACTCTTAATCTCTCAATTTGAAACTTCTACCTGACCACTGGATTGAGGATGATAAGGGGTGGTTACCTTGTGATATACTCCATACTTGAAAAGCAATGAGTCAAAAGACTTGTTGCAAAAATGAGACCCCTTCATTATTGATAGCATGGGGGGATTCCAAACCTTGTGAAGATACAGTTTTTCAGAAATGCCACCACACTTCGGGCCTCATTGTTGGGCAAAGCCACAGCTTTGACCCATTTTGACATATAATCCACCACTACCAAGATATACGTGGTCCCACAAAAGCTTACAAAAAGGCCCATAAAATCGATACCCCACACATAAAAAATGTCCATCTCGAGAATTGCGTTGAGAGGCATCTCATCCTTTGTAGAAATCCTACCAGCTCGTTGGCATTCATCACATATCTTAACAAAATCACCGGCATCTTTAAACAAAGAGGACCAATAAAAACCGCAACTAAACACCTTAGAAGCCGTCCTCACCCCGCGATCATGGCCACCGTAGGGAGAGGAACGACAAGCCTCCAAAATAGTCAATTGTTCTTCTCCTGGGACACATCGACGAATCACACCATCGGTGCAAATTATAAACAAATATGGCTTATCCCGATAATAATCCAAACTATCCCGCTTGAGCTTCTTCCTTTAGTTAGAAGAGAGCTCATACAGGACTATACCGGTCACAAGATAATTGACCACATCGGCAAACCATGACATATCATGCATAGACACTGCGAGGAGTTGTTCATCCGGGAATGCATCATTGATCTCAAGGCCGTCAGAAGGCCTCCCCTCTTCCTCCAAGTGGGACAAATGGTCCGCCACTTGATTTTCACTTCCTTTTCGTTCCACAATTTCTAGATCAAACTCTTGAAGTAGTAGCACCAATCTTATCAAGCTTGCCTTTGAATCTTTATTGGTCATCTAATACCTAAGGGCGACATGATTGGCATGGATAACCACTTTGGCCCCCGTAAGTTATGGTTGGAACTTTTCCATGGCAAACACAATAGCTAGAAACTCCTTCTCGGTGGCTGTATAGTTTATTTGAGCTTCATTCATCATCTTCCTTAAGTAGTACACCGGATGGAACATCTTGTTGGTTCTTTGGCCCAAGACCGCCCCTACCGCAACATCACTAGCATCGCACATGAGCTCAAAAGGCAAGCTCTAATCGGGGGCAGTAATGATAGGGGTTGTTGTCAACTTGTGTTTTAGAAGCTCGAAAGCCTCTATGCATTTCTCATCAAAGACAAAGTTGGCCTCCTTCTCTAATAACTTGCACAACGGGTTAACTACCTTAGAGAAATATTTGATGAACCTTTGGCAGAAATACGCATGCCCCAGAAAACTCCTCACCCCTTTGATAGAATTAGGGGGAGGTAGCCTTGAGATGACTTGGATCTTGGCTTTGTAAACTTCAATACCTCTCTTCGAAATCTTGTGACCCAATACAATACCCTCTTCTACCATAAAATGGAATTATTCCCAATTGAGAACTAGGTTTTTAACTTCACATCGGGCCAACACACAGTCCAAATTCTTCAAACATTCCTCAAAAGAGTCCCCCACCACGCTAAAATCATCCATGAAAACCTTCAATATATCTTCCACCATCTCGGTGAAAATTTCCATCATACATCGTTGGAAGGTCGCTGGGCCGTTACACAATCCAAATGGCATCCTAAAAAATGCGAATGTGCCATAAGGGAAAGTAAAGGTCATCTTTTCTTGGTCTTCCGGGGCAATGAGAATATGATTGTACCCCGAATACCCATATAAGAAGCAATAAAACGACCGACCTGCAAGACGATCAAGCATTTGATCGAGGAACGGCAACGGGAAATGATCCTTTCGAGTCACCTTGTTAAGCTTCCTATAATCCATACAAACTATCCATCCCGTCACCGTCCAAGTAGGAATCAACTCATTGACAGCATTGGTCACCACATTCATCCTGCTCTTCTTTGGTATGCATTGCACCGGAGAAGTCCACGAGCTGTCAGAAATAGGATACACCACACCGGGGTCAAGCCACTTGATAACTTCCTTTTTAACCACTTCTTGCATAGCTTCGCTGAGTCTCCTTTGGTATTCAAGTGAAGGCCTCGCATCCTGCTCCAATATGATCTTATGCATTAAAAAGGTAGGGCTTATACCCTAAATATCAGCTAATGTCCATCCAATCGCCCTCTTGCGCTTTTGTAGAACCACCAAAGTGGCATCAACCTGCATGTTAGTCAAGCAAGACGAAATAATAACAAGTAATTTGAAATTAGGGCCCAAGTATTCATATCTAAGGTGAGGAGGAAGTGGTTTCAACTTCAACATCTGTGGCTCCTCAATAGATGGCTTGGTTAGGTTACTTTTGCGATTCTCAAGATCCAAGAATAACTTCTTAGGCTCATAAGAGTACGAGCCCACATTCAAAGCGTTTACACATTAAACTCTCCCGGCATCATCAATATAATCTATGTTCAAAAGCACAACTTCAAGTGGATCTTCAACATTAATCATTGTGCTTGTGTCATCCACTATTACCGCCGTGACAATGTCAACAAACGAGCACAGCTCGATGCTATTTGGTTGCCTCATAGACTTGCACACTTGGAACACCACCTTTTTATCACCAACACAGAAGGTTGACTCTCCCGCCTCGACATCCACCAAATCCTTCCCGTAGCTAGGAAATGTCTTCCAAGGATAATTGGGACTTCGAAGTCCACCTCATAATCTAGTATCACAAAGTCGCCAACAAGATAAATTTATCAACACAAACAAGAACATCATTGATTATACCCAAGGGCTGCTTCATTGACCTATCTGCAATTTGGAGCCTTATTGAAGTGGGGCGAGGTTGTCCAGTTCCCAAGGTCTTGAAAACCAAATATGGCATTAAGTTTATACTTGCCCACAAGTCACAAAGGGCTTTTGCAAAGTCAGTACTTCCAATGGTACACAGGATAGTGAATGCACCAGGGTCCTCAAGTTTTAGAGCCATAGAATGTACAATTGCGCTCACTTGATGGGTCATCTTAATTGTCTCACACTCCATTGACCTCTTCTTAGTAACCAAATACTTCATGAACTTTGCGTACCCTGACATTTTCTCGAGTGCCTCCACCAAAGGCACGTTGATAGTCAAACTCTTCATCATCTCAATGAATTTCTTGAATTGGTTGTCACCTTTTTGCTTGGCCAACTATTGAGGATAGGGAGGAGGAGGCCGAGGCAAGGGTGCCTTGGATTTGGGCACCACCGGCTCGGGAATATCAATCACGTGTTCCCTAGACGGGTTCACGGCCTCTTGTGTCTCCTCCTCAACCTCATGAATATCAATCCGCACATCATTGCTAACACTCGGTTCAACTACATCTTTAACCACCAAAGGTATTTCATCATCTCGTAACTCATCTTCATCCACCATAACTTGGTTTCCTCTTGAGGCATGCACATCACCGCCTCTTCCACTTCGCGTTGTCACCGCATTCACATGATTGTTATGCCCACCCTTAGGGTTCACTACCGTATCACTTGGTAGAGCACCCTTTGGTCGAGTATTTAAGGATTGAGAAATTTGGCCAAGTTGTACTTCAAAGTTATGGATAGAAGTATTGTGCGAGGCCAATTGAGCATCAGAGTCTTGGTTCTTCTTCGTCATTTGCTCAAACATAACTTCACTTCTCCCAAATTCATTTCCCGAAGAACTAGACCCTTGAGACTGAAACGGCGGCGGGTTGTTTGATTGATGAAACATCGGAGGCCTTTGAAAGCCTTGCCCCTAATTTCCTTGACCACATGGTTATTCCACCCACCTTGCCCATTGTTGTTGTTCCAATCGTTGTTGTTGTTTCCGATCCAGTTCCCCTGATTACCCGAATTGTTGTTACCCCAATTTCCACCTTGGTTGTTGTTATTGTTCCAATTACCACCTTGTTGATTGCCCCAATTTCCTTGGGGTCTCCATTGTTGGTTCCCTTGATTACCTCTATTCTCTTGATAGTTGTTGACGTCTTGGACTTCCTCACTTTGATCATCATAGCATTCATTTGAATAGCCACCACCATCATCATAGTTATCAAAATTAGTTTGTTGCCCTCTTTGCCTCATTTTCATCATATTCACTCCTTCCATCGCATTGACTTGGCGCGGGTTTTGAACTTGTTGTCACTGAGCTTTATCCAACTAATTCATTGTTGTTGTAAGTTCAGCAATGGCTTGGCCATGATCATGTAACTCCATATGCAAATGTATGACACTAGGATCACCTTGAGGAACATTATCCCGGCTTTGCCATGCCGATGATGTATCAGCCATCTCATCTAACACATCACAAGCTTCAATGTACAGAAGCTTCATAAAATTTCCTTTTGCCAACTGGTTCACAATACATTGGTTGGTTGTGTTGATGCCCCTATAGAATGTTTTTTGGATCATCACATCATTCATATCATTGTTAGGGCGCTAGTTCACCATCTTTCTAAACCTCTCCCATATCTCGTGTAATGGTTCAGTCGGCTCTTGCTTGAAGGCTAGAATCTCGTCTCGTAAATCTGCCATGTGACTTGGGGAGAAAAACTTAGCGATGAACATCTCCGCCAACTCATCCCATGTAGTGATGGAGTTATTGGGGAGCCTCTCCAACCAATCTAACGCCTTCCCCCGAAGTAAGAACGGGAAAAGTCAAAGTCTCAATGCATCCTCCAAAACATTTGTCTGCTTGCTACCCTAACAAGTATCCACGAAGCCTTTCAAGTGTTTATAGGCACTCTTATCGGAGGCCCCCGTGAAATAGAATCTTTGTTCGAGTAAGGTGAGCATCACATTTGTAATTTGGAAGTTCCGCGCTCGGATTTGGGGAGGAACTATTGCACTTGCGTACCCCTGATTAGGAGGAACTCTTGGACCGCTCTTGGTGCAGGTGGAGGAGGGTCTAGTATGTTTTTATTTGTATTTGGATTGGCATTATGACCTCTCCTTGATGCTTGAGGTAATACATCTTCTTGCTCTAGATCCTCAACCTCCTCCCCCACGACCATGTTACCAAGAGGGTCATTTGAATTTAAATCCATATGTACCTGAGTGATTGACATAAATAAAGTTAGTAAAAAGAAGAAAAGAGAAGCAAAACACAAAACTAGCTACACAAATAGTCAATACCGTAAGCTCCCCGACAACGGTGCCAAAAACTGATTGCAGCAAACCCAACCTTACACGATGGTACGAAGATAAGGTGCTAAAACTTTTACCTGAATAGTGGTATCGGGGTCGATTTTCCACAGGGATCTTGGAATGGAGTTGCATATTTGTTTAGACTAGGAATGCGTTTGTGCTCCTAATTGTACTTCTAATATTTTTGGGTTTTTTTTATCAGCTACTATTATCAACTGCAAATTAAGGCTAATTTATGCTAAAGGGATATTTTCTAAGTTGTGATTAATATAGAGAAAGATATAAGGGTCGTGGCATTACCTAGGTGGTTATCTAACAGGTAGAGACTACTAATAATAGATTGACATATTTGGGATCAATGTTATAACCGTTGCACAATTGTACCCACTCTCACACCTCTCGGTAGAGAGAGTGATTTTTTCCAATTGACTCTCTCGAGACGAATTGGGTAGGCCAATTAGACAAGCAACTAGGGTTCAAGTAGGGTGATTACTCTCTCGAGGTTGAACTCATTAATTAGGAATACTATTTCTCATGGGTCCATCTAAATTCCTTGTTGGGTCAATTTTGGGGTCATAGACTCTCTTTCTCAAGAAGAGTCAAGACCTGTCACACCTTCTTTTTCACCTACACCCGCAAGGGTGTAAAGGAACTTTTCCACTAAAAGGACAATCAGAACGAGATTTAATTTATTAATTATTCAGATCCCACTTGGGAGATTAATGGTGTCCCAAGTCACCGGTTGAATCCCGAACCGAGAAAAAATATGACGCTGTTACAGTCTGTGAATAAGATAATTGGATGAGGAATTCTGTTTACATGGGAGAAGGTGTTAGGCATTCCCGGATTCCGTGGTTCTAGCACGGTCGCTTAATTGTTACACTTGATTTTATATGATTTTCATACATGCTAACTTATGTGCCTTTTATTCGCAAACCACTTTATATCTTTGTTTATTTTAAAAGAATTGCGACGCCGTGAAAACGCGTTTCGAACCACGTCGCAATCAATGCACCCATGGTTTTCAATACATTTCGACTTCGTCGAGATTTGGATCTGGATCGCATCAATGCGCATCCGAGTTTAAGGAAGTAATATAATTAAATCGCGCCTAAAGATTCAAACGCAATATTATTTTGGGAAGGCCATGAAATTCGCTAAACGGCCCTCCAAAATTCTAATTATTTTTAATAACCATTTATTGAGGGCCCAACATTTATTTATTTTTGTTCGGTAAGCCTCGTATCATTTTGTGAACCTCTTTTCTATAATTATTTACTTTATAAGAATTACAACGTCATAAAAACGCGCTTCGAATCCCGTCGCAATCAATGCACCCGTGATTCTCAACACATTTTCGAGATTTTGATTTGAGTTACATCAATGTGCACCCAATTTTAAGAAAATAATTTAATTAAATTGTCCTCAAGATTCTAACATATTAGTATTTTGGGGAAGGCCGTGAAATTCACTAAACGGCCCATCCGGAACTCTAAAAATTAACACAACATTTATTTGAAGGCCTCGAAATTTGTATTTTTATTTGGCGGGGCTTGTCTCGCCATCTTTAATTAAAGGTTGATCCTAAAGTAGCTATGATATATTACTTGATTTTTGTCTCTATTAATAAACCTAAGTAATTAGATTTTGGAGATTTGCTTATACTTGGCTTCGAGTCTTCCCAGGCCCAAGTAATGCACCAGGGCAAAACCAAACGCCCAAAATCCTTGGGCCTACAAACGAGGGCCCAATTCCAATACCGAAGACCATGAAATGTTGATTATGGCTTCGAATTTGCCCAGCCACAATGTTAGACAAAACAACACACTAGGAGATCTAATTGCAATTTGACAAAACACCAATCGAACTGAATTTCAATTTGTTAAAAATAAAAATGTTGCAGATTCAAACAAACTGATATTGACTCAAAGTAAACATACTGAATATAATTATAATAATGTGAGGTATGCTGACTGTTTCAAACTAATTCAGGTGGGCTATTGAAGTTAATAAGATGAGGCGTGACCGACTTGTTACACTACTGAAAAAAAATATCACATTATATTATACTATGCTATTTAACACTTACTTAAACCAAATTAAGACAACTAACCATATAGTTCTCATAATAATCCATAGAAGTCCATTATGACTTTAAATAGCAGAGGTAACACCAATTAAACAAACTCAATCCACATAATTCCTACAGTCCTATTCCAGGTTCTACTTGTTCAATCTAATAGGATTTAAACATTCAGAATAAATACAAGGAGGGGAGCTGAACAATAATGGACATTTGCACTTCAAATTCTCTTTTAATTAGGCTTCATTCAAGTTGAGCTCAACACATCACTTAAAGTGGAGATGAATACCTGGAAACATGAAAAGGAATACAAGAGATCAGCAGCAAGTAATCAAACTGATACCCAGCAATTCAAACAGCAGTGACGGGCAGAGATCAACAACGACTCAAGATTTAACTCAAGCACTCCAGAAATAACTTTGAACCCCAGTAGAAAAATAGAAATCACCCACACACACATCTCGAACACCAATTTAACTTGAAATCCAACCCAGAATACCCACATCAACCAAAACCAAACACCAACGGAATAGTTTCTAAATTTCAGCTAACAACCATGAACGAAGATAAACCCAACTAACAATTAAACTCGAAATTGAAATGCTGATACCAATAGGTCAGTGATGGTTTTGGATTTTTTTGATGTTTTGTTTTGTTTTTGGTTTTTTTATTATAGAAAAAGCCTGAAATTCTAATGGAAATTTCAGATTTCAGATCTCAATGTTAATCTGCAGCATAGAGAGTATTTTTGGGAAATTTTATAGGTTCAAAACCTTCTGAATCAAGTAAAGGGAGCACAAATGAGGGCAACCCTCAGATTTTCAATTTTCTTCTCAGCCTGTCCTCATTTTCACTTTTAATACCTGAATTTTAACTTTGAACACAAGTAGCACCCATAACCCCTTGAAATTACAGCTAAGTCCAATTCTAGCACATTCTAGAGTGATCCTAGTCAGTGAAAGAATCTTTCTCCTTTGAATTTACTAACTTACCCTTAGTTAATTGACACAGAAACTAACTATAACCAATTGAACCTAAATTGATTTAACTAACACAACCAATTTAAACAAACATGCTTAATAAGTAACATTAACTCTACTGAATAGAAGTAAAAACAATTAACCAAGACTTAACAGAGACATAATAATTCTAATGCAATCAAAACCACACTAATACTCAAATTAGAATCAGAAACAGGAGAAATTAAAAACCTAACACAGTCGACCAATCAGCCATGCTTTAAAGCACCAAAAAGATAAAAATAAAAATGTAATTTAACTAAGATGAGGACATACTCAAATAGAGAAAAAATATATGAAGAACAGGGAAAGAAATTCAAACTCACTAACACGGCTGAAACTTGGATGCTCATTGATTTAAAATTTCACTATCCTTGCTGATATTTGAACATCACAGGCGGGGGATTCTTTATGAGAAAAGTGAGGCGACTTCATGAAATCAATTTAGAACGATTTCGGGGAAATTGGGGTTTTGCCCCAAAAATTTCAAACCCAAATTGGAGGTGTTTCAGTGGGATTCGAGGGAAAATGGTCATGGATTTGAGTTGAGGGAAGCTAGGACAGTCAATGGTGTAAGTTCGGAGCGATTATGATTAGTTGACGTCGTAGCGGCAAAATATTCCGATTAAGATTCGAGGATTTTCGGTAGGGTTCGAGGGAAATCAAAGGCGAGAATGGGAAGAGGATGATCAGGGGAGTTCGTAGTGTGAATTTGAGGTGGATTAGTATAGGTTTCATCCGCCGGCGGCGGTTTTTCTTACGGAGATACAGAGAGATACGAGGAACAAAGGGGTTGGTTGTTTAGGGTTATACGAATTTCAGACAGTTATATTGATTATTGAGGATTTGTCCCAGGCCGTTGGATCAATGGGGTTGACGGTTGTGACTAAGAGTCGTTTGGACGAGCCGAGATTTCTGACGGGTTTGAGGAATGGGTATTGGGCTTGGACCGCTTCGGACTGGCGGTTGGTTGCAAAATTGAACCAAAATTGATTTTTAAATTAAAGCCACTCCCCATTGTATTTTTATTTTCTTTTTAATTTGATCTTTTTCTTCTTTTTTTATTTTTTTTTGTATTTATTTTCTAATTTTAAAAAAAATCAAAATTAATCTAAAAGTAATTAATGCCTAAAATTTACTTAATAACTATTTTGATAATTTCTCAATTAAAACGATAAAAATGCTAAAGTGAACTATTTTTGTCATTCTCTTCATATCCTATTCTAAAATTAATCCCTAATTAATACTAACATATGAAGTTAAAACCTAAATGCAAATGCATATTTTTGTATTTTATATGAATTATCATGCACAAATAAAATGCAAAAATTATTAGAAAATGACACCAAAATGCAAAAAAAATTATAAAAATAAAGAAAAATCATTTTGTATGAATTTTGGGAATAATTTGCTTAGGGCTAAAATCACGTGCTCACAACTGCCCCTCTTTGTCCGGAAAACAAGTGAGCAGAAATGAGGATTTTTGCCCGTTCACATATTCCGTGTGAAGCATTTTTGAAAAGTTTTATCGCACCCTGCTTCAGGGGTTGCCTACATATCCTAGGCCAAACATGAATCAGGTCAGTATAGTTCGTGAGTGTTTGGTAGCTGGGACTACCAGGAGCTGTGATTTCACTGCGATTGTTGTTGTTACTGCTCGATGACCTTCCTTATTATACCGTGTCATAAATAAAAGAAGCTAGCCTAAGCTATAAGCTATGAATTACAAAAGTCCTATCGAAAAATCTTCAAACTTGCATCTTGTACTTCCTTAATGTCTATTTATCTTGTGTTTTCTTGGTGAAATCCATTGTTGTTTCTTCAACTCGCTAACCGAGATGTTGGTCCTTCTCCCCCAATTACTGTACTTGAATAAATTTGAACTTGAATGTATTCCTATGTTATCCAGGCGGGCTCCTGATTGCTTGAAAATTGAACGTATTCCTCTATTATCTAGACGGGTTCCTAACTGTTGGGCCTGAAATTGAAATGTATTCCTCTATTATCCAGGGGGGCTTCTAACTTCATAAGAATAGACAAAATAAAGAAACTTTCTGCCCCAGTTTGGAAACTAAGCACGTTTTACCAGATATTAATAAGAATTTGACTAAAGCTTGACTTAAAATACCTCTGTTATACAGGTGGGCTCCTGATTTCTGAAACTTGAATTGTATACCTCTGTTCTTCAGGCAGGCTCCTGATTGCTAATTTGAATTGTATGTCTCTATTCTCCAGGCGGACTCCTGACTTCAAATTAGACAAAGAAATTGACTGAAAACTAAAATTTGAATTGTATCACCTCTGTTCTTCAGGAGGGCTCCTGATTACTAAAATTTTAATTGTATGTCTCTGTTCTCCAAGCGGACTCCCGACTTCTGTATTTTGAAATTGAATGTCTCTGTTCTCCAGGTGGACTCCTGGCTTCAAATTAGACATAGAAATTGACTGAAAACTAAAATTTGAATTGTATCACCTATGTTCTTCAGGCAGGCTCCAGATTGCTAAAATTTGAATTGTATGTCTCTGCTCTCCAAGCGGACTCCTGACTTCAAAATAGACAAAGAAATTGACTGAAAACTAAAATTTGAATTATATCACTTTTGTTCTTCAGGCAGGCTCGTGACTGCTGAAATTTGAAGTGCATGCCTCTGTTCTCCATGCAGGATCCTGACTTCTAAACTTGAAATGTATTCCTCTATTATCCAAGCGGGCTCCTGATTTCACAAAAATAGACGAACCAAAAAAACTTTCTGCCCCAGCTTGGGAAAACCTGTCCAAACTGGGGCTTATTACCACATACTGATAAGGGTTAAAAACTTGCATGCTTTGAAATTTACATGCTGGAATGTATTCCTTTGTTATAGGGGCGGGCTCCCCACTTCAACACTTTACAATTTTACTCTAAAATGCGAACATGAAACAACTTACATTTCTCTATGCTACTCCTCATTTTCTTGTATTTCAACCATGCCACACTTGCGATTAAACTTTATTAATACATGCTCTTCCCTCACGGAGAGTTCCTCCTAACAAATTCTGCCCCTGTTTCAATCACCGAAAATTTTGTTAGTTTAAAAATGGTGGTTAATTGATGGCATTCTTGCTGCATCGTACTTCCATTGCCTTGCTTTGTATTGCCTGACTTCCTCTGAACTTCCTAACTTTCTAAGCGACTTCCATGTTTCCCAATTTCTGACAACCTGAATGCTTTTGTACCCATACTGTTGTTTAAACTTTCCGGCCCTTTTTCCTAAACCTTCACATTTCCCACAACATTTCCCAAATATTCTGCCAATGAAACTTTCGACGACTTTCCCTATTCCATTTTACATCACATTGTTGTTAACATGCTTTGACCACATTATGCTTTACAATTTTCGGAAGCTGTAGTGGCCTTTGAAATCCTTTCCCCTTTGCATTGAACAAAATTGACATTTGAACATTTTAGACAAATAAACCCCGAAAGAGAATGAAATGCAATGATTTTATAAGTTAAGGATAAGAAGAATCCAAAATCAGATAACTGTTAAAAAGGAAAAAGAGAATAAACTTATCTGACCGGAACAACTGGCACCAATGATTATGACATGCATTTTGGACTAACTGGCCCAACTGATTCAACTAACCAGCTTTCAGTTAACATACTTCATTGCCTATAATTTCCATCACTTGATTACTTTCACCAAACCTTACCCCTTTTATCTTACAGTGCCTCGAAATAGTTTTCACCAACAAGACTCTCTCATTTTTATCTTTTGTTTTTCTTGCATGAACTAGAGTGTTGCAACTGCCATGAATCATCGCTACCTGCTCAACTTGGCATTTCTCAAAAATTGATCAGCATGTCTTTCTTTGGACCGTAATGTAGGTTTTTGGATGGGTTAGAAAGAAGGGTATAAAAGGCTCAAAACAATTCAAAATAGGTTAATTGGAATCTGATTTCTCAAAACCATCACAACTTCTACCCCAGTTTCTTGCTTGGGGACCTTTGGATTTTTTTGGTATGACTGAACCTCGAAGAGGCTGCCTACGTACCCTTTCGGGATCAAGTCAAACGTAGTTCACTTTATCGTAATTACCTTTGTTGTGATTCTTTTCTCCTTTCTTTTGTTTTCCTTTCTTTTCTTTCTTTTCACTTTCTTTTCTTTCCTTTTCTTTTTCTTTTCTTTTCTTTTCCTTTCTTTTTTTCTTTTTCTTTTCCTTCCTTTTTCTTAGCCTTTTTTTCTTCTTTTCTTTATGTTTGGCACCTGCGTTTCTTGATCGTGCCGTTGATTCTGAAAGAGGAGTATGAAAAATAAGTAAGGCTCAAAGGGGATGGCAATGGATTAAAGTGTTTGGATTGCAAAACAAAACGCCTTTGTCATTTCAATCTTTAAGACATGCCAAATACAAATAGATAAATTCAGAAATTGAGAAATCATACATAATATCTCTTGACCACATCATAATTGATGGCCATTTCGACACATTTTACTTCTACATTTGTCAAATATAGTGCACCGTTAGACAACACTATGGTTACAACAAATGGCCCTAGCAGTTTGGGCAATTTTTCCTTTTGCTTCAGCCCAATGAGGCAGAATTTGCCTCAGTACTAACTATCCGACTTTGAATTTCCTCGGGATCACTTTCTTATTGTATGCTCTTACCATTCTTCGTTGGTACAGTTGACCATGACACAGTGATGTCAACCTCTTCGCGTCAATCAAACTCAAATGCTCAAGGCGGCATTTCACCCATTCATCATCATCGATCTCAGCCTCTGCAATGATTCGCAGAGATGGGATTTCCACCTCTGCAGGTATTACTGCCTTGGTGCCATACACCAATAAATAAGGAGTTGCACCCACTAAAGTACGAACAGTGGTGAGGTATCCCAACAATGCAAAAGGCAACTTTTCGTGCAACTGTCTCGAACCTTCCACCATCTTTCTCAATATTTTCATTATATTCTTATTGGCCACCTCAACCGCACCATTGGTCTTAGGGCAGTACGGAGTAGAATGCCTATGGGTAATCTTGAACTGCTCACAAGTTTCCTTCATCAAATGACTATTGAGGTTTTCCCCATTGTCTGTAATGATCACTTTTGGTATCCCAAATCGACAGATAATGTTTGAATGCACAAAATCCACAACAGCTTTCTTGGTTACAGACTTGAACGTTCTAGCCTCTACCCACTTGGTAAAATAGTCTATAGCTACCAAAATAAATCTATGCCCGTTTGACGTTGTTGGTTTGATTGGCCCAATAAAATCCATGCCCCATGCGACAAAAAGGCCATGGTACAGACATCGTGTGTAGTTCTGATGGCGGAGAATGAATCAAATCTCCATGCACTTGGCACTGATGGCATTTACGCATAAAACTGATACAATCCCTCTCCATAGTAACCCAATAATAACATGCCTGTAGGATCCTATTTGCCAAAACATATCCACTCATATGCGGTCCATAGACTCCCGAATGTACCTCAGACATAATAGATGTGGCTTGCGTTGCATCCATGTATCTCAACAGCCCGAGATCTCGGGATCTTTTATATAACACTCCTCCACTAAGGAAAAACCCACTTGCCAATCGCCAAATCGCTGTTTTCTGATTGCTGATGTCCTACACCTGGTATACCCCCATTCTGATATATTCCATGATTTCGTGATACCACGGCTTGCTATCAAGTTCCTCTTTTATCATATTACAATAAGCATGCTGATCCCGGACCTGAATCTGCAGAGGGTCCACATAAGCCTTGTCCGGGTGATGTAACATTGACGCCAAAGTAGCCAAAGTACAGGCGACCTCATTATGAATCCTTGGAATGTGCCTGAAATCTATAGACTGGAACTGTTAACAAAGTTCATGCAAACATTGTCGGTACGGTATAAGCTTTAAATTCCACATTTCCCATTCTTCTTGAATTTGGTGTACAAGTAGGTCCGAGTCACCCATGACCAAGACTTCCTGGACACCCATATCTACAGCTAATCTCAGTCCCAAGATTCACACCTTATATTATGCCATGTTGTTCGTACAATAGAAATGAAGTTGGGCTATAATAGGGTAAAGCTGACCTGTTTCAGAAATGAGTATCGCTCCTATTCCCACGCCTTTCATATTTGCAGCCCCATCAAAGAAATTTTTCCATCCCGGCTTCTCAATTTGCTCCAATTCTTCAATGTGTATCACCTATTCATCTGGGAAATAAGTTTTCAAAGGTTCATAATCTTCATTGACTGGATTCTCATCCAAATGGTCAGCTAATGCTTGTGCTTTCATCGCAGTCCGTGTCACATAAATAATGTCGAACTCTGTAAGCAGGATCTGCCACTTTGCAGGCCTCCCTGTGGGCACAGGCTTCTGAAATATATGCTTCAATGGGTCCAAGTGAGATATGAGGTAAGTAGTGTAGGACGACAAATAATGTTTCAACTTCTGTAACACCCAAGTTAGGGTGCAACATGTCCTCTCTAGATGTGTATACTTAACCTCGTAAGATGTGAACTTCTTACTGACATAATAGATTGCCTGCTCCTTCCTGCTTGTAACATCATACTGCCCTAGTACACAGCCGAATGAATTATCCAAACATGTTAGGCATAGAATCAAAGGCCTCCCTAGTTCTGGCGGGACCAAGACATGTGGGTTTGACAAATACTCCTTTATCTTATCAAAAGCCTCTTGGCATTCATCAGTCCATTTGACTGCATCGTCTTTCTTTAACAATTTGAAAATCGGCGCAAAAGTTGTCGTGAGCTGAGCAATGAACCTACTAATATAATTCAATCTTCCCAACAAACTCATCACCTCAGTTTTATTTCTTGGAGGCGGCAATTCCTGAATAGCTTTGATCTTCGATGGGTCTAGCTCAATACCTCGACGATTGACTATAAACCCCAACAACTTCCCAGATGGGACCCTGAAAGCACATTTTGCAGTATTGAGCTTAAGATTGTACCTGCGAAGCCTTTGAAAGAACTTTATCAAATCTCTGACATGGTCGGACTGCTGTCTAGACTTCACGATCACATCATCCACGTACACCTCAATTTTCGTATGTATCATATCATGGAATATTGTTGTCATGGCCCTCATATAAGTTGCCCCAACATTTTTCAAACCGAACGGCATGACCTGATAACAGTACGTTCCCCACAGCATGATGAATACCGTCTTTTCTACATCTTCCTCGTCCATTAAGATCCGATGATTACCTGTGTAACAATCCACAAAAGAACCAATATCATGTTTGGCACAACTGTCAATTAGTATGTGGATGTTTGGCAGTGAAAAATTGTCTTTTGGACTTGCCTTATTAAGATCCCGATAATCGACACACAGCCTGGTCTTGCCATCTTTCTTAGGCACAGACATAACATTAGCCAACCATGTGGGATACCGTGTAACCTGAATGACCTTTGCATCAAACTGCTTGGTAATCTTTTCTTTGATCTTCACACTTATGTTTGTCTTGAACTTTTTCAGCTTCTGCTTGACAGGAGGGAGTTTCGGATCAGTGGGCAATTTCTGAACCACTAAATACGTGCTTAGACCCAGTATATCATCATATGACCATGCAAAAACATCCTTGTATTCGAAAAAGGCTTTATTTATCTCCTCCTTGAGTTGTGGCTCCAGATGAACACTCTCTTTAGTTTCCCGCACATTATCTTGGTTCCCTAGATTAACTGCTTTTGTGTCATTAAGGTTAGGTTTGGGTTTTTCTTCAAAATGACTTAATTCTTTACTAATTTCCTCATAGGCCTCATCATCGTCACATTCCACTTCGTCATCACACTCGATTTCTTGTATTATTATTTTTGAGTTAGATTGGCTTTTAAAACTAGGCCGAAGATTCTTCATGCATGTCATATCATTGATATCAGCATACAAAGAACTGTAGAGAAAAGAAAAGAAAAGAAAAATGGAAACAAAATTAGGAATGAAGAAAGAAGAAAAATTGCATTTCATTGAATGTAACGATAACAGGGTTTTAACTCATCCAAAAGGACGGAACATAGCAACTGAATTACAAACCCTAGAATAATCCAGGTGAACAAAAGGAAAATAAAACCCGCTACCACGACTCCCTCCGAACTAGAAGATGAGTAGCTTCCCAATTGTTGACATTAGCATATGGTCCGATGTATTGTATATCTGCTTTGCTTGACCCTTCCCTGGCCTCAACCATGTTCACTTCATCAAATACCCTCTCGAACACTTTATCCAAGTTCCCATCTGCACCAATCAGTGGACCCGACACCATTGCCAATAACTGCTTTTTGGCACCCAGCCTAACGAAGGACTTGGACAGGCGTCGTATCGGTTTGGGAAAAACCCAAGCTTTCTTTTTCAATTTACGTGCCCTTCTGACATCTGCTGATGTTGGCTTGAACCCCAACCTGAAGGTGTCCATATTCTTAGGCAAAGAAACAAGTTGAATAAATCCCTGAAGCTCAGCCCCCAGACTATTCCCTGACACGAACCCATTACTCAGCATTTCTGATACTACCATGACGGTCAAAGCTTCCACCCTGGGACGTGGATTGCTTTTACCCTCCGGCACTCTTTTCACCGAGATCGTGTGGAAGACCTGCTAAACCTATGGCCCCTTATCATCATCAGTTTCTATAAAGGGAATAATGGCATCACTTAAAGCGCATGTCGGATCTTCCCCATATATCACGATTTCTTGTCTGTCCCACTCGAACTTGACCATTTGGTGCAGTGTCGAAAACACTACCTTGGCCGCTTATTAACCATTGAATCTTTACACTTGACCGTCAAGTAGAGAACTTTGTTGTGCTATGTGCCCTCAATGAACAATTCATCATCAGAAAATGTTACCCGGATCACCTTAAAGATCTTGTTGGCAATTGTCTCCAAATGGTTGGCTGAAATTTTGTCGGGCACATGAGCTTCAATCAATATCTTCATCAAAGCCCGGCGATGCTCGTTCGAGTGGATCAGTAATGATAACAGCGATATCTGAGCTATTTTTTTCTCAGTTGTTCAATAATGGAGTAATCTTGTACTTTTATCTTTTTCAGAAATTCCTCCACCTCTTCTTCCGTCACAGCTTTCTTGATTAGTACCGGATTGTCTTTAACTCCCCTAGCCTTTCTCCATTCCCCAGGGGAAAAACAATGTCCCGACCGAGTTAACCCATGTGCTTCACAACTCTCTTCCTTAATTTCCTTTCCTTTGTATGTCACCACTACCATTTCATATTTCCATGGCACGGCTTTGCTATTGACCATGGGTAATTGAACTACCGGTTTTATGATGACCGGTTCTATACAGACCCCTTTCACAACAACCACGGGTGCAGATGATACCCCTGGTACCACTAACTTGACCGGCTCTGGCTTCTTTTCACCGACGGACGACCCTTTACCCATTACCACCACTGGCTTGTCATCTATTTCTTTTGACTGAATTGCTGGCTTTGCCTTAACTGCCCTTTCTTTCTCCTTGGCTTCATTAGAATGGATCATCAAGACTATCTGCGAGGGCTTTTTAGGCTCGGCCCCCTTATGTATCAGTTCAATCATGTTAGTCTCATGATGTGCTAGCAACGGGTTTTGATTAATGTTTGGCGCCTCTGGAGCCGTACCTCAATACAGTGATTATCAATAAGTTCTTGCACCGCGTTCTTCAATTTCTAGCACTTCTTAGTATCGTACCCTGGCATCCCTGAGCAATACTCACAGCTGACAGAATGGTCCAGTTTTCCGGGAAGGGGATTTGGTACTTTGGGCTCAATTGGGGTCAACATTCCCAACTGTTTCAATATGTGGAAGAGAGTCGTGTAAGATCCTCCCAGTATAGTAAATGTTTTTCTGTTCGGTACATTCTAACTTCTAAAAGCTTGGTTTAGGCAAAAGCCGGTTCTTGGTCTATTAGCCCTAGGAGGTGGATAGGTGTTTTCTGGAGGTGGATATATGTTTTGGGGAGCCGGTGCACGCCTTTGCGGGTGCACTGGAGGCTGAGTATATATCTGGGCGTGGTGGACAAAAAGGTGTGGTTCTGGTGGTGGGTAGTAATGCTATGGTGGGCCATATGAGGTGTACTGGTAATTTGGGTGGTGGGGTCTGGGTTGGTTGTAGTAGGGTGGAGGGTTGTTGGACGTGGACCAAGTACTAGCTTCAACTGTGGCAACTTCTTCCTTCTTCTTCTTTCCGAGCACACCACCAGTACCACTTTGGATGGCATGAGTGGTTGCTTTCAGTGCCGAATAGCTAAAGATTTTGTTACACTTCAATCCCTTTTCAATCATGGCTCCCATCTTTACCACTTCATTAAATTATTTTCCAACAGACGTCACTAGATGACCAAAGTAGGTTGGCTCCAATGTCTGCAAGAAGTAATCTACCATCTCACTCTCCCTCATCGGATGATCAACTCTTGCTGCTTGTTCTATACAGCGGAAACGAAATTCTCTAAAACTCTCCATGGGCTTCTACTCCAGCTTCAACAATGACAGACGATCAGGGACTATCTCAAGATTATACTTAAAGTGGCCAATGAATACTTGTGCCAAATTATCCTATGTGCACCATCGGCCAGGATCCTATCTCGTATACCATTCCAGTGCAGACCCGCTTAAGCTTTGACCGAAATAGTCTATCAGTAATTCATCCTCTCCCCCAACTCCTCTCATTTTTCTGCAGAAACCTCGGAGGTGGGACACCGGGTCGCCATGTCCCTCGTACAAATCAAACGTGGGAATTTTGAAACCTGGGGGCAACTGGAAATCAGGGAAAGGGAATAAATCTTTGTAAGCAACACTGACTTGGCTACCTAAGCCATGCATGTTCCTGAAGGATTGCTCCAGGATTTTGACTTTACGAATCACTTCCCCCTGTTCTGCATTCTTAATTAGTTTCTCGACTTCTCCCGAAATCTCAAAATGGGGTGTATTGGTGTATGGCTCAGGAGCTTTAAAAGTGGGTCCAGGAGGGTAATATTGGGTGTCGTGAGCTTGGAATAGCGTCTCGCTGGACGACCTTTGTAATGTGGCTGGGGAGGTGCCACAACGACTAGAACCATGGGTGGAGGAGGGTTCTGTTTGGGTGATGGAGCTGGAGGAGAATATGAAGTGGTACCATAGCCTTGGGTGTGATAGGGGAAGGATGGAGATGTGTTAGGAGTAGGTAGTTCCTGAGTTTGCACTAGAGGTGGGATATAGGATGGGTTGGTAAGTTATGAAGGTGCCGGGTGCCCCTCAGACTAATCTTGGTACATTTCAGCCATCTATGCTTTGAACTTCCTCATATCTTCTTTCATAGCACCCACATCATTCACCTCGATCTCTTTTGTAGGGTCCACAATACTGGAGTCACATTCTTGTCCTGTCATCTTATATTTCGGCCGGGGGTTGTACGGGTGAGTTGCTAGAATGCCATATCAACTAACCACCTGTCTGTACTCAGACATTTGGACAACACCTTGGTTAGTGGTTAGGCTTCAAAAGATTGGATAACCGCACGTTAGCATGAATGCACTTATACATTTAACCATCTCTATTATGCATTTGCTCGACTGCATGTGTCATCCTGGACTTTTATTATTTTTCGTCACTTTTCATTTTCTCTTTTCTCTCTCTTTCGCTTTCTTATTCTATCCTTTCTTTGTTTCTCTGCTCCTTATATTCTTTACCCACTTTTCTTATTTTCATTCCTCTTTTTCCTTGTTTTTCCTCTCTTTTCTTTCTTTATTTTCGCCTTTATTTTTATCACTATTTTCTTTCTCTCTCTCTTTCTATTTTTTCCTTGTTACAATTACGGTCAAATTCTATGGAGATTGCCTACGTATCATGACCCCGTACGAATCAGACCAAGCATAGTTCGTGAAAAATAAGTGCAAAAGTAAAGGATGGAAATAAAATTTTTGGAATTTGCAATTTTCATTACTAACCAAACTATTACAAACTAAACATTTTTGCGGAATGAAAATAACAGACGCAAATTAAAACAAAACACAGACTCTAAGACTACCAACATACTTGACAAACAAATGATAGACTCAAAATAAAAAACTACAGACACGGACTACGCATACTCTAAAGCCTCAAATACTGGTGCCCGTTGGGCATCGTTCAGCCTCGCCGCGGGCCTTGGATCCAAATCCCTTTTGAGTTGCTCTAATTCATTCATGGTTCGCTTCACATACATCACTACTGTTGGGACAAAAGTAGTATAGGTCATATCTTCATAAATCCGACATCTTCTGAAAATGGCACAAGCAATGGCTCTAATCCTGTCTCTTGTTTGCTTCTTTTCTATAAGTAGGTGTTTTATCTTATCACTATATGTCTTTAGCGCCCGAGAGTCCTATAGGTGTTGATCCTGCAATTGTTGCACTTCTACCTCCTTTTGGGCCAACAGGTCATACCAATGTCCACTTTCAATTATAAATTTCTAGCCTGCTTAATCGCTTTACCCTCAAGGGCAACCACCTTTCTCTTTAGATTGGCAACAATTTTCTCGTGGTCCCTTTTCAATTGATTCAAGTACTGAAGACACTCCTTTGTTTTTTTATCCCACTGTGCTTTGAGTTCTGCCATGACATTCTCAAATTTTTCTAATTCATCCCGACATTCCTTGACTTCATTTTCCAACCCTTTTAACGGTCGCTCATCTGATCGACTCCTTGGTTGTTTATCCGCGACTATTCTCAACTGCCGGATTTGGGCTCTAAGTGCTTTGTTTTCTCTAGCCAATCTGTTCTTCTCACTTTGATCTACGACAACTTGCACGCTCTCAAATTTTAGATTTTTGACTTGCTGCTTCAGCTTCCCAATTTCAGCCAGTTAAGCTTCTTCCTTTGCTAACCAATCCCACTGCTCTTGGGATGACTCGACGAAATCTTCGAGATGAGGTCTTTTAGCCGGTCTCCCGCACAGCACGTCAGCTCTGAATCAATCATGATACCCAGGGGCAACTTCCCCTTTAGCCCTATCTGACACACAAGTGTTCGCCGTTAAATGTTGACACTCACTCCAGATCTAGAGAACCTCTTTTTCGGGGAACCGACCGTCAGGACTAATTTTGACCACTTGGGTACTCAGGTATTCATCTCTCGGTACTACTTGATACCTCCCGAGTTGCCTCAGAACCCGATGTGGCGCATAGGGCTGGATACTTTTAAGTCCCATCAATAGAAAATGAGGCTTGGCTACTGGCATATATATGATTTCTTCGACAGGCAACCATCCAAGCGCCCACTGTATCTGGCTGGCAGTGAGGGTCTGAAATAATGATGTCCAGGCCGCGACTCCTTCAGGTAGACTAGCCCCGTTGATTCTTGTGTAAAATTCTCCTATAAAAGTTTTCTCAGACGAACCATAACTCAAGAGTTGGGAGCGGTGGCGTAAATGCTCAGTCATCCACATTTGTAACAACAAGTTACATCCCTCAAAAAAGTTGCCCCCAGCTTTGCAAGCAGTGAGAGCCCGGAAGATGTCAGCCACGATCATAGGCGCCAAAGTGCTTTTTTCCATGGTTAGCAAGGTACTGACGACCCCAACTACTTTCAAATCAATATTTCCGTCTTTCCTTGGGAATACTATAAGGCCCAAAAAAGCTACTTTCCTTGGGAATACTATAAGGCCCAAAAAAGCTATCATAAAAGCCACGCGCATGTGTTCTTCCCATATTTGTCGATTACTTCTACTCCATAGCTTGAAGTCTGGCTTATTGAACCTGCCCACGTGGCCATATCTATTATATATGAAGAGGAGACTGCAAAAACCCTTTGCAAAATCTGGATGATGCACTGTCCGGGGTATTTTCAAGGAATCCAAAAATCGACGTACAGTGACGGCCCTGGGAGCAATCAAGTATTTGAACCTTAACAGAGCTTGATCACTTCCGATGTACCCCGCTATTTCTTCCAATGTCGGGGTGAGCTCAAATTCCGAGAAATGAAATACATTATGTGCGGAATCCCAAAAAGTGACCAATGCCTTGATAATATCCCCACGAGGCTGGATGTCCAATAAATACGGGAGATCTTTCATATACTTCTTCACTTCGTCTTGCCCTTCTTTGCCTGTCATTCCACCATAATCGCAACTCAAAAGGGATTTTGGTCATTATTGAAAAGGGTTCATTTTGCATCGTGCTCATCCAGCACATTTATTAAGGTGATTAAGCAAAAAGAAAAACTTTTATTTGACTCAAAATAAAACTATCTATATTCTTTTCCCAGATTTTAAAAATAACGGACTTGGCTTTCAAACGCGGCCTTTCAGTACTTCGAGAATGAAGATTTTAAGGCTGCGAGAGTTAACTGGTCAAAAATAAAAATTGACCAAAATGGCTGTTTTGCAAAGCCAGCCTTCCGGCGTCCCTTTTGGGAACATTCGTCTATTTATGACAAAACGGCCTTACCAAACTTATTTACGACTCTTTTCTTATTTTTCAAATAAAAATAAAAATAAAAGACCCGGTATTGCAAACATGGCCATTCAGTGCCTCGAGGACGAAGATTTTAAGGCTTTGAGGGTCAAAAATCAAGACATGGCCACATGTGGATATTTATCCAAAGTCAGCCTTCCGGCATCCCGTTTGGGAGCGTTTGGCTATTTTTGACGAAAACGGCATCACCCGACTTATTTACGACGACATAAAATTTTTGATATTTTTGGCTATTTTTTCAAAGGAAAGTTTAGATCCGATGAGGGTTGCCTACGTATCCCACACCCTGTGAGAATCAAACCGGCGTAGTTCTAGCAGATTAACCGAACATTTTAAAACAAGACTCTTTTTGATTTTTATTTTTGGCATTTCATAAAAAAAAAAAACTATTTTTAAAAACAAGACTCTTTTTGAATTTTATTTTTCATGGCAAGACATACTATTTTTCTTTTCAATTTTTTTTTGAAAACAAGACAAATTAACGATTGTCTTTTTTTCCTTTTCATTTTCAACAAAAAATAAAACAACCTATTTTTTCCAAAGTAAAACAAAGACTCTTTTTCCTTTTCAACAAATAATAAATCAACCTATTTTTTTAAGATAAAAATAAAGACGCTTTTTCTTTTCTTTTTCAATAAAACAACATATTTTCTTTTCCATTGGCAAATAAATGATTTTGAAAACAAGAAAATCCAAAAATAAAGACTCTTTTTCTTTTTATTTTCCCTGGCGAAACAGACTATTTTTCCTTTTCTAGTTTTTGAAAACAAGATAGAATAACGACTCTTTTTTTTTTATTTTTCCTTTGCTTTTTAGTAAAACAAACTAATAAATATTTTTTTTCATTTTCTCAAAATTTCGGCATAGTTTCGACAGCATTTGGGCATTGGATTTTTTCAAAATAATCAATTAACTCTCTAACCGCTATTTCTCTCTTTTTTTATTTTCCTCAATTTCATAATATCCCCGATATTCAAAAGATGGTCAACATGCGGGCTTGAGACAAATAAATGCACGGAAAACAAATAGGATGTATCAGGATGGTCTTTTCATTTCAGGTTGTTAGTCCTAGACAGATTCAACCCCTGTGTTGAGTCCTGTAAGTCAGATGCAACATGATTCAAATAAGCGTTCCTACTAGGGATCCGGCATGAAGTCACGTTATTCTATGTTCAAAACCTGGGTCGGTGTTCTAGACTGTGTACCCGAGCAGACAACTCGAGTCGAGGAGGGGGCAACTTTCCGAAAACCAAAAGGCCATCCGGCTTAGTAACTTGTCCGAGCCTCTTTCTTATTTCAAGGTATGACACTAACAGAATAGGGAGTTTCAACCAGTAAACACATCCCTGGAGGTGAAGAGAGAAGGGTGTCGACACAGTTTATATACAGTTGAGATAATATCAAAGTGGTAACATTTAGCACATTAAGCATGAAACATGTAGAAAAATCATATATAACCAAATACAACAATTTATCTAAGCTTGAATTCTGAACCCTGAACAAACGTTCTGGATTCTTATCCCCACCAAAGTCGCCAGAGCTGTCACACCTACTTTTTTACCTACACTCGCAAGGGCGTAAAGGAGTTTTTCCACTTAAAGGATAATCGAAACGGATTTAGTTTATTTATTATTCAGAGTCGCCACTTGGGAGATTAATGGTGTCCAAAGTCACCGGTTGAATCCCGAACCGAGAAAAAAGATGACTTTGATACAGTATGCGAACCAGAAATTCGGATAAGGAATTCTGTTAACCTAGGAGAAGGTGTTAGGCATTCTCAGTTTCCATGGTTCTAGCACAGTCGCTTAATTGTTGCATTTGATTTTATCTGATTTTCATACATGCTAACTTATGTGCATTTTATTCGTAAACCGCTTTTTATATTTGTTTATTTTAAACGAATTGCGACGTCGTGAAAACGCGTTTCGAACCACGTCGCAATCAATGCACCCGTGGTTGTCAACACATTTCGACTTCGTCGAGATTTGGATCTGGGTCGCATCAATGCGCACCGAGTTTAAGGAAGTAATTTATTTAATCGCACCTAAAGATTCTAATATAATATTATTTTGGGGAAGGACATGAAGTTCGCTAAACGGCCCTCCCAAATTCTAATCATTTTTAATAACCATTTATTGAGGGCCCCACATTTATTTATATTGTTCAATGAGGCTCGTCTCATTTTATGAACTTTTTTTCTATCATTATTTACTTTATAATAATTACGCCGTCGTGAAAACGCGCTTTGAATCCCGTCGCAACCAATGCGCCCGTGATTGTCAACATATTTCGACTTTGTCGTGATTTGGATTTGAGTTGCATCAATGTGCACCCAAGTTTAATAAAGTAATTTAATTAAATTGTTCCTAAAGATTCTAACATATTATTATTTTGGGAAAGGCCGTGAAATTCACCAAACGGCCCATCCCGAAGTCTAAAAATTAACACAACATTTATTTGAGGGCCCCACCATTTGTATTTTTATTTGGCGAGACTCTGTCTCATCATCTTTATTTATAGGTTGATCCTAAAGTGGATATGATATTTTACTTGGTTTTTGTCTCTAATAATAAACAAATGAAACCTAAGTAATTAGATTTTGGAGATTTGCTAATACTTGGCTTCGAGTCTGCCCAGGCCCAAGTAATGCACCAGGGCAAAACCAAACGCTCGAAATCCTTGGGCCAACAAAACGAGGGCCTAATTCCAATCCTGAAAACCATGAAATACTGATTATGGCTTCGAATCTGCCCAACCACAATTTTAAACGAAACAACACACTAGCAGATCTAATTGCAATTTGACAAAACACCAATCGAACTGAACTTCAATTTGATAAAAATAAAAGTGCTGCAGATTCAAACAAACTGATATTGACTCAAAGTAAACAGAATGAATATGATTTTGATAATGTGAGGTATGCTGACCGTTTCAAACTAATTCAGGTGGGTTGTTGAAGTTAAAAAGCTGAGGCATAAACGACTTGTTACACTACTGAAAAAACACCACATTATATTATACTATACTATACTATTTAACACTTAATTAATCCAAATTAAGACAACTAACCATAGAGTTCTCATAATAATCCATAGAAGTCCATTATGACTTTAAATAGCAGACGTAACACCAATTAAACAAACTCAATCCACATAATTCCTACGGTCCTACTCCAGGTTCGTTCAATCTAACAGGATTTAAACATTCAGAATGAATACAAGGATGGGAACTAAACAGTAATGAACATTTGCACTTCAAATTCTCTTTCAGTTAGGATTCATTCAAGTTGAGCTCTATACACCACTCAAAGTGGAGATGACTACCTGGAAACAGGACAGAAAAGGAAGAGAAGATATCAGCAACAAGTAATCAAACTGATACCCAGCAATTCAAATAGCAGTGATGGGCATAGATCAACAACGACTCCAGATTTAACTCCCAGAAATAACTTTGAAACCCAGTAGAAAAATAAAAAACACCTACACACACAACTCGAACACCAATTTAACTTGAAATCCAACCCAGAATACCCACAACAACCAAAAACAAACACCAATGGAATAGTTTCTAAATTTCAGCTAACAACCATGAACTAAGATAAGCTTGACTAACAATTAAACTCGAAATTGAAATGCAAACATCAATAGAACAATGATGTTTTTGGATTTTTTGAAGTTTTGTTGAGTTTTTGTTTTTTTTTATTATAGAAAAGGCATGAAATTCTAATGGAAATTTCAGATTTCAGATCTCACTGTGAATCTGCAGTTAGAGAGTATTTTTGGGGAATTTTTTAGGTTCAAGACCTTCTGAATCAAGTAAAGAGCATGCCCTTTTATAGGCACAAATGAGGGCAGCCCTCACATTTTCAATTTTCTTCTTCGTCCCTCCTCATTTTCACTTTTAATCCATTATTTTTAACTTGGAACACAAGTAACAGCCATAGCTAAGTCCTATTCTAGCACGTTCTAGGGTGTTCCTAGTCAGTGAAAGAATCTTTCTCTTTTGAATTTACTAACTTACACTCAGTTAATTGACCTAGAAAACTAACTATAGCCAACTGAACCTAAATTGATTTAACTACCACAGCCAATTTTTACTAACATGCTTAATAAGTAACACTAACTCTACTGAATAGAACTAATAACAATCAACCAAGACTTAACAGACACATAATAATCCTAATACAATCAAAACCATACTAATACTCAAATTAGAATCAGAAACAAGAGAAATTAAAAACCTAACACAGTCGACCAATCAGGCATGCTTCAACGCACCAAAAAGATAAAAATAAAAATACAATTTAACTAAAATAAGGACAGACTCAAATAGAGAAAAATTATATGAAGAAGAGGGAAAGAAATTCAAACTCACCAACACGGCTGAAACTTGGCTGCTCATTGATTTAAAAATTCACTATCCTTGCTGATATTTGAACGTCATAGATGGGAAATTCCGTATGAGGAAAGTGAGGCGACTGCATGACATCAATTTAGAAAGATTCCGAGGAAATTAAGGTTGTGGATCAAAAATTTCAAACCCAAATTTGAGGGGTTTCAGTGGGATTCAAGGGAAAATGGTCATGGATTTGGGTTGAGGGAAGCTAGGAGAGTCAATGGTATATGTTTTGAGCGATTTGGAATAGTTGACGTCATGGCCGGAAAATCTTCCGACAAAGATTCGAGGATTTCCGGTGAGGTTCAAGGGAAATCAAAGGCGGGAATGGGAAGAGGATGATCTGGGGAGTTCGTGGTGTGAATATGAGGTGGATTGGTGTAGGTTTTGTCCGCCAGCAGAGATGCAGAGAGATACGAGGAAGAGAGGGGTTGGTCGTTTAGGGTTATACGAATTTCGGACAGTTATATTGATTATTGAGGAATTGCTCCGGGTCGTTGGATCAAGGGGAGTTGACGGCTGTGATTAAGAGACGCCGAAACGGCGTCGTTTGGACGAGCCTAGATTTTGGACGGGTTAGGGGAATGGGTATTGGGCTTGGACTGCTTGGGCCTGGCGGGTTGGGTACAAAATTGGCCCAAAATTGATTTTTAAATTAAAGCCACTCCCTTTTGTATTTTTTATTTTCTTTTAATTTGTTTTTTTACTTTTTTTTCATTTTTTAATTTTGTATTTATTTTCTAATTTTTACAAAGATGCAAAATTAAACTAAAACTAATTTATGCCTAATATTTACTTAATAACTATTTTGATAATTTCTCAATTAAAACAATACAAATGCTAAAGTGAACTATTTTTGTCATTTTCTTCATATCCTATTCTAAAAAAAATTAATTTCTAATTAATACTAACATATGAAGTTAAAACCTAAATGCAAATGCGTATTTTGTATTTTATATGAATTATCATGCACAAATAAAATGCAACAATTATTAGAAAATGACACCAAAATGCACAAAAAATTATAAAAAATAAAGAAAAATCATTTTGTTTGAATTTTTGGGAATAATTTGCTTAGGGCAAAAATCACGTGCTCACAAGACCCACTAAGCTAGAATCAATTTTTGCAACCACCAATCCTTAATCAAAGCATAAAATTAACCCAAATAACAAACACCCAATATCTATCATTAAAAAGCAACACTCATCAATTACCCATACTAGGATTGAGCCACAACCCTAGCTAATGGGTTTAGCTAGATATAATTAAAGAAGAAACTGAAGAAGTAGAAGAAGAAACAACCATATTAATTAATTACTAATGTTAAACTACAATATATATGATGAAACAAAGCTAAAAATGCCCAAAATAGGCCAAAACGTAAGTCTCACGAGCGCGAGTAATGTTAATATGTCGAAACATAACCTAAAAATGGCAAATATTCTATTTATAGTGGGCTGGAAAAACTGGACAAAAATACCTCTACAGGGTCAGTGCGGGCCACATAAACACGACCGCGGCCGCACTAGGTTGCTTGATCTCCAAATCTTGCTCTCTGAAGAAGTTGATGCGGACCGCACAAAGTTGGCACACGGCCACATGAAGACCAGCGTGGACCGCACGAACCGGTTGTGCGGCCACATTAATGTTTTAGCAGCTGCTATGAACTCATCTTGACGTGGGCCCCATGACCAGAGAGTGCCGCCGCATGGAGTTGATGTGGGCCGTATGAAGTTTAACCGCGGCCACGTGGTTTGCTAATGGAGAATGGCACCTCGCTGAACTTCTTTAGTATGACTGCATGGCAATATTATGCGGCCGCTTGAGTGAGACCACATGAATTGGGTTGTGGCCGCATTAGTTGATCTTGAAATTGTATAGTCTCTGAACTCCTCTGGTGCAGCCGCATGACATGATGGTGCGGTCCGCACCAAGATCCGAATGTCCTCACTTTAATGATCTTTGACACTTGAGCAAGTTTCACTCTGTTTTGAGTCGATATTTGACAACTTGTCACTTTGTCGCTCAAACATGCAATCAAGCGCAATCTGTAAGCATTTTGGGACTATGTTATAGCAAATTATACTCAAATCGCAGGCAAGTATGGGTATAAAACATGTAAAAATCCTACTTATCAATGCAGATGTCTCGGGATTCCGAAACGCTTAGCTTGAGATATGAAAGTTTCTATAAAAGTGCACAAAGCTGGATTGCAAGTGCGGCAAACGTTAGGGGCAATTTCAAACTACTGTTGCGGGCAATCCGAAAGGAGTTTGCCCATGATATCTTCAAAAGTTGCAGAAATTGTGGTTTTCTTTCCAATGATACAGATGGCTTGCAATTTTGACACTCGTAGATCGAGATAAGAAATTTTTCACGAGTGCGCACAAAGCTGAATAGTGAGTTCGGCAGATAAATGGGAGAATTTCAAAATATTGCTGCAGCTAATCTGCTAGGAATCCTTCCATGATGGTTTATAGATTTCCTTATCTCTGAGTCTTCTTTCTAGTGGCTTGTACGACTAGCGATTTGGACATTCTTATCTTGAGATATGTGCGTTCCAATGACAGTATGTCGTGATGTGAAGCCAAAATAACAGACTTGTGCATCTCCTTCAAAAGTTCATTCCAACTTGTCCTGATGGAATTTAGCCCTCAATTTTGGATATGTTGTTGTGGTGCAAGTTTTGAGTATGCAGAACCAAGCGGATTGCAGTTTGGACACTCATAGATTGAGATACAATTATTTTTTCAATGCAAGCGTGAAATGCTATGAAGTCAAAGTAGCAGAGATGTGCCAAGTGCTTGCTCGCCGAAGTTGAAAATGCCTGCTCTTGTTGTCTTCCTCGCCGGCATGCAAGGATGTGATGTGGTATATGTCGCACTCCCCACTGATGAAATATGGTCTCTCCAAGCCTCCAAGAGCAGGGATTTTGTTGCCGAGGGTGAAATGACACTTCATATGTCTCTCTCCCCAAGCTGCAACAGATGGACGAGTTTTTCGCTAGCGATATTGCATCTCCTTAGGGATATCAAAGACTGCCGGTACTCTCGCAAAAGCCTGCAAAGGAAAACTATTGTGAAAATCCTCGATGCCAGTAATACAAGTTTCTGTGGATACGATACCCGTAGCACAATACTTAAATAGAATGACACTTCAGTTCGACTGATAGATACGATGCCGGTGATACGAAGCTGTTGATCTCACATGATTGATTGGTGCCAATGACATAAAGCTTTGATTCAACAGCAAGCAGTAGTGTCAATAACACAAAAGTTTAACTCGTCATGATATATAAATGTACTTGTGACTCGAAGTTCAAATCGGCGTGACAGGTAACGATGGCAACGGAACGAAGCTTTAGACTATGGCCAAGTTCAATGTCAAAGCAGCAAACTCCATTGCTCAAAGTTTGCAAATTTAAATTTCCTTTGATGGTGCTTCGGTGACTGAAAAGAAAACAAAAGATTGTGAATAAGGGCAAACAAACAAAGTGCAAAAGGAGCACAAAAAACAAGAAAGATAAATTAAAAAATACATAGCTAGCGTTTCAAGTCTCCTCCGCTAGCTCGTGGGGATCCTTTCCTTTCGACGTGTTTCGAGAGTCCAGTCTTGTCTATTTATAGATAGATGCTTAAAGGCAGCTGTCTCAAATTAGGTGTGCACGAGTTATATGTTTCTCAAAGAGATGGAGTTTTATTTCTTTAAGGAATCAAGCTTTTCACACGTTCTTTTTTTTTTCCGGAAAAGAAGGCTAACGTGAAACAAATATGGAATGTTTTGTTCAAGCCAAATTACATTAGCATGCATATAATTTCACGCATTTATTTTTTTTGTTTGCTCTTGGTAAAAAATGAAATAAGCCTAACGTGAGATAAATATGGAAAGTTGTCTGTAAGAATTTTTTAATCACCATAGTTTGTAATTGTTACTTTCAGATCAAATTATATTGCGACCATGTACCGAAGTATTAGAAAGTTAAATTTTTTCTTTGAGCTTGTATTTAGCACTTCACATAAATGTACAACTGGATAAAAGTTCGAATTTGACCGATAGAAGTCACCACAAGTGCTAAAATAAAAATATCACATTCGTTGGTATTTTAAGTCTTGTCATTCGTTTCAGCAAGCCTACACTTCGACCAATCTTGAAGTATCGGGCATAATAGACATGTAATAATTTATTATACATACAAAATTTGGATTAAATTCAGTTGAGTTAAATAATTAATTTGGGCTTTACAAATTAAATAAGTCCATTTTATTATTTTCAGGTCCAAAGTCCATTTCATCTTAAGGCCCAGACTCATTCCATGTGACATGGCATATCCGGTCAAACTCCAGGCTAATAAGGTGACGCCACGTGTTAAATAATGTGGCAATCCAAGTCAAAAAAGTAAGAACCAACCACAAGTCGCCAAGTAGCTAAAATGACATGGACCAATTAGAATCAAGCAAGAGAGTTCTTATTTAGCATGAATGTCCATCCTCTACAACTATAAATAGATGTGTTACATAACTCTCAATGGACATTCAGAGTTGGAGAAGAACACTTCGCAATTGGTGAAGACATCCATAAACAAAGAGATCAATCATCAAGTGCTTAGTTCTTCAACAAAGGAGCAATCAACGGAGTTCTTCCTGGAGATAGACCCGTAACAACAAAGTGATGCTCGACGTTCTTGGTTAAAAACATCACAATGAGGTCTGCATCATACTACGTTCGAGAAAGACGCTTCTCAAGCCCTCGAATCACGAAGAACTTTAGAGAGGAGAATCAAAGGATACATAGAATTGTACTCACAAATATTTATTAATAAAATATCCTTTTCTTACTATTATTTTTGTTGTAGTTTATTTTTCGTCTTACGAAAATTTGCTGCGAACAAGCGGCAATTTAACATGACACTGTGGAGGTGAACTATACTTCACAGAGTTATTCTCCATTACAACCTCACCCCCCATTATAATGAAACCCTTATTTTTGGCTCTTCAGACATTATAAAAAAAATGCTTGATAAGAAGAAGAGAGAAGTATGAATGAAAGTTTGAAGGAAAGTTTTGAATTGATTTCATAAAGTTCTAACGCCTTTAAATAAGACAAGTCCGAGCTGTGGATGAAGATTTTTTTATGTAAAACGTAGTATAATACCACGTTTTATGTATTTGAATTATTGTTATATCAGTTATCCGCAGAACACTTATTGACGGGCCCTAAAATTAGAGTAAAATGCCGTATAATACTACGATTCAGTGTAAATCGTAGTATTATACTACGTCTTATACTAAAAAAATAAATTATTTTTTTTAAGTCTTGCAGAACTCTTATTATTGATGGGCCCAATTTTTTAGGGAAATGCAGTATAATACTGCATTTTCCTTAAACGTAGTATTATACTACATTTCCTTTTAAAAAATAATTTATTATTTAAATGCAGTATTATACTGCGTTTAACTTTAACGATTAATTTTCCGTTAATGATATATACTATATTTTAGTTAAAAATATAATTTTTTAAAATTAAATAAATACATTTTATGTTCAAAAAGGCATTGTTTCAGTTTCGAAATCGGCTACGATAGTTAAAAAGTTACCCGACTATTGAAGTTTGAAACTTCAGAGCCCATGATATGAAGTTTGCATATGAGGTGGTTAAACTTTAAAAATTTCGGCTATTCTTTAAAGTAGGGGTCCTAAAAACAACATTTGTGCACTTCGCTCCTTTGTAACTCGCGGAATAAAACGTTGGAAATGATAGGAGGTAGCCGCTTGTGATGAAAACGTGTAAAACATAGCTAACTTCTAAAAGCTATTACTAATTTAATCATGTTATGAAATAATATAAAAGACAAGAACAATAACTCAAGAACAAGAGCAAATAGAGAGAGAATAGGGAGAGAGAGAAGTATTCTTATTAATACTTGGGGTGATTTACAATGGTAGAGAGCACCTCTATTTATAGGGAGGAGAATGACTTAGCTTCAAGCTAAAACTCTTAGACATTCACTCTAAATTGACTTCTATTTTATAACACTCCCCCTTGAATGTCTATTCAATAATGTGCCTCATAAAACCTTAAAACCAAAACCCATTGGGAAAAATTAAAGAAAGGAAAAAGAGTACACATGTTTGAATATGCGCCTATTGGTTGCCTCGTTAAAAACCTTGCAAGGAAAACCCAGTGGGAAAAAACCTTGTAAGGGAAAAAGAGTGCAACGCGCATTGACTCCCCCTAATGAGTACATCAATTTATATCCTTGAGCATTTGCATTCCAATCTTGTGCATCATCTTCAAAACGATCTTTGGTAGACGTTTGACAAATCAACCATATTGACTTGAATAAATATTCCGCACCTTGAAATCATCATTCTTGATAGATATGAACATCTTCATATAATGGCATGGAATAACTTTTCAATATCTCCATAGATGCATTCTTAATGCCATCATGCTTATAGATATAGCAAGATTCATATGTACACAAATTGTACTTGGGATGTGGTACTTCAAGACCAAGAATTGCATATGCTTCAAGCAACTTAAATCTTTCAAGTTAAGTCATATAAGCCATATAATAGACTTTAGATGCATATCAAGTTTTCCATGTCATGCTAGACAAATAAGACATCGAAAACTGACTATACATACCTTTGACTTTATACTTTCAAGCATTTGAACTATAGGTTCAAAACTACATGTCTTTCATATGGAATCAATTCTTCTTGAATTGTATCTCTTCCATTTAGTTACTTTCTTTGAGTCAGCAAATGCGTATAGCATGCTTTGCAATATGTTGCAATTGAATTATCCCTTTTATGAACTTCAGGTTCATATCATAATATTCGGGGATATACATATACAAATGATAATTCATCCCATGTAACCTTTTCTCAAGTGTTTATCATGTCTCCCCCTCATGTTAGTAAAGCTAACTTGTTTCCTCAACTTTGGGAAATCATCTTTGTGCATTATCATGTCAATATACACGGCACATTAATAATAAGATGAAATTATTTGGTTCCTGACCTTGAACCACTTGTGAGGGGAGAATATACTCTCGTATACAACTTATATCAAACTGATATATATGACTTTGTTCTCATAAGAAACAGTTTAGCTATTTAAGTGGAAGCACTCAATAATTATCTTGCTAAACCAACTTTGATATAAACCAACTTATCAAGATGAACTGTCTTGAGTAGAGAATCTGGAAATTATGCTCGAAGTTAGATTACTGAGCAATTTACCTCGCAAGCACCGGCCAGGCTGCGGGTCAATAACAATTGCGCATGTAACCATATCATAGATGCATCATATGTGGTATACATGGCAGGTGAATGGGCCCATATTCACCTTTGATATTTCCAGAATTTATGGGCTTCAACCCGAACTCTTTAGTTGGTCAGTTCATTAATGAGAACAAGTAATACAAGAGAATTCGTAAAGAACTTTCTAGTTCTTTGATATTCACCTATGTGAATTTGCACATCATACTTAAAATGAGATGGCTAACACGAATGCTAACTGAACAAATTATCAATATTGGTAAACTTCAAATTTACACCATGACACGTGCACTTATCAATAAACTTCAGGTTTATTATGACATGGGTTTTATACCAATAGATATCCACTTTATTGTGGCATTCTTTCGTTTGTGTAGTACAAACTGGAGAACAAAGCGGGTAGCTTTTCATATGCAAATTACCCCGCTACAAGTTGTAGTAATAGGAGATATCAAAGCCTTCCTTTATTTATAGTCTCAATATAATCAATCGCTTTCGCGTGTACTTTGGAAACTGAATAAGTTTCTTTGAGACTTACTACAGCACAATACTCAATTGTGTTTCTCCAACATAGTAATAATTGGCTCTTCTAGAGCTCTCAATTAATTTTGTACTACCACAGATTCATCAACATCCATGTGGTGAATATCTTTCTTAAAGAGAAAGTTATACCATTATGGTCATGTCAAACTTATATGCAAGATATGTTTCTTGCATTATCGTTGTCCTTTAATAGTCATATTTCCAAAATACTTTGGCGTACAATAGGTACGTGACCAACGATCATTCATGCCATATATCATCTAAAACCTCCTTCTAGGGGTGAGTGTGGTATATTTAATACCAATTTCATGTTCATATTCTTCCAATAATGAATATGTATTCGTGAATCAAATGTTGTCACATTCACTTCGAGGATATGTGATTTTGTTATCCTTTTCAAATCTATAAATGCGTCAGGCATTTTATTTGCTATTCTTTGCAAATGGATAATCTTTTGTGCCTCTTTCACAAATAGAGGTATGTGGATCAAGATGAGATAATGATGCATTTTTCCACAAAATTTCCCGTTTGGTTTCACCAACTTCTCCCCCTAATTTTGGGAAAAGTGTCTCATCAAATTGACAGTCTGCAAATCGTGCAGTGAACAAATCTCCTGTCAATGTTTCGAGGTAGCGAATAATGGAGGGCGATTCAACCTCAACATATATTCCTAACCTTCTTTGCAGACCCATTTTGGTGCGGGATGGCGGTGCTAAAGGCACATATACTGCGCATTCAAAAATTCTTAAATGGGATATATTGGGTCCATGACCCAAAACCAATTGCAACGGGGAATATTTATGTCAATTCGTCAGCCAGAGACGAACTAGCATTGCTGTATGCAAAATGGCGTGACCCCAAACCGAAGTGGGCAGCCGACAAACTAAAATGCTGCATGCAAAATGGCATGAACCCAAACCAAAGTGGGCAGCCGACGAACTAGCATTGCTGCATGCAAAATGACGTGAACCCAAACCAAAGTGGGCAGCCGACGAACTAGCATTGCTGCATGCAAAATGGCGTGAACCCAAACCAAAGTGGGCAGCCGACGAACTAGCATTGCTGCATGCAAAATGGCGTGAACCCAAACCGAAATGGGCAGCCTCGTTTTCATGAAGAATTCAAGATTATTCTCATCTATTATCTCAATATGATATCCATTTTGAATGATATCTTTAAAACTCAACAAGTTCTTCTTAGACTTGGAGGAGAATATTTCATTCTCTAAGATAAACGCCGTGCCTTTGGGCAGAGTTACAGTTGCTCTTCCGGAGCCTTCAATCAATTTACTTCCCATGGTTTGACATATAAAAGAAAATATACGAACATGAGAATAAACAACTTCAATCCGTTTGTGTCACATAATATTTTTAAAATCTGCTGCTAACAGTTGACTAACAAAATCAGATATGTTATCCATAATTGATTACTTTGCAGTTTGAAAATTTTCAGCGTTTTTCATAAGACAATCGATTATTAAACACACACAATCGATTGTTTGAACATAGACAATCGATTGTTAAACACAAACAATCGATTATTTGTTATTTTTGAAACACTTCAGATCACACTGTCTTAAGACAATCGATTGTTAGACATAGACAATCGATTGTTGGTTATTTTTGAAAAATTCCAGACCTCACTGTATAACGACAATCGATTGTTAGACATAGACAATCGATTGTGGATGATTTTTGAAAAATTCCAGATTACACTGTCTAACGACAATCAATTGTTAGACATAGACAATCGATTGTGGATGATTTTTGAAAAATTCCGGATCTGTCTAACGACAATCGATTGTTAAACATTGACAATCGATTGTTGACTGTTTTTGAAAAATTCCCGAACACTGTTTTAAAGACAATCGATTGTTGACTGTTTTTGAAAAATTCCCGAACACTGTTTTAAAGACAATCGATTGTTGATCATTGACAATCGATTGTTTTGCAGTTTTTATGCGAAATATGAGATAACCGACTAGTTTTTCAGGTTAGTCGATTACCTCTACTGGAAAGTAAAAATATTATTGATATTTGAGCATATTGATACATTCTAAAGAACTAATACTAACATTATATCATGAACTAACTAATACGAGCTAATACTAATGGCTATTAGTTTATTCATTCACTAATACAAACAAGTAAAATAAAATCAAATAGCTACATCTTCTTTCATCACGGACCCATCACCGATTAGGTGGTCTATCTTCCCTTCGGGTTGCTCAAAGAAGTCTGCCACATCCAAGTGGGTGATGTCAAAGTTGTCGTCAGAGACAAAATTCGTTTCAGGGCGTTTACTCTTTCGAGATGCTTGATAAAGGTCAACCAAAAGTCATGGTATACGGCAAGCCTTTGACCAGTGCCCGTTTTCACCGCAACGATAATATATAGTTTATAAACTATTTGCTTTTGGGTTCTTATCGTATCGTGCTTGTGGCAGAGTGACCAACTTCAGGTTGTCATCTCTTCTTTAAGCCATTCCACAAGATAGGTGGATCCTTGACGGTGAGATATTCAATCTTCAAACCTTCATCAAGGTGATGGCGCAAGAAAATCAAGGCCTTAGCATAGTTTCAAACCTTCATCAAGGTGATGGCGCAAGAAAATCAAGGCCTTAGCATAGTTTTGGGTGGATGCATTATTTCTGTCTTTAATGGCGTCTCCAAGACCCATAGCATCCAAAATGGATTTAAGTATCCAACACCCATATTATATAGTTCTTGCCCGAAATTTCAAGGGCAACGAACTTTCTTTTCATAATGTCTGACATAAAACAGATTTACATCAAGAGCGTGTTCATACTTACGGGCTCTATTACAATTATCACATTCACTTCAGGGAATGGATCATAATCATGTGCTTTACACAATCTCATGTCAAATATTACTTTCATAAAGTGAAAGGTTATTTTGAGAATCTTTATTATTCTCATTATAACAATAATGACGATTATAATTTCGTCTATTGCCACGTCCATGGTAATAATTTTGTCTTCTTTCAGACTTACCACATGCTGCTACCACATTCTCTAAAGGGAATGGAGCTAATTCAATTGGACGGAATTCTTTGCCACGTCCATATTCATTGATACCTTCATGGTAATATTTTAGTCTTCTTTCAGACTTATCATATACTGCTTCCACATTCTCTAAAGGGAATGGAGCAAATTCAATGGGACGGATTTTCAATTATTTGCCCACAATCATACATGAATTTAATCATGGCAGGACATAGAGATTTTACCACTTCATGTGGTTATAATTTCTTACAAACTCCATTAGAGTTATAATCAAACTATGTTTGTATATTAAATCAAATCATAGAATTTCAAGAATTTGAAAGGGAAAAGTAAATTACTTACCTTTAAGGTATACCAATTATATTTTCAATGTTTTCTTCCTTTTCTCCACTGATGCAGTCGACGGCGGCTCCGATGCGGAGAAATTGACGGCGGCTTAATCTTCTTAAAGAGCTTCTTGAGACGGTAGAGTCTCGTGCTGATAACGTGTTATGAAATAATATAAAAGACAAGAACAATAACTCAAGAACAAGAGCAAATAGAGAGAGAATAAGGAGAGAGAGAAGTATTCTTATTAATACTTGGGGTGATTTACAATGGTAGAGAGCACCTCTATTTATAGGGAGGAGAATGACTTAGCTTCAAGCTAAAACTCTTAGACATTCACTCTAAATTGACTTCTATTTTATAACAAATCACTTATAATAAGTAAATAAAATTTAACACGGAAAAAGTTAAGCTATTAGCAATAAATAGCCTAGGTTTGAAATTTAAAGAGATGGTTAAACTTTTGTAAGCTTCGGCTATTCTTTAAATAGCGGTGCTAAAACGACAATTTGTGCACCTCCCCCCAGGAACATCAACACTCAGCCCAAAAGTATAAGAACGAACGAAAGCCCATTATGTCCAATTTTTCCAGTTGAATGAATACTAAAACCCTACCCAAATACCCAGCGCATCTAAACTGAAACTGAAGAAAAAATGGAGCTAAACATGAACAAGAGGAAAAAGCAAAAGATTGAGAACAGCACCACCACCAAAAACAGTAATTCAGAGGTTTTCGCTTCTTGCTCTTTCCAAAGCCTCGGTCTTCACCCTACCTTATGCGACCAGCTCAAAGGTTTATATATAGTCTAGCTGGAATTATTAAAAATTCCATCTTTTACGTGTTAAGCTTCGAAAGATTTTTAAATTCTTTTATTGAGACTTTATTATTAATGTAAATGTAAATTTGATAACAGAAAGGCTTGGATTCGAGGCTCCAACTCTCGTTCAAGCCCAAGCAATTCCTGTTGTCCTATCCGGTCGACACGTGTAATTTCTCTACTCTTTGATTATTCTTATTCAATTATATTTATGGATTTATGGATGTGTCAGTTATTCGTGATTATTTAATTTCAAGTTTTGTGTTTTTTTATGTCAAGAGTTGATTTTTGTGGGTTAATGTTAATGGATGGTGAAGGCTAGTGAATGCAGCTACTGGAACGGGGAAAACTGTAGCTTATTTGGCTCCAGTCATTCATCAGTTGCAGAAGTCTGATCCCAGGATTCAGCGAACTGATGGCACTTTTGGTACGTGTCATATTTGCTTGTCTTGATTCCAATTTAAGGTTTACACGACAAAACTAAAACTACTTTCTCATTGAATCTGAAAAATGAAAATGTGATTCTTGTTAGAGCACAAGTTCTATGCATTGACGGTGAAAAAGATATTTACCCAATCAGGTTATTTAAAATGTAATTGCAGGTAACTCTATTTAATAGCATTGATTTGTAGCCTAGAATATATGGCGAATAACATGTTATAACAAGTTAAATTACAATGTCAGTGTGTATAACTTTGTTGACAATATTGGGCCTCTTATCAGTAGCTAAGAATAGTGCCTATTGGGCTTTATAGTTTTATACTTAGTTTTTGGGCTTTTATGTATATCCGGCCCACTTTTCATTTTAGTGATTTAATTGTATATACTCGAACATTCTAGACAATACAGATATTGATGATACAAGTAGAGGGGATTCAACGAGAAACTTTAGTACGAAATGAACTAAAGAAAATCAACATCGTCAGTGAATGTGTGGACTCATAAACAATCAAGGATAGGCTCTGATACCATGTTAATGCACTGATTCTCAGTATAAACCGAAGATTCGATTTGGGATTGAAAACCCAACAGTGAGAAGAGAGAAAGAAGAAGAAGAACAAAATATATGAGAAGAGGAAAATGAATTCTAATTATCTGTATTGTCTAGAATTTCGAGTATATAAAATTAAATCACTAAAATGAAAAGTGGCCCGGATATACATAAAAGCCCAAAAACTATAAGGCCCAATAGGCACTACTCTTAGCTACTGATAAGAGGCCCAATATTGTCAACAAACTTAAATCATCTTTCCCATCATTAGAATAGCTGTGATGGTATTAGGGATATAGCAAGTGTTTACTTTTATAATAGGTATAAGAAAATTACCTACCTGCTTTTATTTCTCTTGTAAATTATTGTGATTTAATTCGATTTAACTGATGTATTTGGGATAGCGTTGGTTCTTGTGCCAACACACGAATTATGCATGCAGGTGTATGAGGTCTTGCAAAAGTTGTTGCACCGTTTTCATTGGATTGTTCCTGGCTATATTATGGGAGGGGAAAACAGGAACAAAGAGAAAGCAAGATTGCGAAAAGGTTAGTGCATTTCATCCTCTTTTTATTCGTTGTCCTTGTAAATGAAAGTAGTGTTTTGTTTTTAGACAAAACTTCTCGTTGTCTGTTTTCCCCGATTAGATTGCCTATATTGCTCGCATTTGTTAGCTACAGTAACGGTGGACTTCCTCAACATTTTCAGTGCTTTGTATAATGTTGGTAGTACATGTTTTTGCATCCTGACCTCTGGTCTGAGTCACTTTTATAACTTAAAGTCAGGTGTCTTGCTTTAGTAGAAAGCTTTTTCATATTGCTTTTATCTAGCGTTTTACTTAAATAATGCTGAAGTTGGTGCTGATGAGCAGAAATTGACAGTACCATAGTGGGTGCTAGGATTTCCTCTTTGACCAGCACCAGATTGCACGCTTTTTATTCTTCTTAAAGATATACAATTTTACATAATACAAGGGTTACAGATGGATTTACGCTGATTCTAAACTATTTTAGTCTTCGCTTTTATGTTTTTGGTTGGATTTTTAAATTCTTTCATATGGTAGTGGCATAGCGCCAAATCTTACAAATCTGTTTTCACACTTGTAAAACGCGGTGTTCGGTCGCATGTATGAGGAACTAGGGGAGAGAGGCGGGGATAAGAAGTTATTCCGGTTGGCTAAAGTGAGGGAAAGGAAGGCACGTGATCTAGACCAAGTTAGGTGTATCAAGGGCGAGGATGGTAGAGTTCTGATGGGGGAATCTCAAATCAAGCAGAGGTGGCAGGCGTACTATCGGGACCTACTTAACGAGGAGGGAGATCGTATCATTGAGCTAGGGGAGTTGGGTCATTCAGAGCAACATAGAGACCTTGGGTACTGCAGGCATATTAGGGTGGAGGAGGTCATGGGGGCTTTGCGTAGGATGAGTAGGGGTCGAGCGACCGGGCCTGACGAGATCCCGGTGGAGTTCTGGAAGTGCATGGGTAAGTCAGGAGGGGAGTGGCTCTCTAGGTTGTTCAATGCGATCTTCAGGACCAAAAGGATGCCGGATCAGTGGAGGTGGAGTACAGTGGTGCCCTTGTACACGAACAAAGGGGACATCCAGTGCTGCAACAACTATAGGGGTATCAAATTAATAAGTCACACGATGAAGGTTTGGGAGAGGGTGATTGAGGCGCGGGTGAGGGAGGTGGCATCTATATCTGGGAACCAGTTCGGTTTCATGCTGGGCCGCTCCACCACAGAGGCTATCCACCTAGTCAGGCGGCTGGCGGAGAAATTCAGGGATAAGAAGAAGGACCTGCATATGGTGCTTATCGACTTGGAGAAGGCGTATGATAAGGTCCCAAGGGAGGTGCTTTGGAGGTGCTTGGAGGCGAAGAGCGTGCCGGAAGCCTATATCAGAGTAATCAAGGACATGTACGATGGTGCTAAGACTAGGGTTAGGACGGTGGGTGGCAAATCAGACCATTTTCCTGTGGTTATGGGGCTCCACCAAGGATCGGCGCTGAGCCCCCTCTTGTTTGCCTTAGTGATAGATGCTCTGACTCGTCATATTCAAGGGTATGTGCCTTGGTGTATGCTTTTTGCTGATGATATAGTATTGATAGACGAGACGAGGGTCGGTGTTAGTGAAAGGCTAGAGGTATGGAGACAGACTCTCGAGTCTAAAGGTTTCAAAATAAGCAGTTCTAAGACAGAATACCTGGAGTGCAAGTTTGGCGCCGAACCGAGTGAGGTAGGCAGGGACATGATGATTGGTTCCCAGGCCATCGCCAAGAGGGACAGTGTCCGATATCTTGGGTCGGTGATTCAGGGGGGACGGAGAGATTGACGGGGATGTCACCCATCGCATAGGAGCGGGGTGGTCGAAGTGGAGGCTTGCATCAGGGGTCCTGTGCGACAAGAAAGTTCCTCACAAACTCAAGGGGCAATTCTATAGAGCCGTGGTTAGACCTGCGATGCTGTATGGGGCGGAGTGCTGGCCCGTGAAGAACTCTCATGTTCAGAGAATGAAGGTCGCGGAGATGAGGATGCTTAGGTGGATGTGCGGGCACACCAGACTAGATAAGATTAGGAACGAAGTTATTCGAGAGAAGGTAGGGGTGGCCCCGGTAGATGAGAAGATGCGAGAAGCGAGGCTGAGGTGGTTCGGGCATGTTCGGAGGAGGGGTCCCGATGCCCCGGTGAGGAGCTGCGAGCGACTGGAGGTTGTTGGCGGTCGGCGAGGCAGAGGGAGGCCTAAGAAGCATTGGGGAGAGGTGATTAGGCAGGACATGACTAGAATGCAGGTTTCCGAGGATATGACCGTTAATAGGAGAGTCTGGAGGTCTAGGATCAGGGTTGTAGGTTAGGGGCTCCTAGAGTTCTTCGTAGTTACTGTATGATATTATTGCATGCGATTGTATTTAGGTTCCTTATGTTTAGATAATTATTTCCGCTATTTCTGTGGGTGATACTAATGCTCTATTGTTATTGTTATTGTTTTTGTTTTTGTTTTACAGCTGATTTCCCTTTTTCCTATGCGCCAAGGGTCGATTGGAAACAGCCTCTCTGCCCTTATCGGGTAGGGGTAAGGCTCGTCTACATATTACCCTCCCGAGACCCCACCTGGTGGGAGTATACTGGGTAGTTGTTGTTGTTTTCACACTTGTAAGTCTAGCGAGCCACTCACTTGGCTCCAGGCCCACACGTCGTCCTATGAGTTATTTTCTCTGCTCTGAGCTAAATGCCACCTACTCTTTCTGCTCCATGCTCTCCACACCGAGTACTTAGCCTGTCGTGCCACTATTATCCTTTTGGGGTATTGCTGTATGGTGTATACTATTAATCAGCGTTCTCTATAGTAATACTACTGGAGAGTTTTCCTCATCTTGATTTGGCAGCATTTCAAAAGCCTCATCATAATGCTCATTTCTAGGTATATCTATTCTTGTTGCAACTCCTGGACGTCTTTTGGATCACCTAAAAAATACAGCATCGTTCTTGTACACGAACCTGCGCTGGATAATTTTCGATGAAGCAGACAGGTATGTCTATGCTTTATCTCTCAATGGACATGCTCTTTTGCTAAATTCATATCCTTAACCCCTCAATTGCATGCATGCTTTTGTAGAATTCTGGAACTTGGATATGGTAAAGAGATTGAAGACATACTTAATATTCTGGGCTCTAAACCACAGAAATCTGTTGGCAAGGATAGCTCAACTTCACAGATTTCTGAGGTTCAGAGGCAAAATTTGCTGTTATCAGCTACATTAAATGAGAAAGTAAATGAGCTCGCTAAAATTAGTTTGGATAACCCAGTGATGGTTGGGCTTGACCAGAAAACAGAGCTACAGTTAACTCAGCAAGACATGGAACCAATGGAATTTAATGGGAAGGATATATTAGGAAAAGATGGCAAACTACTGAGTTCTTCAAATGAGGAATATAAGCTTCCGACTCAGTTACTTCAGCGATATATAAAAGGTATGATTAGGAAAGTATATATTCGTATATTACCCTGATTACTTGCTGCATGATCGTATTATTCTTATGGTGTTCTATTTGCAGTTCCCTGTGGTTCTCGGCTTGTAGTGCTTCTTGCAATTCTAAAACATCTGTTTGAGAAGGAGCCTTCCCAGAAGGTAAGGCACTTCTTTAGTGCCAAACAAATTTTGACTTGTAAAAATGGTAGTTATATCATGCACTGGCATCAAGCTTGAACATGTTTTACCGTCAGAAGTTGAGCATATTCTACATTTGTACCTGGTACAGGTTGTGGTGTTTTTTTCAACATGTGATGCTGTAGATTTTCATTACTCATTGGTGAGTGGATTTCAGTTGCTCCCTCATTGGCAATCAGACACTGAAGACAAACAACTGTTTCTGAAATGCAACACACTTCGGTTACATGGGAATATGAATCATGAGGACCGAAGAACTACATTCAATGCTTTTAAAACAGAAAAATCAGCACTTCTGCTGTCCAGTGATGTTGCTGCTAGGGGCTTGGACTTTCCAAAAGTTAGGTGTATTATACAATATGATCCTCCAGGAGAGGCGACTGAATATGTGCACCGGTGAACTCTCTCTCCCTCTTTCTTTCCTTCTAAAATTTTCAAATTAAAAACATTGGAAAAATAATTCACGTTCGTTTCTGAAAAAGCTTCACTTTTCTGACTTAAAAGGTGACATATCCTTTATGTACACCTTTTTGTGGTTGCACATATTTCTTTCACCCTTTGCCAGGGACCCAAGTTTCCTAGTGCCATCAAGGAATTCAAATTTCCTTAAGCCAGAAGCACTACCAAGTCTGGAGTAATTGAACACACATCAACACCTCAATAATTTGTTTTCCAAATTTGAGTGATGTGCTTATTCTGAATTTGTGGTTTGACGTTAGTTACATCATAATGCAGGGTAGGAAGAACTGCCCGCATAGGTGAAAAGGGCGATTCTTTATTGTTCCTACAGCCAGTTGAAACTGATTACTTGTATGGCTTGGAGAAACATGGGGTGACTCTAACAGAGTATCCCCTTCAGAAACTTTTGGATAGCTTTCCATTGTCTGGTATCAAGTACCACCCGATGAATTTTGTTTCAGTAGACACGCATTCATGGGTTGTTTCTCTACAGAGAGCGTTGGAATCCTTTATTTCATCAGAGGTATGAGAATTGGTCTTACTTTTGTTGCATTGCTGATTTTATTTTTTGCGTCTTGCATGGTTACAAATCTCATCAACATGGTCAGCAGAGCTTGCATTTCATTTCATTTGACGTACCTATCTGCAGTTGGAACTTGGGAGTCCAGTTTCTTAGTTTATATGAGATCTAAAAAAAGAAAAATCTTAAATTCTACTATTTTCATCCTTCTGGTTGTCCTTTTCTATGTTGTGATATTGCTAGTTGACATTACAACTTCAAGTTGACCTAAGGAAGTCTAAGGCTGAAAAAACAACTTAAAAACGCCTATTTGGTATAAATGATCTCTTGGAACTTATTCTCTGCAGGGTGAAGTGAGGGTTAAGCTTGTATAATATATTCTACTATGTGGGCATCTGCTTCTCTTTATGTTGTTTGTGCAAATTATCTGAATGCTGTAAAAAGCTACTGAAATAGGCTTCGTTTGGTTGACGATTTAGAGCTCTATTGGATATTTGATTTGCTTCCATTTATCTTCCTCTAGCTCAGTATGATCCCGGTCTTAAAATTAATTTGTGAGAATTGCCCACATTCTGATGGGATTGCAACACTTTTGGATGAAGGTCAACATTTGATGGCTCCACATACTATTATGTATAATTGTAAATTGTAATGCCCTTTTTAATGCTTAGAGAGCTGATAATTCATTAGTTGTATCTGAAAATTTGCTTTGGTCGAGTAGATACACCTCAACAACAGTAATACTTAAATAAGACGGAATAAATTTTCATATACTTCAACTGATGGATTGCCTCGTTGATGTTTGTCAGCTAAAGGTGAAGAAAATGGCACAAAATGCATTTTGCTCATGGGTTCGCGCATACACTGCCCATCGTGGTGAACTTAAAGGGATTTTTATGGTGAAGAAACTTCACTTGGGGCATGTAGCAAAAAGTTTTGCATTGAAGGAACAACCATCTCTGGTTAATAAATCGCTCCAAAAACAATCAAAGAAGAGGATGAGAGATCAGAAACATAACAACGTACCGAAAAAGAGGAAAGTTTCTAAAAGATGATGAGCATTGAGGATGTGAAACTTTTCTTCTCAGATAACCTTGAGATATTGGGTAGGATATGTACACAAGATGTTTCTGTCTAGCATCTTCAGTTGCCCTGACTCTCTACCGCTGGATCAAGTAGTCGGCGAGCTCGCGTATTCAGTTTTGCCGAGCAAGTTAAAGCTGGTACTATTTGCATTGACCGTGAGATTGTGCTAGCAGCGTGCAAACATATGCTCTTTCTGGTGAGAATGTAATCATGTATCAGTTGTATTTAAGACGCGCAGATTAGCATTTTAATTATATTAGGAAATTTTTTGTATACTCTTGGAAGCTTTGCACCCAAAATGATTCAAGATCTTCTGAACTAAATTGAAGCACAAATAGTACATCTGTATTTATTAGTTGTGTGCATGGATTGTGTCCGTTTTACGCCTAAAACCAAAAATGAAACAATTTAGCAGATTAACCAATAGTCTGGAAGTTACACGGTTCCAGTTTGCTGGTTTTGATTTATTGGTGTTTTAGAATTCTTCTCCTTTGCTTATTTTATGGAGAGTATAAATTTTATGAGGACAGTACATGTACTATATGAACCCTACTTATCCCTTTTCCTTTAATATTTCAAGATTTATCATCTCTTATCAGTTAGTGTGAATTATTGTTGAGAGTTGTGACAAAACAGCCTTAATGTAGTGGGACATACGGCCTTAACCCGTACGAGCTGAGAGTCAGGCAACTAACACAATAGTTGAGGCCCATGGGTCCTAGCCGTGTGAGTCTATATCAAAGCTACGCGTTGACGGTTGGAAGCCCATAAAAAGCAATGAGGTGTGGATCCACCCACGTCACGTGAATGTTAGAGATCTTCCTAATAGACGATGATCGTGGTGTCTGGATCAACTTGCGTGGTTTTTACCTAGTTTCACGGTTACTTGCTATCTTCATCAATATAGGTACATGGTAACTCTAACCATCAAGGCTTGGATAAATAAGAAAAAGTTACCTATATATAACAACTACCCAGTATAGTCCCACAAAGTGGGGTCTGGGGAGGGTAATATGTAGACGGGCCTTACCCCTATCCGAAAGGGTAGAAAGGCTGTTTCCAATCGACCCTCGACTCAGTAAAGGAAAGGAAAAACAAAAACAAAAAGACATTATTAACTCCAGCAGAACTAGCGTAAATAATAATCCAAACATAAGAATCATATATAAAATAGAATAATATCAGACAGTAACTGCCATAAATAACTACCATAAGGGAGACACAATCCAGTACACAAATCATAATCATCTATGGATAGCCCTGCCAAGCCTCACCCAACCCCGGGTGAGGAGTACGAAAAACTCTAGGAGCCCCTATCCTACAACCCTGATACTAGACCTCCAGACTTTCCTATCAAAGGTCATGTCCTCGGAAACCCGCATTCTGGCCATGTCATGCCTAATCACCTCTCCCCAATACCTCTTAGGCCTCCCTCTGCCTCGCCGTTCGCCGACCATCGCCAGCCGCTCACAACTCCTCCTTCGCACATGCCCGAACCACCTCAGCCTCGCTTCTCGCATCTTCTCATCCACCTGGACCACCCCCACACTCTCTCGAATAACTTCATTCTTAATCTTATCTAACCTGGTGAGCCCGCATATCCACTTGAGCATCCTCATCTCCGCAACCTTCATTCTCTGAACATGAGAGTTCTTCACTTGCCAGCACTCCGCCACATACAACATGGCAGGTCTAACCACAGCTCTATAAAATTTCTCCTTGAGTTTCTGTGGAATTTTCTTGTCACACAGGACTGCTGTTGCAAGTCTCCACTTTGACCATCCCACTCCTATACGATGAGTGATGTCCCCGTCAATCTCTCCGTCCCCCTGAATCACTGACCCGAGATATCATACACTGTCCCTCTTGGCCATAACCTGTGATCCAATCATCACGTCCCTGCCTACTTCGCTCGGCTCGGCGCTAAACTTGCACTCCAGGTATTCTGTCTTAGATCTGCTTTTTTTGAAACCCTTAGACTCAAGAGTCTGTCTCCATACCTCTAACCTCTCAATAACACCGACCCTCGTCTCGTGTATCAAGACTATGTCATCAGCAAATAGCATACACCAAGGCACATCCCCTTGAATATGTCGGGTTAGAGCATCCATCACCAAGGCAAACAAGAGAGGGCTAAGCGCCGATCCTTGATGGATCCCCATAACCATTGGAAAGAAGAAATTACCTAGTATTTTTTTATAATCATGATGCTCGAATAAGCTTGTGCGACTTCGACTAGTTTCATGGAATATCTGTTGCTTTCCATCAATACATATACAATGTAACTTTGATAATTATCAAAGTTTGGACAGATAGAGATTTGAGCATGAGATCTCATAGTTATCCATTTCATTAATTACTAGAACACCCTTGAGTGCTAATGGGCCCATATATTGTGGTGGGCCTTTGTCCATTAATTAGCAGGCCATGCACTCGTGATTTGGCCCACTGAAACTCCTCATGTTTGCTTGGCTACTTCTCTAGTATATCTCGTTTTCCAACTCCAACTCCTTTTGATGGATATGCTGAAAATTACAAAGAGGAATCAAGAGATGTAACATATATAGTCAAGTCAATGTGGTTTCTACATTAGGCCAAATACGCACACAGCAGACAATGACATCCAGCTAATAAAATTACTTTTTTGGTGTTCATTGCTTTAAGAGAAATCCCATGTCCCCTCTAAGTGTATTTCTTGATTAGTTTTTTCACGCATTTGTTACAAAATTTCATTGTTACTCTATTTAATGGTTAATTTTAAATCTTTCTCTCAATCAACAACAACAGTAACAATAAATTCAGTATAGTCCCATAAATGGAATTTGGGGATAATAGAGTGTAAGCAGACCTTATCCTTGCCTTAAAAAGGTTAGAAAATTATTTTCGGAAGACCCTCAAAATCAAATAAGTTAAATTTTAAATTTATATTGCTGAGACACGTACATAAAAGAGTATTGTGTTAATTGTATGAGTCAAGTCTTTTATACAAAACAATGTAACGTTATGAGTTCAATTCTCATTATCCTCTCTATTACCGCTCCCAACAAAAAGATTAATAATAATGTGATAATTGAAATAGTGTAGAGTTTGCTTTGAGTAGGGGTGGGTGCAATGAATTGGATTCTCCACCCCACCCTACCCCCAACCCCTACCCCCACGTGGAGGGTAATAATAGGAGGAAAGAGGAAAGTGTTGAGAAAGGAGTCAGGGGAACAAGTGAAACAGAGTATTTTGTTTAGGTGCTGTCGGTGTTAAATGCAATATGGGAATTTTATTTTAGTAGAGCTATATGAATTTAACCATTAACAAGCAATACAGCCGACTCTTTGCATGAAAAAAGTGTATAATATTTGGACAAGTTCCCTTGTGGCCATGCCCTTGTTTATTGCCGTCAATTTAGTCTTCTGTTTTTTCCCTCTTTACTTTCACACATTCTGTCCCTTTTTGTATATAAGTATTATTCCTTGTCTTTACACATAATCTTATACAATTGGTTTGCTGTTGATGGAATAGAATTTAACTATTTTGTGCATTAATAATGTATATACTTTTCCACCACCACATATAGAGTGTTTTACCTACGTTTTTCAGGCGCAACTCTAAATTTAATCGGCCCCAATACAAATAAACACCGGGTAAGAAATTAAAAAAATAATACTATAAGAAATAGAGCTAGAACTTGTTATAATTAATCGAATTGTACTGATAGTGTAAAATTATTTATATTGTCAGTGCGCATGACTTAAAAGTTAAATCAATTGCTATATTACCTATTGTGTAACCATTAGCAAACACTTCAAACTATTGATTATATAAAGAGCAATCTGGTGCACGAAATATCTCTTATTTACGACGAGTCCAATTTAATTTTACGACTCGAATTTGTGACAGCTTGATCATTGCTTCGAGATCCCCTTCAAAAATTACGGCCTTTACATTTGAGTAGTTGAGTTTTGAGCAAGGATGCAAGTAGAGGACAAGGGAAATGAAATTCAAGAGAATAGAAGGGTGAGAAGGAAAAACAATAAGTAGAGAAAAGATTTGAGTAAAAAATTGGAAAGACAGAGTGGAGGAAAATTGATGGAACCCCACCTTATAATGATGCAATAAAAAAGGGAGCCCCCACCCCTATGCAGCTAACATAATAATGTTAATCTGCCCCCTCCCTTCTCTTTCTTTTCCGGATGACATACCGCTGCTTTCCTTTCATTTCCCAGCTAAGAGATAGAGTTGAATCACCTGGATGCTGACCCTCTTACCCCTCCCCTAAAGGGTTCCGATTATAAAATAAAGACCATAAAGTAAATACAAATATAAAGAGAGATAGATATATTATTTAAATTAAAACTAATGTACATAATAAACTAAAACCATTTCTATTTATAGAAGAAAGAACGCTGCTGTGTTAGCTGCTACTGCAAGCTGCTGTGTAAGCTGCTACTGCAAGTTGTTGTGTAAGCTACTACTACAAGCTTCTGTGTAAGCTGCTACAATACCAAATATGAATAATCTTTTACTGATAGTAATGTTTATCCATAACGGAGTACTGAATGGATAAGTTCATTATACCCAGTATAGATAATCTTCTACTAGGGCTAATGATTATCCATAACGGAGTACTGAAAGGATAAGCTTATTATACCCGGTATGGATAATCTTCTACCGGGGGTAATGTTTATCCATAACCAGATACTGAAAGGATAAGCTTATTATACCCGGTATGGAAAATCTTCTACCGGGGGTAATGTTTATCCATAACCGGGTACCGAAGTGATAAGCTTCTCCAGGAAGCTTATTTCCAATAGAGTACTGAATAGATAAACATATTTACGGCGGAGTCCCATATGGATAAGCTTCTTCAGGAAACTTATTTACAACAGAGTACTAAATAAACATCCATAATATAATATCTTTACAACACTCCCCCTTGGATGTTCATTAAAAGATAATGTGCCTCATTAAAACCTTACTAGGAAAAACCACGTGATGAAAAAAATCCTAGTGAAGGAAAAAAAAGAATACACATCTTTAGTAATATGCATTGCTTGGCGCCTCATTAAAAACCTTATATGGAAAACCCTATGGAAAGAACCTTAATAAGGGAAAAAGAGTGCATCGCGTATTTTATTCCCCCTGATGAAAACCTTATTTCAAATAATTGAGTCTTCGTATTCCAATCTTGTATACCATCTTCTCAATAGTTGAAGTTGGCAAAGATTTAGTGAATAAATCTGCTGGGTTATTACTTGAACAGATTTTTTCACCATTTTTCTGAAGGTCGCGTGTGTAGAATAATGTTGGTGAAATGTACTTCGTTCTATCTCCTTTTATAAATCCCTCGTTCAATTGGGTTATGCATGCAACATTGTCTTCGTATAAAATTGTGGGTGTTTTTTCACATTCCAAACCACATTTTTCTCGAATAAAATGAATTATTGATCTCAACCATACGCATTCTCTGCTTGCTTCATGAATAGCTATTATCTCAGCGTGATTTGAAGAAGTAGCAACAATAGATTGCTTTGTGGAGCGCCATGATATGACAATGCTTCCATATGTAAATACGTATCCGGTTTGAGATCGAGCTTTATGGGGATCAGATAAATAACCTGCATCTGCATAACCAACAAGATTTGCACTATCTTTATTAGCATAAAACAAACTCATATCAAGAGTTCCTTTTAAATATCACAATATATGTTTAATCTTGTTCCAATGTCTCCGAGTAGGAGAAGAACTATATCTTGCTAGTAAATTAACAGAAAATGCTATGTCAGGCCTTGTAGCATTAGCAAGATACATTAGTGCACCAATTGCACTAAGATAGGGTACTTCGAGACCAAGGAGTTCATCTTCCTCTTCTGGAGGTCGGAACAAATCCGTATTCACTTCAAAGGATCGAAAAACCATTAGTGTACTCAATGGGTGCGCTTTATCCATGTAAAAGCGTTTTAAGACCCTTTCTGTATAGGCAGATTGCTGGATAAAGATCCCGTCTGCTAAATGTTTAATTTGCAGACTGAGACAAAGTTTTGTCTTTCCAAGATCTTTCATCTCAAATTCGTTCTTAAGATATTCAATTGCCTTTTCGAGCTCTTCTGGAGTTCCAACAAGATTTATGTCATCAACATAAACAACAAGTATAACAAATTCTGATGCCATTTTTTTAATAAAAAACTTGGACAAATAACATCATTTATGTAACCTTCTTTTTGAAAATATTCACTAAGGCGATTATACCACATGCGCTCGAATTGCTTTAAACCGTACAAAGAAATTTGTAATTTGATTGCATACATTTCCTGAGATTTTGCTTCAGGCATTTTAAATCCTTCAGGGTTTTTCATATTAATTTCATTATCAAGTGAACCATACAGATAATCTGTAACTACATCGATTAGATGTATTTCAAGATTTTCATGTAGTGCTAAACTGATGAGATATCGAAATGTTATGGCATCCATAACCGGTGAATATGTTTCATCAAAATCGACTCCAGGTTGTTGTGAGAATCCTTGTGCAACAAGGCGAGCTTTGTATCTTTCAACTTCATTTTTGTCATTCCTTTTTTTTGCACAAAAACCCATTTATGACCAACTGGTTTTATACCAGCAGATGTTTGGACTACTGGTCCAAAGACATCTCTTTAGCAAGTGACTTTAATTCCGATTGAATTGCCTCTTGCCATTTTGGCCAATCAGATCTTTGTCGACATTCTTCGACAGATCGTGGTTCAAGATCCTTACTATCTTGCATATTATTAAGTGCAATATTATATGCAAAATATTATCCACCACTATTTCATATCGATTTAAATTAATCCCATCACCGGTCGAACTTATTAAAAGTTCTTCACTCGCATGAACTTCGGGTTCATTAATTTCTTCAGGAATCTTAGAACTAATCAGATCTTGGGTCTCTTCAGGAGATCCTTTCAAAGTATCGTTTTGATCATTTGTCGATTTTTTTTGAGGATTTCGATCCTTAGAACCCAAAGGCCTACCACGCTTCAGGCGTGTTTTAGGTTCACCAGCTCTCATGCTAGTAGATGGTCCTACTGGGACATCAATTCGAATATGCACATTCTTTGCTGGGATATGTGACTTAGTTATTCTTTTCAAATCAGTAAATGCGTCCGGCATTTGATTTGCTATATTCTGTAAAAGGATGATCTTCTGGACCTCCTGATTATATATAGGGTACGTGGATCAAAGTGAGATAATGATGAAACTTTCCACACAATTTCTCTTTTGATATCCTTTTTCTCTCCCCCTAATTGTGGAAAATTTGTTTCATCAAACTGATAATCTACAAATTGAGCAGTAAATAATTCTCCTGTCAATGGTTCAAGATAGCGAACAATAGAGGGTGATTCAAACCCAACATATATTCCTATCCTTCTCTGTGGTCCCATCTTACTGCTCTGTGATGGTGCTACTAGCACATATACATCACATCCGAAAATTCGTAAATGGACAATATTTGATTCATAACCAAAAACTAATTATGACGGAGAATATTTATTATAATGTGTCGGTCTGAGACGGATAAGTGATGCTGCATGCAAGATAGCATGGCCCAAAATAGTAGTGGGCAATTTTTTTCATAAGTAGTAGTCTTGCTATCAATTGCAGGCGTTTAATAAATGACTCTGCAAGGCCATTTTGAGTGTGAACATAAGCTACATGATGTTCAACTTTTATCCTAACTGATAAACAATAATCATCAAAATCTTGAGATGATAATTCTCCAGCATTATCGAGGCGAATAGCATTTATAGGATAATCTGGGAATTGTTCCCTTAATCGAATTGTTTTGTCTAATAGCTTTGCAAATGCCAGGTTGCGAGATGATAGTAGGCACACATGAGACCATCTTGAAGATGCATCTATTAGGATCATAAAATATCTAAACAACCCACTTGGTGGGTGAATAAGTCCAGATATATCCCCATGTATACGCTCTAAAAAGGCAGGGGATTCAATGCCAACCTTTATTGGTGATGGTCTAGTGATTAGTTTGCCTTGATAACAAGCATCACAAGAAAATTCATCATTTGTAAGAATCTTCAGGTTCTTTAGTGGATGGCCACACGAACTTTCAGTAATTTGTCTTATCATTATTGATCCTGGATGACCCAAACGGCCATGCCAAAGCACAAAGTATTTGAATCCGTAAACTTCTGGTTTACGATAGAGTGTGCTTCAACAGTACTAATTTTTGAATAGTATAAGCCAGAAGATAAAGTTGGTATCTTTTCTACAATGAATTTATGGCCAGAAATATTCTTTGTAATACAAAGATATTCCTCATTTATTTCATTTATTGTCTCTACATGATACCTATTTCGGCGGATATCAATAAAACTCAACAAGTTTCTTCGGGACTTAGAGGAGAATAATGCGTTGTCTTAATAAGTTTTGTTCCCTTAGACAAAAAGATAATGGCTATTCCGGAGCCTTCAATCAACTTATATTACCAGAAATTGTTGAAACATTTGCTTTTTCCTTATGCAAATAAGAAAAGTATTTCTGATCCCTGAATATGGCATGAGTTGTTCCACTATCAATAATACAAATACCTTTATGATTTGCCTTTGATCCAAACATAATTTGAGAATTATCCATATTCTTCAAAATGACATAAATAAAATATATTATAGTAAATATCATTATCAAAACATAACTTTTATTTATGCACAACAATACATAACCATACTATCTATTACAAACAATAAAAACTAAAATATTTATATTTTTACAGATTCACTACCGATCACATGACTTGTTTCTCCTTCTGGGAGTGCAAAGTAATCCGCTACATCTAAATGCATGAAGTCTAAATCATCTTCCGCAATAAAATTTGCTTCAACATTTTCTCTGTCTTCTTCAGGGAGGCTTGATAAAGCTCAACCAGGTACTTTAGCATTCGATAGGTACGTGACCAGTGGCCTTTCCTCTACATCTATAGCATGCGCTCTCTGCATTTGGTGGTTGCACCGCTTCATGCTTTTGTTGCTTCCTTTTTCACTGTTGCTGGCGAGGAGGGTTCTTTGGTGCATTATTATTACCTTGATTGGGATTTCTTCCTCGACAACGACCATGACCACGACTGAGGCCACGACCTCTTCCACGTTTAGCTTGGTGGAAGTTTGTCTCATTCACTTCAGAGAATGGACAAGAACCAGTAGACTGACTTTCATGCTTTTTCATTAATATCCCATTATGTTGCTCGGCTATAAGAAGATGTGAGATAAGTTCAGAATACTCTTTAAATCTGATCTCTCGATATTACTGCTGCAGGAGCATATTCGAGACATGGAAAGTGGTGAAACATATCATGGTCAGTAATATTATCACCACATAATTTCAACTGAGAAATGATTTTGAACATAACAGAATTATACTCACTGATAGATTTAAAATCTTGTAGCCTTATATGTGTCCAATCATATCATGCCCGTGGAAGAGCGACCATCTTCAGGTGGTCATATCTATCTTTTAAATTATTCTATAGTATGACTGGATCTTTAATAGTAAGATATTCCATTTTCAGGCCCTCATCAAGGTGATGGCGTAGGAATATCATTGCTTTGGCACGGTCTTGATTTGATGCCTGAATTTTGTCTTTGATGGTGCCTACTAGACTCATTGCATCTAGATGAATTTCAACATCAAGCACCCAAGACATGTAGCTTTTGCCCGATATATCCAGGGCAAATTCCAGTTTAGAAAGATTTGATATTATTTAGGAAAAAAAAGTTCTTACCTCAGATACTTTCAAAATATTTGCTCGATATGGCAGAATCTCGTGCTGATAATGTGTTATAAAATAAAGACTATAACGCAAAAACAAGTATAGAGAGAGGCTGATATATTATTCAAATTCAAACTGATGTACATAGTGAACTGAAACCACTTCTATTTATAGAAGAAAGGAAACTACTCTGTAAGCTGCTACTGCAAGCTGCTGTGTAAGCTGCTACTACAATCTGTTGTGTAAGCTGCTACAATACCAGATATGGATAATCTTTTACTGATAATAATGTTTATCCATAACGGAGTACTGATGGATAAGTTCATTATACCCAGTATAAATAATCTTCTACTAGGGGTAATGATTATCCATAACGGAGTACTGAAAAGATAAGTTTATTACTATATGAAAAATATAGGGAGCTATCATTTATTGAAATGAATATAAAAAGTAAGAAAAATTATAATGGCAATTTTTTAAAATATTTTTTGTCTTATGTTATACCCTTATTGCTTCAAACTTAGCATTTTAGCAATTTAACTTTTAATACTATATTATAATAAATTTTGCCTATTTTCTTATTTCTTTCACAGCAAATGCTCTTATATTGTAAAACAGTTTGCGTACCTTAAGAGTTTTATCAACTTGACAAATAAGTCTACTTATGTAATAATTTTAAAACAAAATTGAATTGATCTTTTTGTTGCTTTATTAATTCAAAATTTTAATTATTTGGTGAGATTTTATGCTTTTATGATAGTATCGAAAATACAAATTATTTTTGAATTTTTCTTCTACTCGAACATAATATTATTCTTTTTATCGATTTATGTAATATTGAAAGCTACATATAATAATTTGAACAAATATTTAATTAGGTTCAAAACATTTTGCTAAAATAGTAGAAGTATATAGAAACATGTTAGAATTACAGGTTCCTTAATAAGAGGAATCAATGTTAACATATACGAAAATTACGTGAGTGTATATAAGGAAAAGAAATGTAATACTCTTAGGTTCCTTAATATTAGGATTTCTTACTTAATTCAATAAGGAAAAATTCTAATAATCAAAATATTAGTTTTTCTTAAAGTTTTAAATATTAGAATAATATAATTAAATGACTATTTTGTCTAATATAAACTCTATTTTGTAAGGCGAACGACATTTCGCTAAGGGCCTTCGTACTTTTAATATAGTATAAATTATGTTACACTCGGTGTTTGCCGTATATATCAAGTGGATTGAATAGATCAAATTATATAAATTTATCATAATTAGTTCTAAAAGTGAAGTAAGAAAAATAGTATTAATTATTACGATTTAATAATAATAGTGTATATCATGTATCTTGTTAAATTGATATAGTAAGTGAATTTGCGAATGTCTTGAGGTTGTCTATGAATAAGTGAACATCCTCCATATAATAAATTCAAGAAATTCAAAGACTGTCAATATTTTAAGGTAGTTAATTAAGAACAGAATAATCTCATCATTATATATATAGGCACTTCATTCGAAAGATGCGCAAATGATTACATAATTTTGCTTTCCTTTTTCAAACAAGATTTCATATGGAGGAGAGCATGTGCATTCCTAACATGTAATCATTCAAATAGTATGTCAAAGTTCCCATTCTAATGTTTTATTAATCCACGAGATCACTGATCTCATTGTTTTCTCATCAAGTAATTATTCTTACCCTTAATGACACAACGAATAACCACTCTAAGCAACATGATTACTAAAAAATGTAATGAGAATCTTAGTACTTGTCATCCCGGATTCTTTTGTCATGGACGGCACTATTTTCGCCCCAAAACAAGCTCAAAACAGCTCCAAAATGCTTCCGAAACAGTCCGGAATACCCCAGAAGACTCTAGAAGACTCTAGAAAACTCTAGAACACTCTAGAACACTCTAGAAGACTCTAGAAAAATCTAGAAGACTCTAGAAGACTCTAGAACACTCTAGAACACTCTAGAAGACTCTAGAAGACTCTAGAAGACTCTAGAATTGTGCAGATTGTTGAAGACAAGCCTAGAATCATGTGGAGGCTTCTAGAGGGCAGCAACCTTGTGTAAATATCTTAGATATTCATTTAGGAAGATTCTAGATACTTAGGAAAAGTCTAGACATTTAGGTAGCCAACTATAAATAGGCACCTAAGGCATTCATTTGGAATCAAGCAAGAAAGCAAGCAATCAAACAAAGTTGTAAAGCATCCAAAGCATTGTAAAGCTCTCAAGTTCTCTTAATAAAAGAGTTCTTTCTTCCAACTTCTAGTTTCCTTCGCCAAGTTTCGCCAAGCTTAGTCTTTCTAAAGTTCTGCTAAGCTTCCGGGTAGGCTGACTAGCTAACTTTGGCATTGAAAGTTCGCTAGGCCGGACAGATCGTCTTGTTTGAGTTACGGTCTCGTCACAATTGGTATCAGAGCATCAGGTTCGTTGGAACATCTAAGGGAGTATGGAAGGCGGCAGTGAAATCACCCAAGCTGGAAGAGACAAATCTAAGGGCCAAAGGTCTCGCTCCAGGGACGCCATTGAGGGGTTGGAGACTAGGCTGGCCAAAGTGGAGTTGGCCATTGCCGATGGGCAGGACAAGTTCATGGAGGTCGACCAAAGGTTCGAGGGGGTCGAACAAAGGGTCGAGGAGGGCCTAGACGGATTGCGGGAGGAGATGCAGTCCGCCGTGAATCAAGTCCTGGCACAATGTCTTCAGGCGGTGGAGGAGAAACACCAGGCCGAGATTTCGCTCATGAGGGAAGAGTTAGGGAGGCTTTCACATGAGCTGGAGAACACCAAGGAGGAGCTCAGCTTGTGCAAAAGGGCTCTTGCACAAGGCACTGCCACAACGTCCTAGGTAAGGACTACCCCTTCCACTAGAGATGTTCCCCGACCCAAATACTTCAAAGGGTCTAGGAGCGCGAGGGAACTAGACAACTTTGTTTGGAGCATGGAGCAATACTTTAGGGCTCTCGACATGCAAGACGAGGCTCTAAAGGTAAACATGGGTAGTCTTTTCCTCGAGGACACCGCAATGGTTTGGTGGAGGAGAAGACAAAGCGACATAGAGAAAGGCACCTGCTCTATCGACACTTGGGGCAGATTTTAAGGCAGAACTCAAGAAGCAATTCTACCCAAGCAACGTCGAGGAGGAAGCTCGTGGCAAGCTAAGACGTTTGCAGCACAAAGGAACCATCCGAGAGTACGTCAAAGAGTTCACAGAGGTACTTCTCGAAATCCCTGACTACCCTGATAAAGAAGCTTTCTTTGCCTTCATGGACGGGTTACAGCAGTGGGCAAGGCTTGAAATCCAACGCCGTGGTGCCCAAGACTTGACCACTGCCATATCCATTGCCGAGTCCCTTATTGAGTTTAGGAAAGTGGAAAAACCTAAACCCAAGGACAAGGGCGGCAAGGGAAAGAGTGGGGGAGACCCGCCTAAGGGCAAGGAGGCGTCAGAAAGGGCCAAGGGACGTAGAGATTTCCCTCCTAAACCTATCCGATGTTTCTTTTGTGATGGACCGCACTATGCAAGGGAGTGCCCCAAAAAGAGTAAGCTTTCTGCTTTAATCGAGGATCGCGAACAGGAGGAAGCAAAGATTGGGGCCATGCGGCTTCTAAGCTCAATTCAGGCAAAAGTTGAGGTGCCCAAGAATGAGAAAAAAGGGAGGTTGTTTGCCGAGGCCAAGATTGGGGAGCATACCGTGAAGGCATTAGTTGACACGGGAGCCGACAGCAACTTCCTCACTTTCCAGCAGGCTAAGAAGATGGGCATCCGGTACGAGACAAGCCGAGGTTGGCTCAAGGGCGTTAATGCTGCACCAACAGAAACCTTTGGAGTTGCCCGCAATGTGCCGGTTCACTTAGGCAATTGGCACGGCCACATAAACTTCTCGATCGTGACCATGGACGATTATCCACTCGTCTTGGGTATTGAGTTCATGGACAGGGTCAAGGCCGTCCCAATTCCCTTTGCGAACTCCTTATGTATCTTGGAGGAAGGCAACACCCATCTAGTTCCACTAGAGCGGGAAACCCGACTCCAAGAAAAACAAATTTCGGCCATGCAACTCTCAAAGGGCATCAAGAAGGAAGAGCCAACCTACCTTGTTACCTTAAAGGAAGAAGCTGTCATTCCTACAACCGAGTCCATGCCACCCAAGGTCCAGCACATTTTGGAGGAGTTCCAAGACGTCATGCCACCAGAGCTACCAAAGAGGTTACCACCTAAAAGGGAGGTGGATCATAAGATAGAGCTGGAACCAGGTGCCACCCCGCCAGCTGCCGTGCCTTATAGGATGGCGCCTCCGGAGCTTGAGGAATTACGGAGGCAACTGAAGGAGTTGATGGACATGGGCTATATTCGTCCATCAAAAGCACCTTATGGAGCGCCGGTATTGTTCCAGAAGAAGCACGACGGGTCACTTCGACTTTGCATTGACTACCGGGCGCTTAACAAGATCACGGTCAAGAATAAGTACCCGATACCACTCATTGCCGACTTGTTCGATCAGCTTGGGCAAGCTCTTTGGTTCACCAAGCTGGATTTGCGATCGGGGTACTACCAGGTCCGCATTGCGGAGGGAGACGAGCCTAAGACAGCATGCGTCACAAGGTACGGCTCATATGAATTCCTTGTGATGCCTTTCGGACTCACCAATGCGCCTGCAACGTTTTGCACCCTCATGAACCGAGTCCTACAACCTTTCTTAGACAAGTTCGTCGTGGTGTACTTGGACGACATTGTCATCTATAGCAACACACTGGAGGATCATGTAAATCATCTAAGACAAGTCTTCAAAGTACTCCGCACGAACGAGCTTTATGTCAAGATGGAGAAATGCGCGTTTGCTCGACGAGAAGTCTCCTTCTTAGGACACATTGTTGGTGAGGGAAAGCTACGGATGGATCAGTCCAAGATTCGGGCTATACAGGATTGGGAGCCGCCGAAGAAAGTTCCAGAACTTCGGTCTTTCCTTGGTTTGGCTAACTACTATCGGAAGTTCATCAAAGGCTACTCTTCCATCGCCGCGCCACTCACAGATCTACTGAAGAAAAACCGGACCTGGGAGTGGACTGATAAGGCCCAACAAGCATTTGAGGAGTTAAAGGCCGCCGTGATCAAGGAGCCGGTATTGGTTTTGCCCGACCATACCAAGTCTTTCGAGGTGCAGACGGACGCCTCTGACTTTGCCCTGGGAGGCGTCCTAATGCAAGAAGGGCACCCTGTGGCTTACGAAAGTCGTAAGCTAAATGATACAGAAAAACGCTACACGGTCCAAGAAAAAGAGATGACCGCCGTAGTGCACTGTTTACGGACATGGAGACATTATCTTCTGGGCAGCAAGTTCATCGTGAGGACGGATAATGTTGCCACCAGTTACTTCCTTAAGCAGAAGAAGCTTACACCAAAACAAATTCGGTGGCAAGCTTTCTTAGCAGAGTTTGATTTCGTGATGGAGTACAAGCCAGGCAAGGGAAATGTTGTGGCCGACGCACTGAGCAGAAAGGCCGAACTTGCCTCCATCACAAGCCCAAATTTCCCTATAGTTGATCGCATCAAGGAGGGGCTGGAGCATGACCCACAAGCCAAAAATTTGTTGGGATTGGCACGTCAAGGGAAGACACGCCAGTTTTGGCTAGAGGACGGGCTGCTCCTCACCAAGGGAAATAGGGTTTACGTACCGAAATGGGGAAGCTTAAGGAAGGAAATCCTCCGAGAAAGTCATGACTCCAGATGGGCGGGCCATCCCGGAGTCCGAAGGACGATGGCGCTGATCGAGCGAGCATACTTTTGGCCCCAAATGCGGGATGACATAGAGCTATACATAAAAACTTGTCTTGTGTGCCAGCAAGACAAGGTTGAACAACGCTCACCCGCGGGTCTTTTGGAGCCTTTGCCTATTGCGGAGAGGCCATGGGAAAGCATTTCCATGGACTTCATCACATCTTTACCCAAGTCCGAAGACTGCAGCAACATAATGGTTGTAGTGGACCGCTTCAGCAAATATGGCGTATTCATTCCCGGTCCAACAAAGCTTACTGCCGAGGACGCTGCTCGATTATTTTTCAAGTATGTGGTGAAGTATTGGGGCATTCCAAAGACCATTATCAGCGACCGGGACCCCCGCTTCACGGGAAGGTTCTGGATGGAGCTCTTTAAAATAATGGGGTCCGAGCTCAACTTCTCTACAGCCTTTCACCCTCAAACTGATGGGCAAACGGAACGGGTGAATGCTTTGCTGGAGCTATATCTTCGCCACTTTGTCAGCGCCAACCAGAAAGATTGGGCCAAGTTATTGGACATTGCCCAATTTTCTTATAATCTGCAGAAGAGCGAGTCAACAGGGGCAAGTCCGTTCGAGATAGCAACAGGACAACAACCGATGACGCCACAAACTTTGGCCATTGGTTACAAAGGGCCCAATCCGTCAGCATACAAGTTTGCCAAAGGCTGGCACGAAAAGGCAGACTTGGCAAAAGCCTACTTAGCAAAGGCGGCACAGAAAATGAAGAAATGGGCAGATGTTAAGAGGCGTCACTTGGAGTTTGAGGAAGGAGACTTGGTCATGGTAAAACTCCTTCCTCACCAGCGTCGAAGATCCGGCCAGGTGCATAAAGGGCTAGTAAGGCGCTACGAGGGACCGTTTCCAGTAGAGAAACGCATTGGCAAACTAGCCTATCGCTTGACTCTTCCATCACATTTAGAAATGCATCCGGTCTTCCATGTGAGTCTTTTGAAACCATATCATCAAGACAAGGAAGATCTAAGCCGAGGAGAGTCTAAACGAGCACCAACAGCCATCACAACGGTGCCAGAGAAAGAAGCAGAAGAGATCCTTGCGCACCGTATCATTCCAAGACGGGGGACTCACCCAAGCTACATTGAATACTTTGTCAAGTGGAAAGGGTCTCCTGACAGCGAGGCGAGCTGGGAGCATGAGCTAACTTTGTGGAATCTCCAAGACCTCATCCAGGCTTACAAGGAGCACGCGCCGAGGTCGTCGCGAGATTGAGCGGGGGAGAATGTCATGGACGGCACTATTTTCGCCCCAAAACAAGCTCAAAACAGCTCCAAAATGCTTCCGGAACAGTCCGGAATACCCCAGAAGACTCTAGAAGACTCTAGAAAACTCTAGAACACTCTAGAACACTCTAGAAGACTCTAGAAAAATCTAGAAGACTCTAGAAGACTCTAGAAGACTCTAGAACACTCTAGAACACTCTAGAAGACTCTAGAAGACTCTAGAAGACTCTAGAATTGTGCAGATTGTTGAAGACAAGCCTAGAATCATGTGGAGGCTTCTAGAGGGCAGCAACCTTGTGTAAATATCTTAGATATTCATTTAGGAAGATTCTAGATACTTAGGAAAAGTCTAGACATTTAGGTAGCCAACTATAAATAGGCACCTAAGGCATTCATTTGGAATCAAGCAAGAAAGCAAGCAATCAAGCAAAGTTGTAAAGCATCCAAAGCATTGTAAAGCTCTCAAGTTCTCTTAATAAAAGAGTTCTTTCTTCCAACTTCTAGTTTCCTTCGCCAAGTTTCGCCAAGCTTAGTCTTTCTAAAGTTCTGCTAAGCTTCCGGGTAGGCTGACTAGCTAACTTTGGCATTGAAAGTTCGCTAGGCTGGACAGATCGTCTTGTTTGAGTTACGGTCTCGTCACACTTTGGTTAGGGCATAAAAAAAGGTACAGTCGCCCTTTGGTTGGGCATTGATGCAACATTACTTATTGATAAATCCTTAACTCACTCGATGTACAAAATATCTCGTGTTCACTTAGAGTCCGCAAGGTCATGTCTCCAATGCAAAAACCGGTGATTGATTCCATGGTTCGAATCCATAATGTATAGGCTAAGGCATACATTCTAATTTTCCAATGATCATTTTTTTAGCTAAAGAAATAGTTTCATTTTTTTCTTCTTGTTTCTCAGTGTAATAGAACAGTAACATGGGATCATGGGAGACAACTATTGGGGACAAGATATACGTGAAAGGGCAGTTTAAATGTTTAATGAAAGTGACATCAATTATAGGATTAGAAAGCAATCTTCTTTTAGTACCTTTATTTCGTATATTCATAAGGATAGGTCTAGGTTTATAAGTATCCAATCATTGTACAATGTTCATCTTCTCTTACAATTATATTCAACAACGGTAGCTCGAAGGGCCGGACCATAAGGGTCTATCGTACGCAATCTTACTTTGCCGTTATTTCCTGGTCACATAACAACAATTTTACCAGTTACACAAGACTCCCCCTTCTACAATTATATTCAACAAGTTCTATTTAATTTGTAAGTAATAAGTATATATAATTTCTTGGGGAGAAGTGTCATTGTCTCTTAGAAGAGGCATAGTTCAAAGAGAATGAGCCATTTTTTTCTTCTGCAAGTTTGCAATATGAACCCTTCATTACATAGGGTCATTACGTAGAGCAGCTCGTTGTATGAAGTATTTTGCGTTCACGCAAAGCTCAGAAAAAACTCGCATTCAAAAGAAATGTGATATAGGCAGTCTACCATAATATAGTATCAGTGGCTGATTCCACTATAAGTAATGTCATTTTAATATATTCTGGTCGATGCGTATAACATTGGGATAGAGTGCCGTATTGCAAACCAATTCTCTTGGAGAATATTACTTTTTAACTCATACAACTGACACAAATTGTATAAGAGTTATATGAGAATAGTATTGGGTTAGATTTTTGTATTGAAAACTAGTTCTCTTAAATTTTTTACTTTGTATCTCGTATGACTGACATAATTTGTGCGACAATTGCACATGTTGGCCAAGTGAAATTTGTGAAACCCAAAATGTTGAACACAAATTATAATATATTATGAAACACAATCTTAATATATTTTGTATCAGTTGTACGAGGCACCAAGTTAAAATTTTAAGTCTTAAATGTATGAGCTTACAAAATGACACATAATTACACTATATATATTTTTTCCAGCCAAACAAATTGAATTATGACATCCAGAGAGGAACTATGTGATATATAGATCAGATTCATTGTTATAGTAGCTTGCCTAAGATTTAGTCAAGTGAGTCTGTCATGAATGTGAACCACAAGAACATGTCAAACCTTCCTATCATAGGTTCGTTTATTCAATATTTTTTGACTGCTATAATGAAGTGTTATTATAAAAAATAAATATTATAACATAACATAAAAAGTAATTACGAAAAAATTTAATTTTTATAGTGAATGACCGTTAGTCTGACTGTACTCCTAGACTAACATTTTTCCAATGAAGACATATTATAGTACGTAGTATTAATCAAAGAGTTGTCAATTGCCTTTCAATTGCAAGCTTTCATCTTCGTATTAATTATCTAGTGCCAACATTCTTTAGTTCTTCGAACAACTACACTTCTTAAATTGTTAAACTTGTGATTGCCAAGAAATCTATTGCACGTACCTACTTAACTTTCTGTACATAAAATTAAATTTCAGCACAAATGTTCACTATCATAGTAATAATATCTCATCATTGCCCACCACATATTTACATAATATACATTCCTATTTAAAACATACCTAACTAGATGGTCCATCAAACGAAAATATTCAAAATCGTGTTTTGATTTGGTTTTTTAATTTTTATACGAAACAATTTGCCTGAGACTTCATATTATCTAGGTAGTTGATGGTGGCGTTGATCGTACCAAATTGATTCACAGGACTTCTCCTTTGATCTACATCGATTAGGCCTTTTCGTGGTCTTTTATTGACTATGTTGGAAATTAGGACTCTTCAAAAATATAATTGTGTTCATATTGAATCTTGTAATAATAGTGTATTTGATGGACATTATTGTAGGATTATATCATTTGAAATTACTAATTAAAACGTTGGATAAGTTAATTCAGTCTCCACTCTAATGAACATTGTTACATGATATTTATATGGATGAATATATGATGAATTAGCTGAGACACATGTAAGCTGATGGCGGAGATCATCGTTTAAAACGTAACATATTATATCATCTCTTTTACTTCTTTGCAAAATAAAACTTTTCTTAATCCTAGTATTTAATTGGAAATGCCTGTAATAGAAGATAATCGATTATGTTCATACTATCTGTCAGTTTTATATAATACTGTATCATTGTTACTGATTATTACTATTATTTTTCTCTTTATTTTTTAGTTTTTACTGTTTGAACAAAAATATATATCTTGGTTTAATAACTAAATTTTAATATAGAAGAATCAATCTTAGCTAATAATAATAATCTAAAGAAAAAGCTATCGACTTTATGACAGGTAACTTGTATATTAGTTCAGATGGCAATGAATATAAGCAACAATAACAATGTCAATAATCCAAAGGATGGGTAGGGCATTAAATGATAATAAATAGCAATAAATGATATTTAAGTAAATAGAAATGTGCGAGTCATCCGAAAAAGGGTGAGATATGTGAATATTCCCTTTGACACTAATAAATGATTGATTAGCCTTTGCACACTTTAGTTATTCTTGGATCCAGTTGAAATGCTAGACAAGGATCTTATTAGAAATGTTATTTTTGCATCCTCATAATAGGATTAGATTCTCTCTATAAAGTCAATATGCTTTTTACAAATGAAAAATCTCACTATAATTGTGGCTAAGGAACATGTTCATAGAAATCGTAATAGTGCAGGTGCAGAGAATATCCGCTAGAATATTCACTATTGTGTCATATCTTAAAACTAGTTGTTATAACTCTGCCTGAGGTGCTCGACCTCGACCTTGAACTACGATGACTTCACGACCTTGATCCTTCCCGACTCTTCGACCGCTTTATCGCTTCGAGGCTATTTCGACTTGGGAGGATCTCTGTGGAGACCCAACTGATAGCACGTGGCAGCCGGCGAAAGCTATCATAGTGCTGATGAGGCAATGCCTATATCAAAGATATTTTTTAGCCATACACGTACGATATTGGTATTTCTTTTGGTGTCTGCTACTATTATTGATTTATTATCTGTTGGCCTGAGTAAGTTTGTTTTGATGATTGAAAAAGAAACACAGGCATGAACCAGGTCCATACATAGTGTACACATACACGGGTAGATTCGAGCACAAGGCATGCACGTGAAGGAGATAAGCATAAATGGTTATATTGGATGTCTTCTGAATGAAAATTTTGCATATTTGATAAGGAGCAGGACTCCTTAAGTGAGGAGATCTCTATCCACGATAAGGGAAAGAGTTAGAAGTTGAAGATAACTAGAACTCTTCCTCCACGGAAGAGTATAACATTAGAACTCTACTTAATCCTATTCTACTAACTCAAAAAATGTCACTTTTTTCTCTTAAATAGGTAACGCAAAAACGCAGAAGTTAAGCAAAAGTTGAGAGAAAAACAGCAAGGCATTTTGCAAGCAATTCATATGTGATTCAAGTGTGCGAACCTGAAGTTATATGAATGAGATAGAAGAACCAGCTCCGAGTGTCTCTCTTTTATTCTAGTTCAATTATAGTAGGACGTTTGTGTTGTACCTTTCAACTTTATCTAGAAGCATTTGTACTAGATACTCTGAGTGTAGTATTCAATTTAGAGTTAACTTGAAGTTGTCGCAACTGGTTGAGGCTGCTTCCGACAAAAGGGTTAAGAGTTTTTGGTAACAATATGAATATTACCATTACAACCAGAAAACAATTTTTACAACCCATGAGCCTCCAGTGTCTAAACAGATACAAACTCTAGATCTCCAAGTATATCAACATATCTATTTACATATTCTCCGAAACAATAGTTTACACTTCCTATCTCTTCTTCCCCTATACACTATCTCTGATCTGTCTACAATCTCTTTCCTTATTTGTTCATTTACAAAGTCTATGCTCACATTTACTTTCCTGAATATCTTCTAATTCCCTGCTTGCCAAGTATAATACATCATGGAACCCTATACAAGAACTACTATTTCCTTCTGAACTTGGCTCCATCTTCTTCTTTGAATCCATTTGATCACCTTACTAGCTTCATTATTATGAATTTTGATATCCATCCAGCTACTTAGTTTTTCTTCTAGGGATGCTATCCTTTTGCATTGTCCAAAGAGGTGAGTCTGAGTCTCCACCTGAGTCTGGTCACATAAGCAATAGTTGTGTACTTCTACTTTAAACTGCATTCTCCACATCCTCTCATTGGTTAGCAATTTGTTTTGATATGCCAACCATACTATAAATATTTGTTTAGGAAGCATTATTTTACTCCATATTAGCTTTACTTCCCTTATATTAGATAAAGGCCCTAACATATGCTGATAGCTCTTAGACATAGAGGATTCTCTTATTTTTGACAGCATGTATTTATCTCCTTGATACCATCCTGCCATTTGAAGCTTAAGAGAGTTCAATTTTTTCCAATACCAGCTACAGTCTGGTGGTTGGTGTTCCTATATACTTGACTTATCTTTTATGTATATACTGTTAACCCATTTGACCCATAGTGTGTCTTTAATCCTAGCTAATTTCCATAGAATTTTACCTACTGCAGCAATGTTCCATTTGCAGAAGCTTTTGATGTTTAAACCTCCATACTTTTTATGAATACATACCCTTTCCTATGCTACTAGGTTAACCTTCCTTTTGTATTCAGTGTCACCCCACAGGAAGTCTCTGCATTTCTTGTCAACAAGCTTTACCACACTTTGAGGCAGAATAAACACAACACTCCAGAAGTTGTATATAGAGAATTATACTGCCATTATTATTTGCAATCTCCCATCATATGGCAGTTGCCTTGTATAAGATGTGATTTTGTTTGTGTTAGTTTGTGTGGGTCCACCAAATCATAGAGTACATGATCCTCTACGAGGTTCTACTACAAGCACTTAACAAAACAGTAAGTAAATGAGGCAGAAGATTTTTACGTGGAAAAATCCAACATAAGGGGATAAAAACCATGACCTACACCTCTAGGCTTTTATCTTTACTAACTTGTAATCTACCTATTACAAGCCACTTTATAATAATTCCAATTGCAAAGGATTTACTCAACTAACTTGCGGTACCTTTACCACAAGCCACTTTGTGACTATCCTAGTCACAAAGGCTTTTTTTAACTTGTGATGCTATCACCACAAGCAACTTTGTAACTCTATGATTTCAAAGACTTTTCCTTATGACTAAATCTAGTCACAATTTAAACTCAACGAGTTTACGGATTTACAAGAGGATTCCTAATCAGAAATCTTCTAGGTAAGTGGTTTAGGAGATACAATAAGTACAATAACATGGTTACAACTCAACTAGGACGACACCAATCTATCTTTTTGGAACTGGTTTGTAGCGGCGCTCAACCTTGTTCTTCAAGTTGTGAGGATTTATTTCTCTATTTATGCAAGAGACTTGAATGAGAAACAATACCTTTCAAGTGATGTTTTTGTATAAAGCTCATTGGGTACATCTTGATCACATCACTTGAAATGATGTGAGTACTTTTTTTGGTTAGACAATGAGTTGGCTGACAGTGTAGTGCAGTGCGGCAGAAACAATGTCATCAGTCACTTTATTTCCAGGTGTGTCTAATTGACTTTGTACTGCTGGGAAACCACAAGAGCATCAGGTCCTTGTATTGGTTTCTAGCTCCTGAAGCTGTAGCAATTCAGCTTTAGCTGGAATCCATTAAAGCTTGCAGCAATCCAAGTAGGTCAGGTTCCCTATCTAGTTCTTAAAAGTAAGTTTGTTAGATCATCAAAACATAAAACAAGAGTATTTAAGATCTATCAATTTTCCCCTTTTTAATGATGAAAAACTTAACATTTATAAGTAGGAATCAGGGCGGTAAAATCCAGTTTCAAAGTCTCAGGGAACACAGGGAACACAAATTTCTCCTTGAGACTATGCCTTGAGTTCCCCCTGAGACTATGCCTATCTTACATGGTCAGAGTAATAGAGCATAAGAACCAGTTCCCCATTGTGTTTCCCCATGAGTATTTTCCCCTTTTGGTACCATAAAAAAGAACAACATCTCAAATAAGTCCAGCTAAGATAACTCATGCCACATATGTGCACCCAATCATGATAGAGAATAGAACACACACATAGAGAGAGAGTGAGAGAGTACTAGACATAATAAAAAAGTTTACATTAATAATAATTTAATATAACTCTGCCTTTTTTAAAATGAAAGAGGCAATATTGTACTTGTTCACATGAGCAGTAGTAGTACATCTCAACCATAAAAAAACACAAAAAAACATCCACCAAACATCAACGAAGAAACAAAAAATAGAAGGAACATATCCAGAAAATTGGTTACTGAAGGGGTTCTTAGGGGCACTAGGAGGAGAAGGCTTGGTAGCTGCAACAAGTGTTTGGAGAACAAGGTTTATTCAAACATTTTCCAACTTTTGCTCATTGAGCAGTTCAACCTTCAGGTTCTCAACTTGCACCTGAGATCAACATTTTCCTGTGTCAAATGAACCACTTCATCATTCGACATGAGAAGCGCTCAGGCTTGCTGACCTTCCCGGATAACATTCTTGGCCTTCAACCAACAAATTTCCTCAGATGCACTGTTCTGGGCATTGATGAGCTGAGAAACAGTTGATGTACTTCCTACCCCCATACATCTCAACACACTCGCACTCTTCCAAGGTTGTTTGTGAGAATTTCTGTGTAAGGCCCCGAAAATTTTTTGCTAATTAATCTATGATTTTGTGGTGCCACATAGGCTAATTATAATATTTTATATGCTATTAACATGGTTTATATTAATTTGGATTTGGTAGATATGTGTATATGTCCTATTTTTAGTAATGTGGGGTCCAAAAAAAGGCCTAAGTCTAAGGAAAATTGGAAAAGTTCATATTAGGCTAAGATTCCAAAGGTACTTGCACAAGTCCCCACTTTGAACAAGCACATCTAAATATGTATAATGTTTTATGTTATGAATAACCTATCAAATGAAAGGTCTTTAATTTTAGTTTCCAACGCTTCAAACCATTCTTCATTTGGACATTCCTACGCAAATCTATGATCAAATAACCAAAGGCTGGAAAATGCTATCCTGTGTCAAATCTGCGACCACATTCCTGTCGCATTGTTGACTCTGTGGTCGCATTTCTGTCGCATATTGGGCCAGTTTAGCCCAGTTTTGGGCTCCGATTTTATTGTGCATTATGCAGTCAACATTCGTATTCTACGGTCCATTCTGCTATAGCAGAATTGACATTGGAGGGTTAATTTTCTAATTTTTAAAACCCGACCCCATTTGGATATATAGGCCTTTGGGGCTTCATTTGGGGTCATTTCTATTAATTTTAGAGAGAGGTAAGAGCATTTTATAGAGAGAATGAGGAACCCAACATTTAAATCATGCAAATCTTTCATCAATCTTCAAGAATCAAAGAACCCAATAATAAGTTCTTCATCTAAGAGGTAAAATTCTACACCCTATGTTTTAATTTCGAGTTTGGAGTATAAGATGGGGTATTGAGGTATGATTATTGGGTGTAATACTATTATGTATACATGCATGTACAACTTAAGTTCATGGAAAGATTGTTTAACATAAATAAGTAAAGATTGGGTTAGGGAATAAAGAAAATTCTTGAAAAGGGGATTTGAAATCAAGATACCCAACTAGTATTTGATAACTTGCTCAAATGAGCTAGAATTATGAATATCTTCCTAATTTGTGTTAAATTTTTCTATGTCTCAAAATAGATTGAAGTTGCTATAATTTTTAGAATATCGTAGTAATTAAGGGAAAGCTCAAGAAAGGTATGTATGGCTAGAACCCCCTTTTATTAGAAATCGAGCTTCGTTGTCATTACGGAAGTATGGTAAGAGTTGAATTGGCTAGTGTATTGATTGTTATTAGACATTAATTGATTTGCATATATCTATACATATTCGTGAAGGATGTGCCTCAATATGAATAATGTACCTATCTTGATAATAATAGAATGATGAAAAGTACAATTATGTGTTGATTTACTTGGGCTATGAGCCAACCTTGAAACAAAGAACTATTCATGCTAGCTATGTGCTCACATACATGTGATTTGTGACCTAAATTATCCTTGATATATGTGTCTATGATCATAACTTGTAAAATGAATATTGAAGAGGGAAAACAATGTGATAGATGGTGGTCATGAGTGCCCCAGGAATTGTTATGATATGTGTGGAATAAAGATTTGAAGGTGTTGAATAATGAGAATGGACTAATGCCTCCAATGAGGTGACCTATCCGACCGGGTCATGATCGGACACCATGCCGCACACATGGTGGTAATGTGCTGATATTAAACTCCGGATAAGGAAAATGGAATATTGATTGAGAGTAATGCCTCCAATGAGGTAACTTATTCGGTCGGATCATGACTGGACTCCGCTCTAGATAGCAGTGGTATTGAGAATAGTGGTTAACATGTGATAGAAATGTCCTAATCTATTTTTTGGAAATTGTATGAAAGATTATATGAATTGCATCTTTGATATACCCATTTTATTTACTTTTACATATTTGACAGTTCTTTATAGTAAAATGGTGTTTAGTTATACATACCAGCACAATTCAATTGTACTGACGTCCCTTTTTCCATAGGCGCTACATTTATGTTATGATTGTAGGTGGTTTCATAGTAGGCAGTATTGGCCGCAGCCAGTGACGCACCTTCCTTTCAGCTGAGTTGGTGAGCCCCACTTCATTTCGGGGCCCTGTGCGATTGTTCATCATGTACTTTGTAGTTGAGGTATATTGTTGCCGGTATTTCCATACTAATCTTTAGTTATGTTTAGAGGCTCCGTAGACAGGTTGTGGGTGCTGTTTGGCATCGGGAATTAAAGTATGAATATTGATGTTTGGCAAAGATTTATAAACTTTTAATATTTTTGATAATTGTGATATAAGTTATTAATGAAACACTTTCTAAAGCTGATTAATGGAGTTCATATCCTTTTTATTCATGAACTAGTTTGGGTAGAATAAAACCTAACAGGCTTGCTCAGTCGGGTTACTCGGTTGAGCGCCCTTGGATTTCGGGGTATGACAAACTTGGTATCATAGGCTAAGGTTTTAAAGTGTCCGAGGATGTCTCGGAGCCGTGTAGAGTCCTTCTTATCGGTGTGTTGTCAACCACATCTATAAGTTGGAGGCTATTTGGACATTTAGGAATTTCACCCTTATTTGGTACTCCAATCGTGCGATAGAGCTCAAGTTAGGGAGCTGATTTCCTCTCTAAGTATTATTCTCAAGATTGGTAACCTTGATACCATAATCCGCGAATTAAAAGCATGTAAGGAGGGACTGAGTCCAAGTGGATTGTCCAAGGACTTGTTAGGAGAATGTATTGAGTTGTGGATGGATTGGTAAAACATATCACCAAGAGGGTAGTGTCCTTGTCCTATTGATGTCTCTTCACCATCAGATAGTGTAGTACATCAGTATGTTACCTAAGTACGTTAGGGACGTGGAGTCGAGGGGTATCGATTAAGCTATTGCCCTATCAACTTAACGTCATTAAGGGAGTCAAATAAATATTTCTACTCATTTTATATGTACATCCATATTGAAGAATATTAACAAGGTGTCGAATAATAAAATATTGTGTGTATCGACTCTTTGAACAAGATGCACTATTTGTGAATCCACTTTATTGTGAATTCTCTTATTTACATTCTTATGGAATTAAGTTCTATAATTATGCCCTTGAATTGAGTTATAACTCTAGGATTGATATTTCCCACTTGCTTTTCCTAAAATTCTCACCAAGGGATTATATCCAATGAATTTCTTATAGAATCTTTTTATTTAAATGGACAAAATCTACTTGTTTATGCCTATACATACACCATCGTAGAGTTTACCTATGTGATGTCAATTTCCATGCCAAGCATCCCAGCGTTATGATTCATCATGAGTCACTCTTTTATTCAATTGTGTATATGGCTTCTATGGTTTGAAAAGTCAATCCACTCTCTTGCGAACATCATGATGAAATCTTCTCACTGCCTAGTAACATAAGAGCGTACCTTAACACCTTACATGAGTGCACGCCAATCAAAACGGTCACCGTGTGCATGAATATAAAGTCTCTTTAAAAATTAAGATCCTCACGCCCACGTCGCAAGAATATTATGTGTCGCCATAACTTTCGTGTCTACAAGGGGGAAATTGTTGGAAATACGTTCTCAAGGCTTTATACTAAAACGTGTGTTCTTATGTGTAGGTTTTGATGAATGACAAACAAGCGCAAATTGATATATGACGAAGTTCAAATACAAGCGCACAATTGGTGGATAACGAGATTCAAGCACAATACAAAGTTTTATAGTTTAAATGAGTCGTTCTTAATTGTGATCTTGATCTGAAAACTTGACTCATGACATGGCTTCTCTCGTAAAACTATTTTTACAAAATCATGCATATTTAATTTAATGCTAAATGATTTTAAATCATGCATATTTACTTTAGTCAAAATGATTTTTAAACATGCCTCTAAAATCTGGACTAAGATAATCGATTATGTACTTATGATAATCGATTATGTTAAGCCAAGACTGCATGACAATCGATTGTGAACTAATGACAATCGATTGTGTTAAGGCAGTGAGCATCAGGTTTATTCAAACCTTCATGACAATCGATTGTGAACCTTATGACAATCGATTGTGATGAGGCAGTGTACATCAAAGTTTTTCAAAACTCAGAATAATCGATTGTGAAGCGAATGACAATCGATTGTGAAGAGACAGTGTCCATCAGATTTTTCAAAGTCACAAAATAATCGATTGTGAACATATGACAATCGATTGTGTTGAGGCAGTGTCTTCCAGACTTTTTCAAAGTTATTAAATAATCGATTGTGAGTATATAACAATCGATTGTCACGAGGCAGTGTCTAAAATGATTTTTAAAGTCTGATAAACAATCGATTGTTAACATTGCACAATCGACTGTGAAGCTGACCGTTGTCGTAAAGTTTTCAAATACTGTCAGGTAATTGATTGTTGATTTTGTACAATCGATTGTTGAAATTAAAATCTGGAAAAGATTTTTTGAACGTTGCTGAATAATCGATTGTTGAAATTAAAATCTGGAAAGGATTTTTTGAACGTTGCTGAATAATCGATTATTGATTTAGTATAATCGATTGTTTTACGTAAAATCTGGAAATGATTTTTTGAACGTTACCAATAATCGATTGTTGATCTTGGACAATCGATTGTTAAGCATAAAATCTGGGATTGATTTCTGGAACGATTGGCAAACAATCGATTGTGACTTCTTGACAATCGATTGTCACACAGTAAAATCAGCAACTCTTAATTGGCAATTAGACAACGGTAATGTCAAGTTTTTCAACTATAAATACAGCTTCATTTCAGTGTTTTAAACACAATAACACACAATAACTGATCATACTATTGCTATAGGCTTGCATACTATTGTTTATCATTTTATATTCATTTCATAAAGCTTTTGAGAGCCAAAGTCTTTTCCATAGTTGTTGTGATCTTGAGCTTACTTCTTTTACTCATATCTACTCATTAAGGAGTGTTTTGTTTGAGTGTTTAGTGTTTTGTACACTTGAAGAGAATTGTGATTCTCTTGTTGTAAGGAACTTGTGTTTCCTTGGTCGAAGTCTTGGAGTGTTGTATCTCCGAGCAAGATTGTTGAGGCTTGTGTCCTCAGATTGTAAAGGTTGGTTAGGCACCCGTAAGCTTAACAGTGAAGTCTTGGAGTGTTGTATCTCCGAGCAAAGGTGTTAAGGCTTGTGTCCTTAAGTTGTAAAGGTTGGTTAGGCACCCGTAAGCTTAACAGTGAAGTCTTGGAGTGTTGTATCTCCGAGCAAAGGTGTTAAGGCTTGTGTCCTTAAGTTGTAAAGGTTTGTTGAGCACCCGTAAGCTTGACAAGTTAGTGGAAAATCTCGAGAGAGTCTCTCGGGGACTGGACTAGCCACTTGTTGTGGTGAACCAGAATACATCGGTGCGTTTGTTCTTTATTGCATTTAATTTCCGCACTTATTTTTCCTGCAAGTTTTTAAATTCCGCAAGATTACGCTAATTTTTATTATAACGCTATTCCCCCCCTAGCGTTAAGCGTATTATCTAACAATTGGTATCAGAGCCCAACTCTCTGAAGACTTAACAGTTTGAGAGAACCATCCATGGCTTCTACTCGTGACTCTTTTGCAGGAATAGGTGAAGGTGATTTTAACATGTTGCCCCCAATATTTGATGGAAATAATTACTTATATTGGAAAGATCGGATTAGAATTTTCATCACAGCCAACAACTTTTATCTATGGCAAATCATCAAGCATGGTGATCAAATGACAACAAAAGTTGGGAAAGCCAAGGTAAGTGAATACAACACTAATGCAATAAATATGTTGTATAGCGCCTTGAATCAGGAAGACTATCAGAAAATTTTTCACTACAAAACCGCGAAAGAGATGTGGGATAAGCTGGAGGAAATGTATGAAAGCATGCCTCAAAAGCGGACAGCTCATATGATGAATCAACTGGCCAATGTCTCATGGCAAACGAAGAAGAAGAGGTAAGTACGTCCAACTCTCACTCGCTTGAAGAAATGCAAAATGCTTATAATAAATTACATAGTGAGTTTGTTGATGCTTCCAAGAATATTAAAGATTTGCAGAAAACTCTGTCGTTGTAAGAAAAAGATTTTCAAAAACAACTCTCTCTAAAAGAAAAAGATTTTGGAAAACTGGTTTTAGAAAATGAGAAGTTGAAAGAGGAAAACAAGTTTTTCGGAAAAAGAAGCGCCGATAAGCCCGAAAGCTCTATTAGAAAGTGTACTTCTTGCTTGCATCTCAAAAATGAAGTAGAAAGGCTTAAAGGCACATTAGATAAGTTTAATTCTTCGCACAAAAATTTGAATGATGTTCTTGATAATTTGAAGTCAACCAAGCATGACATAGGGTTTACGTATGAGCCTAAAGAAAAGGTTGAAGCTAAACCCCAACCATCTAAGGCTCAACCTAGGACTAATAATAAAAATGCTTATCCTAGAAATAAAAATCCTAGAACCAATATGCATGCTAGACTAAATGTTGAACATTTTAGAAGACCTAGCAATGACTTACCACCTAGAAATAACTACCCTAGACATGATGCATATTATAGGCCAAATACTAGAAGGATTTTTGAATCCTTTAGAGCACCTAGAAATGATTTCCAACGTAGAAATAATTATTCTAGAAATGCTGCTCATAGTAGGAGAAATGATGTTCATAAAGCGCGCGATAGTCATAATGCTGAAAGTAGAGTAAACCATTTTCGTCCGTCAAGTTACTATGAACCTAGAAGGATGCATAACCCCAACGTGACTTGTCATTATTGTAGACGTATTGGTCATATTGCTCCTGCATGTTTTACACGACATAGACATATCACTCAATCGCATCATTATGATATGCATAACCCCCAAGGACCCAAAATGGCATGGGTACCAAAAGATCATTAATCTGTTTTGCAGGTGTGCTTGAAAGGCTACAGTATTGTAGTAGATGCACCGAGCACGACACCTCATTGCATCAAGAGGAAATTTCGGTTAGTTATCCTTTTTTGACAAAAACCGAATTGTTGATATGTGCTAGCAACCAATATTAACTTATTTGTTGTTAATTTGGTTCCCCTATTGTTGAATCTTTGATAAGCTTAGTCGTAATAGTTGATGTGCGTTAACAATTGAGATATCCTTGTCAACAATCAATATCAATTAGCCTTGTTGATTCATATGTTGAAAACCTGTTGTTAAATGACAATTGGTGTCAATTAGTTTACTTGTTAGTTATCTGCTTTTAAAAGATCAAAACGGTTGATATGTATTAACAGTTAGCTTAATAAAATCATTTCATTCATGATTTGATAATTGCTATCTGTGGTTTAAATAACTGTTAGTATACTGTGTGGTGTGTATTATCAATTAGCATATTCTTCAAAACGCTTTCACTCACGTTTTTGATGAATGCTATCCTCAGTTTTGAAAAATAATTGAGATGTCTCATGTTTCTAACAATTGACAAAAATCCTTCTGTTAAAAATCATCTCTTGATGAACACATCCTTTGGTCTGGATAATGGTTGGTATGTTATTCAAAATTCGATGTATGGTTGATCTGTTAACAGTCAACACTCGTTTGTAATATGCTTTACTAAAAATAACAATTTGTATCACTGTTAATAAAATAACTTTTGGTACACTTGTTATGTCATCCAACAAATGGGTTTATCATTGTTTTATAACAATTGGTATATCTATCTCTTGTTGGTATGTCTTGATAAATTTCTGATTAAGGGGAAATAGATTGCATGAAGTTTACTATCTTTTTGATGACAGAATTTCAAAACAACTCTCTATATTGGCGATGTTATTTTCTTTAAACTCTCATGCCACTAATATCTTGCATTCCAAATCTTGTGGAAAATGATATCTTAGAAAATATTTGTATTACTTTGGAGCAACTAATAAGTGTCATGCAAGGAATCTGTAAATCGCATTTGAGATATCATTGATAGACAAGCTTAATTTCTTCTTGGAGCTGCAAATTAAGCAAATGAAAGAGGGAACTTTCATTTTTCCATCTAAATGTCGCAAGGAGTTGCCAAATCAATTCGAAAAGAGCAACACCAAACCAATGGTCACTTCAATGAATTTAGATGACCATCTTGACAGAAATGTGAAAGGTAAGACGAGCAATACCAAGAACTACACAGGTATGTTCGTTCCTCACTTTACCTTATTGCTAGTAGACTTGATAAAATATTTAGCGTTTAATGTTGTGCTAAATATAAATCATGTCCAAATGAATTATTGAATGCGGGTAAACGTTGATCTAAATGCATACATTTTAGGTTGCATTTATATTTTAATTACTGACTTGAGCGTCGGAGACGTTTAATCCTATTTTGCAGGTATCACCCTAAAGGTAGGGGGAATTATTACATTTTGGCACAGAACAATCGATTGTTCCAAGCAAATAATCGATTATCTTACTGTGCAGAAAATCGATTAGCAGTATCACTAATCGATTGTTTATGGTTTATGTTTATTATGCAGTTTTGTTAAATAATTGATTCTTTAACTGCAAAATTGATTTCCGTCTCAGCCATTCAGCAATGCTTTTCCAAAACAATCGATTGTTTCAAAATATAATCGATTATTCTCAAAATCAGAAAATTTCTGTGCTCACTGTAACATAACAATCGATTACCATATTTTGACAATCGATCATTTCATGTCAGTAATTCAAAATTTTTTTACCGTTTGGTTCTGCAATCGATTTGTGTCAGTTCCGAGATTCAGTCAAATCTTAATGACAATCGATTATCTCATTACAACAATCGATTGTCAAACGGTCAGTGCAATTTATTCTTTACCGTTTCTGACCGTTTTAGCTTTCAATTTTCAGCAGAATTCTTCCATTAATGAAATGCCTTTCTCCCCTCTATAAATAGGCTTCATATATGTTCATTTTTATTCACTCAAGCATCAATTTTAGCTCTCAAACTATCAAAACTCTTTCAAGTCTCTTGCAAATTCCAGCAATACTTAGTAAAAATGTCGGGCCGTCAGTCCAAACGTTCCGTTATGCTAGGCATGGTGCATCCTCCTCTACTGCTCCAAACTATCCCTATCAAGATGGTTCCGTTCTATATTTTAATTCTGACATCGAGCTTACTCGATTTTTAACAAAATTTGGAAAGCGCGACATTCTTCCTCCCCGCTTTTCAACCAACAAGTATCTTGAATCTTATGGCCCTGCTGCAAATATGTTAAAAAATTGTCAACTTCTTGACTTCTTACTTCTTACCCATCCTTACATCAATACTACATTGATTCAAGCATTTTACTCCAACCTTCATGAGGATGATGACGGTGAGCTTGTGACAAATATAAATGGTGTTCAAATTCTTCTTTCCGATGAAAACCTTCATACCATTGCCCGTCTTCCTCATAATGGTGAAGACATTTTTCGGTACATCGGAGAGGTCGGAGCCCTTTTTGATGAAACAGTCCTCCTACATCAAACCGGACTTACTTCTTATGATCCAAATCTTTCTTCCCGCCGTCCTACAATTACGGGAATGGATCCCAATTATCGGTTGATTTTCTATTTCATCACCCGAGTCCTCAAGCCTCGTAAGCATAACCATACCACCATTTTCCAAGAGGACACCAAGCTCATGAATGCCATAATAACCGGAGCTAACATCAATTGGTGTCGATTCGTCAAGATTCACATGCGTGACGCTATCGGAGATGATAGGCCTCTTCCTTATGCTCTCCTCATTATGAATTTTTTTGAAGCCTCCGGATTCATCATTTCCAACGGTCCTCTCAAAAAGAGTACCAAGAAGTGGGAAATTTCAGAATCCTCCTTTCATCATGACGGTGATCATGCAGAGCCTGCTCCTCCTCCAACCCCTCGAACTCGTCCGCCTCAAGAGCCCACTCTCCAATCCATTTCCGACCAAATTGCTTCCTTGACCACCTCTGTTGGTCAATTGACTCATGAGATCCATGGATATTTTGACCATGTTCATTATCCATATGCGGGTCTTGTTCCCTTCGAAGCAGTGCCGGATGATGAGGCGGGAAATGATGATGAATGATTTCTTTGTTTGTTTTGGTTCTATTGCGATATGTTTTATTGTCCCCTCCTTATGTAATTGTTTTCTCTTTCCAATAAATAAACAAGTTTTATTTACATCTTTGACATCTTCTTATATTATTTTTGCTAATGGCAAAAGGGGGAAGATAACGGGTATGCACTCTCAATATTTATAAGCTTAAATTGAGGAGGAATACATATATTGAGGGGGAACAAATGCATGTCTTGAATCGTCATTATAAATTGTTTATGTTGCGTATCCCGCTTAAAGTTTGCCATTATCAAAAAGGGGGAAATTGTTGGAAACACGTTCTCAAGGCTTTATACTAAAACTTGTGTTCTTATGTGTAGGTTTTGATGAATGATAAACAAGCGCAAATTGATATATGACGAAGTTCAAATACAAGCGCACAATTGGTGGATAACGAGATTCAAGCACAATACAAAGTTTTATAGTTTAAATGAGTCGTTCTTAATTGTGATCTTGATCCGACAACTTGACTCATGACATGGCTTCTCTCGTAAAACTATTTTTACAAAATCATGCATATTTAATTTAATGCTAAATGATTTTAAATCATGCATATTTACTTTAGTCAAAATGATTTTTAAACATGCCTCTAAAATCTGGACTAAGATAATCGATTATGTACTTATGATAATCGATTATGTTAAGCCAAGACTGCATGACAATCGATTGTGAACTAATGACAATCGATTGTGTTAAGGCAGTGAGCATCAGGTTTTTAAAACCTTCATGACAATCGATTGTGAACCTTATGACAATCGATTGTGATGAGGCAGTGTACATCAAAGCTTTTCAAAACTCAGAATAATCGATTGTGAAGCTAATGACAATCGATTGTGAAGAGACAGTGTCCATCAGATTTTTCTAAGTCACAAAATAATCGATTGTGAACATATGACAATCGATTGTGTTGAGGCAGTGTCTTCCAGACTTTTTCAAAGTTATTAAATAACCGATTGTGAGTATATAACAATCGATTGTCACGAGGCAGTGTCTAAAATGATTTTCAAAGTCTGATAAATAATCGATTGTTAACATTGCTCAATCGATTGTGAAGCTGACCGTTGTCGTAAAGTTTTCAAATACCGTCAGGTAATTGATTGTTGATTTTGTACAATCGATTGTTGAAATTAAAATCTGGAAAAGATTTTTTGAATGTTGCTGAATAATCGATTGTTGATTTTGTACAATCGATTGTTGAAATTAAAATCTGGAAAGGATTTTTTGAACGTTGCTGAATAATCGATTATTGATTTAGTATAATCGATTGTTTTACGTAAAATCTGGAAATGATTTTTTGAACGTTACCAATAATCGATTGTTGATCTTGGACAATCGATTGTTAAGCATAAAATCTGGGATTGATTTCTGGAACGATTGGCAAACAATCGATTGTGACTTCTTGACAATCGATTGTCACACAGTAAAATCAGCAACTCTTAATTGGCAATTAGACAACGGTAATGTCAAGTTTTTCAACTATAAATACAGCTTCATTTCAGTGTTTTAAACACAATAACACACAATAACTGATCATACTATTGCTATAGGCTTGCATACTATTGTTTATCATTTTATATTCATTTCATAAAGCTTTTGAGAGCCAAAGTCTTTTCCATAGTTGTTGTGATCTTGAGCTTACTTCTTTTACTCATATCTACTCATTAAGGAGTGTTTTGTTTGAGTGTTTAGTGTTTTGTACACTTGAAGAGAATTGTGATTCTCTTGTTGTAAGGAACTTGTGTTTCCTTGGTCGAAGTCTTGGAGTGTTGTATCTCCGAGCAAGATTGTTGAGGCTTGTGTCCTCAGATTGTAAAGGTTGGTTAGGCACCCGTAAGCTTAACAGTGAAGTCTTGGAGTGTTGTATCTCCGAGCAAAGGTGTTAAGGCTTGTGTCCTTAAGTTGTAAAGGTTGGTTAGGCACCCGTAAGCTTAACAGTGAAGTCTTGGAGTGTTGTATCTCCGAGCAAAGGTGTTAAGGCTTGTGTCCTTAAGTTGTAAAGGTTTGTTGAGCACCCGTAAGCTTGACAAGTTAGTGGAAAATCTCGAGAGAGTCTCTCGGGGACTGGACTAGCCACTTGTTGTGGTGAACCAGAATACATCGGTGCGTTTGTTCTTTATTGCATTTAATTTCCGCACTTATTTTTCCTGCAAGTTTTTAAATTCCGCAAGATTACGCTAATTTTTATTATAACGCTATTCCCCCCCTAGCGTTAAGCGTATTATCTAACAGGGACATCATGCAGTAAGTATCTCACTTTGTCATAGTATGGTGGTTGCTCGTGGCATGGTCGTATGTTGCAGTTGGGAGTTAATATAGCAGAAGCATGTCCAACTTATAAGATATGTTTACTTTCTCTTTACTCCCTTCATAACATGTGTTCATTCTGTTCTTTAGTTAGTGAATTCATTAAGCTAGCTTTCCCACACATGTTCGATAACCATGAGAGAACATATCCTTATATGAGTCATTGTAACACTTTCTGTCTCGTAAGGACCCCTACTAGGCTCTCCATCAAGACCAAGCACACCTTTGGGGGTTATTATAGCACAACACATGCTTCTCATATTCTTCTTTATTTCATTAGCATCTGAGTGGTTCTCAAGTTAAAATCCATGAAGAAATTATGAACATCTGCAAACCCTCCATGATTATTCTACACTATCTCATTGGGTTCTCATATCACTTCAAGTTCATCAAGGGTTGATAGCATGCCGCAATTACTGGAATTGAATTATCTCTTTTCGATAATGGATTATCTACACTTGTGCTAGTCGAACGATCTGCTTATTAGTCTAACTCTCGCCTTTAGGTTTTGGGTTGACAAAGGTGAAATACACCTAGTAACACATTCATATGTCAAAGCCTTTCTCTCCTTTAAGTCTTATTGCATCTCCCAATGTGGTTTGCAATAGCTGGTTGTGTAGAAGTGTGTTGTAGTGCTTCATTATGAAGTAGAGTTGCTAGACGTAATTGGATTTTAGAATTCTAGAGCTATACATCACGTGACTTCATACAAAGATCTTCTTTAAAAAAAGGGGTAGCTTCTCGTAGTTGCTTGATATTACCACCCCTCCTAGTGGATACAATGTAAAGGTTACTTCCATAAGGCTCTCTCACTTTCTTTTACTTTTCTTGCATCATGTGTTGTTTACCCGTAATCTACACTGCTATATCATCTCAATGTCTCGACTAGTTATCCAACTATATGATATAATTTAATTTACCTCACTTTTATATACTCTAGTAGCGCCCTGAAAGTGGGCAAATTTCTCCTTTCCTACGGACTTCTAATGTCTTCAACTTGGTTTATGCTCGTTGGTTCCAAATAGTTCTCATTAGTTTTGCTACCCTACTATCTGCTTCATATGATAGCCCTCATTGTAGAATTCATATATGTTTTATGGCATCAAAGGAAGTCTTGACGCATTAAGGATGAGGACATGTTCCTTTTGTTAGGATAAAAAGATATTGCTCGCACTTCTTATGAGAGTTTTTCCTAAACAATCATTTACCTTCTCCACTTGTCCATTTAACTAGATAGCCCAGGTTACTTCTCCTCGATAAATGCATTAAGACGTCTCATTCTTTCAAACTTATCCATGTGGGCACTTTAAGGTCTTGTTTTATAAAAACTCGTAATGGGTTTAAGTACCTTCTCGCCATTGTTATTGATTCTCTTGGACTACGAGGGCTTGTGTCATGGGTTTCAAAAGTAATGATTTTCCTTAAAGTTCGAGATTCAATTGCCATGATTCCAAACCAAAGTGTAAACCTTTTCCCAAAGTCTTAAATGGGTCGGATTGGATGGGTTACGTGGCCTTCTTCTCACTCGACTTATAGAATAATTGATTATGTCGTTTACATGTGAGGGTAGTTTTGCTACCCTTGGTATTCCACCTCCTTTGGTGGATAAGAGTGTCATTTTTCTTTCTCCCTGGAGCATCATGTTAACCATTAAAAACGCCTCTAACCAATACATGATTTCGTCCTAATATTTAGTTGTCCTAGCTATGTGGTTTTACTCGTGAAGGGTGAGATTAGATGCCTTCAAATTTTTGCACATATCATGAGCATATTGATTTGAAAGACAAAGTTGTCGTGTCTTTAGTTCTCTAATATAGGATCAACTGTCATGGTGGGTTATGTTATTTGAGAATATGATGATCTCATAAGTGTACAACTTCTTTTCATCCTCATGGGCTTGTGGCATAGATTCTGTGTGTCAGGTAATGCTAAGAGTTTAATTCAACTTCATATATTTTGAAACCCCGACCGCGTTCAAGGTTCCCGAATATGATTATTCTTGATAAACGGATTTTCACTACACTCTAGGAAACAAGTGGTTCACGTACTTAAGTATTCCTCCTTAATGGTTCATATTGCCAATGTACGAGTTACCCCTATGCCTTATTTGTCTAATAATTGATGTCTCCATAATGATTAACCATGTCAGTATCTTTAGTTGTGACCTTCTATGTCTCTTAGCATATAGCCTCATGAAATGCTCTGCTTGGCACGTTAATAGATTCCTGAATAACTCCAGTCTGAGCTTGAATTGTTTTGTTCCTAATCGTATTAGATCCATTGGGTATTGTAAGTTAAGCCGAGTCAAAGATGAATCTTCACAGTGTGATCACATGTATATTTGATAGGTAATTTTATGGTCAGTTTAAGCACATCTTAGAGAAATTATTGAAGGTCATCAAGGGATAAATGTGAGTGTTTGCCTAGAGATTTAGAGTTTGAAGGGTGAGTACGAGTAGGCTATTCTCACTATTTTCCCAAAAGATGTTATGTGAGTTGATAATAAAGGTTGCATAAGTTTATTCCACACTAGGTCGCACTAGGAGTATGAAGTTTCCCCATAGTTGTTCACCATATATTTTGTAGATTCACATGTCTATGTCCAAGAAAGTAGGTGGAGATCAATTTTGTATCATCCTGGTGGAAATTATAGAAGGTGAAGTTAGTGGATAGTTAGCTTATGTAAGATATCTCCCCGTTACCCTCGTTATGTAAGTTCAGGGTCGAAATTATTCATGTGAATGTATTCTGGCGAAGTCTATAAATATAAGAGGCCATTGAAGGTCTAGAGTGTTGTGGCAATAAAATATTTTCTCTTGATTGTATAGCAGTTGGTTTTGATTTGAAAGGTACTTTCTAGGTGATATGATTTAAAAATGCGCAGTCAATGCCTAGGTATCATCATGATAAAGTGGTGTTTATATGCTAAGGTTCTTGTCATTGATATATAAATATTGTGGTGCTTTATCGAGTTGAGGAAGCCACATGGGAAGCGGAATATGAAATGAAAGAAAAATATCCCCACCTGTTTGAACAAGTCTAGTAGTGATCGTGAGAACTCTTATCTCTAAGCGAACTAATGTTGTGTTTCATTTGGTGCAAATACACCCCATATCTCCCCAAAATGCTTTAATATCCTTAAGTTGTGCAAGAATGTGTCAAGTGATTGAATATGTGCAAGTATTGAGGAAATTAATTGTATACCAGTTGTAGGGATGATAGGAGTTGTGTAACGGTTCTTGGAAATATATTTCGGGGGGCTCTCTGACAAATACATATGTCCAAATTACAAAGGAAATGCTGGAAATTTTTTTTCTTCTAAAACATGGGAGTTAGTAAAAATTTAGGAGCTTGAATATCATGTTTTCAAACCAACTGATTTTTCAAAAATCCTCATTCGAGGACGAATGATCCTGGGGGGGGGGGGATGTAAGGCCCCAGAAAAATTTTGCTAAGTAATCTCGGATTTTGTGGTGCCACAGAGGCTAATTATAATATTTTATGTGCTATTAACATGGTGTACATTAAATGGATTTGGTAAATATGTGTATATGCCCTATGGTTAGTAATTTGGGGTCCAAGGAAAGGCCCGTCTAAGGAAAATTGAAAAAGTTCATATTAGGCTAAGATACCAAAGGTACTTGCACAAGTCCCCACTTTGATCAAGCACATCTAAATATGTATAATATTTTATGTGATGAATAAACTATAAAACTAGAGGTCTTTGAGTCTATTTTCCAACGCTTAAAATCGTTTATCATTTGGACATTCCTGCGCAAAGTTATGATCAAATTACCAAAAGGCTGGAAAATGTTATCCTGTGTCAAATCTGCGACCGCATTCCTGTCGCATTGTTGACTCTGCGGTCGCATTTCTATCGCAGACTGGGCCAGTTTAGCACAGATTTGGGCGCTGATTTTGCGGTGCATTACGCAGCCAGAATTCGTATTCTGCGGTCCATTCTGCTATAGCAGAATTGACATCAGAGGGTTAATTTTCTAATTTTTAAAACCCGACCCCATTTGAATATATAGGCCTTTGGGGCTTTATTTGGTGTCATTTTCTATTGATTTTAGAGAGAGGTAAGAGCATTTTAGAGAGAGAATGAGGAATCCAACATTTAAATCATGCAAATCTTTCATCAATCTTCAAGAATCAAAGAACCCAATCACAAGTTCTTCATCTAAGAGGTAAGATTCTATACCCTAGGTTTTAATTTCGAGTTTGGAGTATAAGATGAGGTATTGAGGTATGACTATTGGGTGTAATACTATTATTTATACATGCATGTACAACTTAGGTTGATGAAAAGATTGTTTAATATAAATAAGTAAAGATTGTGTTAGGGAATGAAGAAAATCTTGAAAATGGGATTTGAAATCACGATACCCAACTAGTATTTGATAAAATGCACAAATGAGTTAGAATTATTAATATCTTCCTAATTGTGTTCAATTTTGCTATGTCTTAAAATAGATTAAAGTTGCTATAATTTCCGGAGTATCGTAGTAATTAAGGGAAAGCTCAAGAAAGGTATGTATGGCTAAAACCTCAATTTTATTAGAAATCGATCTCCGTTGTCATTACGAAAGTATGGTAAGATTGAAGTGGCTTGTGTATTGATTATTATTACGCATTAATTGATTTGCTTATATCTATACAGATTCGTGAATGATGTGCCTCAATATGAATTATGTACCTATCTTGATAATTATAGAATGATAAAAAAGTATAGTTATGTATTGATTTACTTGGGCTATGAGCCAACCTTGAAACAAAGAACTATTCATGCTAGCTATGTGCTCACATACATGTGATTTGCGACCTGAATTATCCTTGATATATGTGTCTGTGATCACAACTTGTAAAATGAATATTGAAGAGGGAAAACGATGTGATGATGATGGCCATGAGTGCTCCAGGAATTTTTATGATATGTGTGAAATAAATATTCGAAGGTGTTGACTAATAAGAATGGAGTAATGCCTCCAATGAGGTGACCTAGCCGATCAGGTCGTGATCGGATACCATGCCGAACATGGTGGTAATGTGCTGTTATTGAACTCCGGATAAGGAAAATGGAATTTTATTGAGAGTAATGCCTCTAATGAGGTGACTTAGCCGGTCGGGTCGTGACCGGACTCCACTCTAGATAGCGGTGGTATTGAGAACAGTGGTGAACATGTGACAGAAATGTCCTAATTTATGTTTCAGAAATTGTATGAAAGATTATTTGAATTGCATCTTTGATTTACCCATGTTATTTACTTGTACATGTTTGATAGTTCTTTCTAGTAAAATGGTGTTTAGTTATACATACCAGTACAATTCAAATGTACTGACGTCCCTTTTGGCGGGGGCTCTACATTCATGTTATGATTGTAGGTGGTTCAATAGCAGGCAGCATTGATCGCAGCCAGTGACGCACCTTCCTTTCACCTGAGTTGGTGAGCCCCACTTTATTGTGGGGCCCTGTACGATTGTTCATCATGTACTTTGTAGTTGAGGTATAGTCGAAGCCTTGTTGCTGGTATTTCCACACTAATCTTCAGTTATGTTTAGAGGCTCCGTGGACAGGTTGTGGGTGGTGTTTGGCATTGGGAATTAAAGTAGAAATATTGATGTTTGACAAAAATTTATAAAAATTGTAATATTTTTGATAATTGTGATATAAGTTATTAATGAAATACTTTCTAAAGATGATTAATGGAGTTCATCTCCTTTTTATTCACAAACTAGTTTGGGTAGAATAAAACCTAACAGGCTTGCTCAGTCGGGTTTACACGGTTGAGCACCGGTCACGCTCCTCGGATTTTGGGGCGTGACAGTCTGCTTTCAGGTCCCCACTTTTCCTGTTCCCAGTGGAACCTATAAAATTTGAACTCCGGAGTAAGCTATCCATAGGGAAGCCCATGATTGTCATCCTTGAAATTGGCAACCTTTTGCATGTGTTCAATCATTATGGCTGGCAGACTCATATGGTTGAAACTGTCTAGTTGCTCCATCAGGAATAGGTCTGACTTGGAAGTCACAGACCTCCTTTCTACTCGAGGCAATAGGACTTTGTTAACCAACTCAAACAACAGTTGGTAGACAGGAAGTAGTGCATTTTTCTGGATCCGGTCCCCTTTCTGATAAGCATTGTCTTTCACCATTGTATTTATGAAGTTATACTGACAAAAATCTCGTACACTCGACACCCCACCTATAGGAACTTTCAAAATCTCTCCAAGAAATTTCACATCAAAGACTATCTAACCCATTGACCAAAGCACAGACATGGTCAGTATCAACTGGAAAGAGACTAGCGAAGAAACTTTGTACCTCTTCCTCATATACTTTAGCTGCATCAATGTGAAATAGATGCACCCATGGTTGAAACTCGACCATTTCTAGAATTTATTGCATTCCGGCCATCTCAGAGATTTATGGGTCAAACATACGACCTAGCAGAACTTTTTGATGCCTCAGGCGTTCAGAGCCAAGGCAGACCTATGAAAACCCGTCCTGTCGTATCATGAGTTACCACCCCTTTTCTCTCATTTTATGCTTCTTCATGTTTCGCTATCGGTATTTGGAGTGTTATTGGATTTGTTTTGATAGGAGATGAGACACTTTGTCTATTTAAGGAAGGCTTGTTTTGAAAAAAGACAACCAGATGTTGACTTATACGTTAGAGAGCTCAGATGTGATTTCCGGTGATTTGTTTAGCTTCGGAGGATGATTTTTGACTTAGGTGCGTGATCGGAAGTGATTTTGGAGGTCCAGTGTAGAATCAGACTTGAATTGGCAAAGTTAGTATTTTGGCGATTTCCGGTTGATAGGTGAGATTTTTATCTGAGGGTCAGAATGGAATTCCGAGAGTTGAAGTATCTTCGTTAGGTGATTTGGGACGTGTGTGCAAATTTTCAGATAATTCATAGGTGTTTTATTTAGGCTTTTTATCAAATGCATATTTCGAAAGGTTTAGAAGAACTTAGGCTTGAATCTAATGTAATTTGATAGTTTTGTGTTGATTGTGGTGTTTTGATGATCGGATCAAGTTTGAATGATGTTATAGGATGGGTTGGCACTTTTGGTTGAGGTCCCTGGGACCTCGGGGTGATATCGGATGGCCATGGGGATGAATTTTGGACTTGTGAGATTGCTGGTATTGCTGGTATCTGGTATTTCTGCATCTACAGAAAAAGGGTCCACAGATGCGGTAAGGGAGTCGTAGGTGCGGTTTTGAGTCAGAAGGTGTCTTCTGTAGCATCGGATGGTTGTCCGCATATGCAGCAACCGCAGAAGCGGGATTGGACTGCAGAAGTGGTCCTTGTGTATTAGTGAGTTCTACAAAAGCGGATAGAAACCACAGAAGCGGTAGTCACCCCAGCAAAAATGTAACTGCAGATATGAAAATGACTGTTCAGAGAAAGGTTTTAAAACTCATTTCTGTTCCGCGAACCAAGAGCATTTTCCACCATTATTGAACAACCTTAAGAGGTATTTGACGGGAATTGAAGGTGATTTCGACTGGGTGTGGTTGGAGGTGGGTTCCTTGACCTTAATACATGATTTAATGGTAGAATTAACATAGAAATTTATGGAAATTCATCAAGAGAGGGTAAATATAGGGCTTGGATATTTGGTATTTCCAAGTGGGATTTAAAGGGTCATTTGGTCTTGATTTGGGAGTTTTTGGTATGTATAGACTCGTGGAGAGATAGGTAATCCGATGATATTAAATAGTATGTCTTTCGAGAAGTGGGCTCGGGTCTCGGGCTTTGCAAATTTCGTGAAATTCGATATTTTTTGAATCTATTCGATTGGGTTATGTTCCCTTAGCCTACTGTAACGTATTCATTGTGGTTTTGGCCAGATTCGACGCGCGAGGAGGTTTATTCGAGAAGAAAGGGCATAGCAAGCTAGACTTTTAGCCGGCCAGAGATGGGTAATGATTGTATCTGATGTCCTGAGGGTTTGAAACCCCGGATTTCACAACGTAGTGTTATATTGAGATAAAACACGTGTTCAATGACGAGCGCAGTGCCATTTACTATTGGGTATTCTGACTTTGTCCATCCCGATTGATACTTTACTGCGTATTTGACCATGACTTGTTGTTTTCAGCATACTTGGGCTAATTACCGGCTATTTGAAATCCTTTGTGAACTATCATCACTATTTCCTCACTATTTGAAATATTACTTGAACTCTGTCCAATTAAATTACAATGTTTCATGAACTCAACTATTTTTACTCAAATTTGAGATTTGAATGATATTTGAACTAGTGTTTGAGCTGAGCACTATTGTTTTACAGAGGCCCGAGGGGATTATTATTGTATTTGGACTGATTGAGGTCGAGGTCCATATGTGAGTATATGTTGAGTGATGTGAGGAGGCTTTCAGGCCTCGAGTGTTATATGAGGAGGCTTTCAGGCCTCGAGTGTGTTGTGAGAAGGCTTTCAGGCTTTATGTTGATATGAACAGGCTTTGAGGCCTTATGATGATGTAGTGATTGGGCCGTAAGGGCCCTCTCTGGAGTCTGCACCCCCGCAGCGAGCGCGGGTAGCCATGTGATTTGAGAGTGAGCCCGAGGGGCTAATGTTGTACTGAGTGAAATATACTGAGCCCCTGGGGCTGATACTGTACTGAGAGGTTGATATTTTGCCCGGGGGGCAGGTTTCTGATTCTTTCTCACTTGGTGAAGATATTTGTCTCTAACCGTTTTAGAAAGAGAATTATTTGATACTTCACTGTTTTACTGTTTAACTGATTTTACTGCATTGAGATAGCATTTATTTGTGCCTTTATGAGATTTCATGCTTTCATCTATTATTTATTCTTATTACATACTGGGTCAGAGTACTCAAATTATTCTCTGTACCGTGTGTGCAGATACATGCAGAGCAGAGTTCGCTTCTCAGCGCTCATTCTTTCCCGACAAGACGGTGACTAGGAGTGACGAGGTAGCTGTTGGCGTCCGAAGCACCCTTTCTCCCTTATTTTCTATTTCTTATGTTATCTTCAGACCTTGTTCCTAGTTTCAGACTTTGTAGAATTTTAGTGGACTCTGTAGTAGCTCATGACTTATGACACCCTGATTTCAGGCTATGTCGGGATGGTTCCCTATTTTATCACTTTTCTTCCGCACTAATGATAATGTTATCTATGTTTTAGACTTATTCATTCTAAGTAACTGCTAAAAGAAGTGTTGTTATTCTATTGGCTGACCTTGTCTTCACGAGAGTCTCCATCACGGCCGGGTTCGGGAATTGGGTCATGACAAGTTGGTATCAGAGCCTAGGTTATATAGGTCTCACGAGTCATGAGCAGGTTTAGTAAAGTCTCGCGGATCGGTACAGAGACGTCTGTATTTATCCTCGAGATGATGCAGAACCTTTAAGAAAAACTTCATATTCTTGAAATTCTTTTCGTGCGACTTTGTTCATCCGAGAACTAAACTTCTGTGTTCTATTCTCTCAAAGATGACGAGGCCTCGCACTACCGGGCGAGACAGATGATCACCAGTACCACTCACTGAGGGCACTAGGAGGCGTGGACCCAGTCGTGGTAGAGGCAGAGCCGCGAGGGCAGCACCTGTTGCTAACCACTTGCCCCAGCTTAGGATCAGGCTCCAGCTGCAGACATTCCGGCAACACATGTTTAGGCTCGGTGGTTCCTATTGTGATTTCGGATCTTCAGGAGGCCTTATCTGAGATATTATCGGTTTGCTCTGGCCTGGCTCATGCAGTTTCAGCCACTACCGTAGTAGCTACTTTGCAGGCCGGTGGAGGAAATCAAACCCCTACTGTTCGCACACCTGAGCACGTAGTGCATGGATTGTAGACACCGGGAGTACCTCTAGCTCAGCCAGTTGCACCAGTTCAGGATTTTGTGGTTCCAGCTATGCCAAATGATGAGCAGCGTCGTCATGAGAGGTTCAGTAGGCTCTACCCTCCTTCATTCTGTGGTGCTCATGGCGAGGATGCCCAGGGTTTTCTCGACAAGTGTTAGCGTATGCTTCGGACGGTAGGGATTTTGGAGTACAGTGGTGTGGCATATACCACCTTCCAGTTCACTGGAACTGCCTTCACTTGGTGGGAGGTGTATGAGCGCTGTAGGCTGACAGGGGCAACGCCTTTGACTTGGAAGGAGTTCTCCACTCTTTTTCTATTGAAGTGGGTGCCACAGTCTCAGAGAGAGGAGCTGCATAGGTAGTTTGAGTGGATTCATCATGGAGAGATGACTGTGTCCTAATGTGAGGCGAGGTTTCCAAGTTGGCTCGTCATGCCTCCTACATACTTTCGACTGATCGAGAGAGGACTAAGAGGTCACCATCGTATTCTGATGACTCGAGAGAGAGAGAGTTCTGGGTATTTCCTTTGAGGATGCAATTGATATTGCTCATTATATTGAGACAGCTCGCCTTCAGGATAGAGAGGAGACGGAGGCCAAGAGGCCTCAAGGTTCTGGCAGTTTCAGTGATGCTCTGTCTAGGGGCCAGTTTTAGCATAGTAGAGATCGTTCTTTCAGACCTTCTCAATCGGCTCGTCCCGAGTATCGTGGGGAATCTACAGGTCGTGGTCATCAAGGGTTTCAGCAGGTCCAGTCTTCATTCAGCGCCTTCCAGCTTAGAGTTCTCCGTGTGGCCCTTATGTTTAGGGTTCTTCTGCGCCAAGTGCATCAGTTAGTCACTCCGATGCGAGAGTTTCCCTTCAATCCAATTCTCCATCACCGGGGAGCTTTTATGAGTGTGAAGAGTTTGGACAATATGGAGGTAGTGTCCTCATCGTGCTACCAGTTCATCACAGTAGAGGGGTCAGCCCTTGTCTTTTGCCCCAGTTTCATCAGCACCTGCCTAGTTAGCTAGGGGTGGGGGTCAGATAGCCATGGGTCGCCCCACAGGTGAGTCCGATCGGGTGGTGTACAGGCTTGATTTTATGCTATCCCATAAAGGACACATGCCCTTGCATGAGATATTATTATCACAAGTATTATCTCAATATGCTACATAGATGCCTCTGTCTTATTTGATCCCAGTTCCACCTATTCTTCTGTGTCTTCATATTTTGCTCGTAATTTGGGTACAACCCGAGGGTGTATTGCTTTACCTGTGCACGTATCTACCCTGATAGGCGATAATATTATTGTAGACCATGTATATTAGTCTTGTGTTGTGACTATTGGGCTTCTTGAGACCCAAGTTGATTTATTGCTATTGATCATGGTGGACTTTGACATTATTCTATGCGTAGATTGGCTATCTATGTGTCATGATATTCTGGATTGTCATGCTAATACATTCACTTTGGCTATGCCGAGGTGCTCTGAGGATCGAGTGGCGTGGTGTAACTGATTATGTCCCTAGTAGAGTGATTTCTTTCATAAAGGCCCATCATATGATTGGGAAATGTTTTCTATCATATTTAGCCATTGTGCGAGATGTCGGAGGTGAGGCTCCTAGCATTGATTCTGTTCCAGTTGTGAGGGAGTTTACCGATGTATTTCCTACAGACCTACCAAGAATGCCACCAGATAGGGACATTGATTTTGGTATTAATCTAGTTCTGGGCACCCAACCCATTTCCATTCCGCCGTATCGTATGGCACCAGCGGAGATAAAATAGTTGAAGGAGCAGCTTCAGGAACTCCTAGATAGGGGTTCATTCAGTCTAGTGTGTCACCTTTGGGTGCACTTGTTCAAGAAGTATGGAACAATGAGGATGTGCATTGATTACAGGCAGTTGAACAAAGTAATAGTGAAGAACAAGTATTCCATGCCTCGTATCGATGGTTTATTCGACCAACTTCAGGGAGCTAGGGTGTTCTCCAAGATTGATCTCCATTTGGGTTATCATCGGGTTAAGATGAGGGATTCAGATATTCTTAAGACTGCTTTCAAGACTAGATATGGTCACTATGAGTTTCTTATCATGTCTTTTGGGCTGACCAATGCCCCAACATCGTTCATGCATTTGATGAACAGTGTATTTCGGTTGTATCTGGATTCTTTTATGATAGTGGTCATTGATGATATTCTGGTGTATTCACGTAGGCATGAGGAGCACGCAGAGTATTTGCAAGTTGTATTGCAATGGTTGAGGGAAGAGAAGCTTTATGCAAAGTTATCCAAGTGTGAGTTTTGGCTCGGTTCAGTGGCTTTCTTAGTGCATATGGTGTCCAACGATGGTATTCAAGTTGATCCAAAGAAGATAGATGCTCTTTAGAGTTGGCCTAGACCGTCCTTAGCCACAGAGATTCGCAGCTTCGTCGGTTTGGCGGGTTATTATTTCCGGTTTGTCCAGGGGTTTGCATCTATTGCCTTGCCCTTGACCAAGTTGACTCAGAAGGGTGCTCCATATATACGATCGGACGAGTTCAAGGAAATCTTTCAGAAGCTCAAGAAAGCTTTAACCACAGCTCTAATATTGGTGTTACCATTAGCTTAAAGTTCTTATATCGTTTATTGTGACACTTTTAGAGTTGGGATTGGCTGTGTATTGATGTAGGAGGGTAGAGTTATTGCATATTCTTCTCGTCAGTTAAAGCCATATAAGAAGAACTACCCTGTTCATGACTTAGAGTTGGCTTCTATAGTACATTCTTTGAAGATTTGGAGACACTACTTATATGGGTATCTTTTGAGATATTCACTGATCATCATAGTCTTCAGCATTTGTTCAAGCAGAAAGATCTAAATTTGAGGCAGCGGAGACGGCTGGAGTTTCCTAAAGACTACGATATTACCATTCTGCATCATCCGGGAAAGGGCAATGTGGTGTTCTATGCCTTGATCCAAAAGGCAGTATGTATAGGGAGCTTGCCGTACATTCCAGTTGGGGAGCGGCCCTTTGCAGTTGAGGTGCAGGCTTTGGCCAATTGATTTTTAATATTAGACATTTGGAGTCTAGTCGGCTATTGGCTTGTGTGGTTTCTCGGTCTTCCTTAACTGATCGCATCAGAGAGCGCCAGTATGATGATCTGCATTTTCATGTACTCAGTGATAGAGTTCAGCATGGTGATACCAGGGATTTGACCATCGGTGATGATGGGGTATTGAGGATGTGGGGCCGGATTTGTGTGCCCAATGTAGATGGTCTTAGAGAGTTGATTCTTGAAGAGGCCCATAGCTCACGATATTCCATTCATCCGGGTGCCGCACAGATGTATCGGGATTTGAGGTAGCACTGTTGGTAGATGAGAATGAAGAAAGATATTGTGGGTTATGTGGCTTGGTGTCTCAACTGTCAGCAGGTGAAATATGATCATCAGAGACTAGGTGGTTTATTTCAGTAGATGATTATTCCTGAGTGAAAGTGGGAGAGAGTTAGTATGGAATTTGTGAGTGGTGTTCCTCGGACCTCAAAGAAGTTTGATTCGATTTGGTTGATCGTGGATCGGCTGACCAAGTCCGCAGACTTCATGTCGGTGTGCACTACCTATTCTTCAGAGCGGCTGGCAGGGATCTTTATCCGAGAGATTGCTTGACTGAAAGGTGTTCCAATGTCTATTATCTCAGATAGGGGTACTCAGTTCACTTCCCAGTTTTGGAGGACATTTCAGCGATAATTGGGTACGCAGGTGGAGTTGAGCACAACATTTAATCCTCAATCAGACGGACAGTCCGACCGTACTACTCAGATTTTGGAGGAGGACATGTTGCATGCCTGTGTTATTGATATCATAGGTTCTTGGCATGAGTTCTTGCCACTTGCAAAGTTTGCCTACAACAATAGCTATCAATCCAGCATTCAGATGGCACCGTATGAGGCCTAGTATGAGAGGAGGTGTAGATCTCCAGTTGGTTGGTTTTAGCCTGGCAAGGCTAGACTATTGGGGACAAAGTTGGTTTAGGGTGCCTTAGAGAAGGTGAAGTTGATTTAGGAGAGACTTCGTACAGCTCTGTCACTTCAGAAGAGTTAGGTGGACCGAAAGGTTTGAGATTTGTCGTACATGGTAGGTGAGAAGGTCTGCTGAAGGTTTCGCCCATGAAGGGTGTTATGAGGTTTGAAAAGAAAGGAAAGTTGAGTCCGCGGTTCATTGTACCTTTTGAGGTACTTAGGAGTATTGGAGAGGTGGCCTATATGCTTGCTTTGCCACCCAGCTTGTCGGGCATTCATGTGGTACTCCATATTTCTATGCTCCGGAAGTATGTTGGGGACACGCTCATGTTTTGGACTTCAACACGATTCAGTTGGATGATGATTTGACCTATAATGTAGAGACAATGGCTATTTTGGATCGTTAGGTTCAAAAGTTGAGATCGAAGGATATAGCTTCGGTGAAGGTGCAGTAGAGAGGTCGGCCCATGGAGGAGGCTACCTGGGAGACAGAGCGGGAGATGTGGAGTATATATCCTCACCTATTTGAGGCTTCAGGCCTGTTCCTTTACTCGCTTGAGGACAAGCGTTTGTTTCACTTGGGAAGGATGTGATGACCCGACCCGTCGTATCATGAGTTACTACCCCGTTTCCCCCATTTTATACTTCTTCATGTTTCGTCATCAGTATTTGGAGTGTTAGAGTTAATTCGGGTTGGTTTTGATAGGAGATGATGCACTTTGTCTCTTTAAGGAAGACTTATTTTGGAAAAAGTTAACCGGATGTTGACTTATGAGTTAGAGAGCTTGGATATGATTTCCGGTGATTCGGTTAGCTTTGAGGGATGATTTATGACTTAGTAGCATGATTAAAAATGATTTTGGAGGTCCGGTGTAGAATTACGCTTGAATTGACAATGTTAGTATTTTGGCGATTTCCGGTTGATAGGTGAAATTTTGATCCGAGGGTCAGAATGGAATTTCGAGAGTTTCAGTAGCTTTGATAGGTTATTTGGGATGTGTGTGCAAATTTTTAGATGATTCGGAGGTGTTTTGGTCGGGTTTTTGATCAAATGCGTATTCAAAAGTTTTAAAAGAACTTAGGCTTGAATCTGATGTAACTTGATAGTTTTGGTGTTGGTTGTGGTGTTTTGATGATGTAAGCAAGTTTTAGTGATGTTTTAGGATGGGTTGGATCTTTTGGTTGAGGTCCCGGGGGCCTCAGGGTGATTTTGGATGGCCATCGGGATGAATTTTGGACTTGTGAGATTGCTGGAATTGCTGGTATCTGGTATTTCCGCATTTGCAGAAAAAGGGGCCGCATATACGGTTCTGCAGATGCGGTAAGGGAGTCACAGATGTGGTTTTGAGTCATGAGGCGGCTTTCAAAGAAGCGGATGATGGTTCGCATATGCGGTCACCGGAGAAGCGGGATTGGACCGCAGAAGCGATCCTGATGTATTAGCGAGTTCCGTAGAAGCGGATAGAAACCACAGAAGCGGTAGTCGCACATGCGGAATGGTAACCGCAGATGCGAAAAGTAATGTTCTGAGAAAGGATTTAAAACTCATTTTTGTTCCGTGAGCCAAGGGCATTTTTCACCATCTTTGAACAACCTTAAGAGCTATTGGACAGAATTGAAGGTGATTTCGACTGGGTGTGGTTGGAGGTGAGTTCCTTGACCTTAATACATGATTTAATGGTAGAAGTAACATAGAAATTTGTGGAAATTCATCAAGAGAGGGTAAAGCTAGGGCTTTGAAATTTGGTATTTCGAAGTGGTATTTCAAGGGTCATTAGGGCTCGGATTTGGGAGTTTTTTTGGTAAGTGGGCTCGGTGCTCGGGTTTCAAAAATTTTGTAAATTTTGATATTTTTCGAGTCTTTTCGATTGAGTTACGTTCGCTTAGCCTATTGTAACGTATACATTGTGGTTTTGGCCAAATTCGACTTGCGAGGAGGTCGATTCGAGAAAAAAGGGCAAAGCGAGCTAGACTTTTTGTTTTGTAGAGGTGAGTAATGATTGTAAATGATGTCCTTAGGGTTTGAAACCACGGATTGCACAACGTAGTGCTATGTTGAGATGAGACACGTGCTCAATGAAAAGCGCGAGGCCATTTACTATTGGGTATTCTGACTTGGTCCATCCCGATTGATACTTTACCACATATTTGACTATGACTTGTTGCTTTCACCATACTTGGGCTAATTGTTGACTATTTGAAATCCTTTATGAACTATCATCATTGTTTCCTCACTATTTTAAATATTACTTGAATTCAGTCCAATTAAATTATACTGTTTCATGAACTCTGCTATTTTTACTCACATTTGAGATTTAAATAATATTTGAACTAGTATTTGAGCTGAGCACCATAGTTTTACTGATGCCCGAGGGGCTTATGATTATTTTGGATTGATTGAGGCTGAAGACCATATGTAAGGATATGTTGAGTGATGTGAGGAGGCTTTCAGGTCTCGAGTGTTATGTGAGGAGGCTTTCAGGCCTCGAGTGTTATGAGAGGAGGCTTCCAGGCCTCGAGTGTGATATGAGAACGCTTTCAGGCCTTATCTTGATATGAACAGGCTTTCAGGCCTTATAATGATATAGCACTGGGGCCGTAAGGGGCCCCTCCAGAGTCTTCATCCCACAGTGAGCGCGGGTACCCATGTGATTTGAGAGTGAGCCCGAGGGGCTGATGTTGTACTGAGTGACTGATACTGAGCTTACGGGGCTAATACTGTACTAAGAGGTTTATACTGAGCCCGAGGGGCAGGTTTCTGATTATTTATCACTTGATGAAAATATTTATCTTTAACTGTGTTAAAAATATAATTATTTGATACTTCATTGTTTTACAGTTTAACTGTTTTTACTGCTTTGAGATAGCATTTCTTTGTGCCTTTATGAGATTTTATGCTTTCAGCCATTATTTATTCTTATTACTCACTGGCTCGGAATACTCATGTTAATCCCTGCACCGTGTGTGCAGATACATGTAGAGCAGAGTTTGCTCATAAGCGCTGATTCTTTCTGGACCATGCGGTGGCTAGGAGTTACGAGGTAGCTGTTGGCGTACGCAGCCCCGTTTCTCCATTATCTTCTATTTCTTATGTTATCTTCAGACTTTGTTCCTAGTTCTAGACTTTATAGAATTTTAGTGGACTCTGTAGAAGCTCATGACTTGTGACACCCTGATTTTGGGATGTATCGTGATGGTTCCCTATTTTATCATTTTATTTTCGCACTTACGATAATGATATATATGTTTTAGACTTATTCTCACTAAGTAACTGTTAAAAGAAGTGTTGTTATTCTATTGGCTGGCCTTGTCTTCACGAGAGACACCATCACGATCGGGTCATGAATTGGGTGGTGACAAGAACTCACTTCACTTTCTTCCTAGAACTAGGTTCTTCAACAGTTTCAGACTTGCGTTTCCTAAGCTTTTCTCCATGGACTTTGCCTTTTCCCTTGGACATGACTAGTATATCCTCATCACTCACTACCTAATCTTTTCTCCACCGACTTTGCCTTTTCCCTTAGACTTGACTAGTATATCCTCATCACTCACTACCTCATTCATCTTGGACTTAGATGTTGGCCCTTTCTCTATCGAAACCGGCGCTTCCTTTTTCAAGGACCGCCTAACAAGGGAACTAGGTTTCTCAGGAGTTCCCTTTTCCACCTTGACTACAGGGATAGCCTCATCACTTACAAGTACACCATCCTTCACAAACTTTCTTCTTTTCTTCTTACTACTCTTCTTGCTCTTTTGAAGAGCACAGTCGTAGGCCACTTTGACTTGAAGCCTGGTAGTAGGTCGCTTGATTTCAGATTCAGGGGTGGGGACAACCCTTCACTTACTTATGAATGCATCAAGGTTCACGTTGTCCAGGTCTTCTTCATCACTAGATCACATTTCAGGTGCTTGAATTTCCAATGGTACAACTTCGAATGCAAGAACATCACTGTCTTGAGGATGAGAGTCCTGACCTGGGTCCTACAGAGAGGGATCAGGTTTCTCATGTGATGCCCCAATAAAATCTGCTACTGCATCCCTTTCAACAGCCATAATGGCCCCTTCTTCCCCACACTACGTGGCTCATTTTTCTGCGAAGTAATTTCATGCAATATCCCATCAGCAGATATAACAAACATAGTTATGACATCCTTCTCTTCTTCAAATGGTGCTTCCACAACCATGGATTCGGCAACAATAATGGTAGAACCCTCTACGAACTCAGTATTTTGACCATGTTCTACATTTAGGGTTTAACTGGTGGGAACAACAGATGATGGGGAGAACGGAATAGCAGCTTCAAGGGTTTCTGAGTTGGGAAGAGATTGGGAAATTGGGGAAGGTGTGACTGTAGGAGTAGGAGTGATAGATGGTGATGAAAGCTCAGTAAAAACGAGAGGTTTCGTAGATGGGTCAGAGGTAGTTATAGCTGAGGCAAAGAGATTGGAAGTTTTCTCAGCCATTGGAAGAAGAAGTGTGATGAACCTTCTCTTTTGGGTGAATTTAAAGTAGGGATTATGGATAAGAAGGTAGAAGAGAGGGTTTATAAAAAGAGAAGATAATAATGGAGGGAGAGGAATAGGCACCAGTTCTGAAATGGCATTTGGGTATGGAGAATTGCGATATTTCAGAGAGAAATGGAACGTTTTGAATTGAAAGGACATGACAATAGGATTTGAAAAGTTGATGATATGGTAGTTTTATTTTGTATCCTTTTTAAGACGTGTATTAAGAGGATGCACAAAACTACTAACCTTTAGTACAAGAACCGGTTTCTTGAAAAAAAACATTTTCGTCTTTTTCATTTGAAAAGAATCAATCCTCTTTTATCAGTCATGCACTGCATCTATTGCTTCTATGCTCATCATGCGTGTTTACCCGCAATGGTATTGAAGTGAGTTAGGATGGGCTAGAAAACACTTTGAGCAGTTATTTCTTAAGGAAACGAGCCAGCCAAAGAGGAATTAGTGCTTTGGTGAAAATGTCTGCGATTTGATCTTCTGTGCTGTAGATCTTCATATATATCAACCCTTTCTTCACATTATCTCTCAGAAAATGATGCCTCACATCAATATGTTTTGTATTTTTATGTTTAACTGGATTCTTGGCCATGTTGAGTGCACTAGAGTTGTCTTATACAAGGGGCACACTCTCAGTGAGTACCCCAAAATTCTCCAGTTGCTGGTTGATCCATAGAAGCTGATCACAGCAGGATGCTCCAGCTACATATTCAACTTCAGCTATTGACAATGCCACTGAATTATTCTTCCTTGTTCCCCAAGATATAAGATATCAACCTAATATGTGAGCCATTCCATAAGTGTTTTTTCTGTCTACAAGATAACCTGCATTAACATACCCAATTAGATTAAAATTATCACATGATGGATAGTACAACACCTGGTCAAGTGTTCCCTTAATATATCTTAGTATACTTTTAGCAGCCTTTAAGTGAGATTCCTTAGGATTTGATTGAAACCTTGCACACAGCCCCATGCTAAAAGCAACATCAGGTCGACTAGCAGTGAGATAGATGAGAGACCCAATAATCCCTCTATACATTATTTGATTCACAAGAGATATGGTTTCATCCATGTCTAATTGAGTAGCAGTTGCAATGAGAGTGTCTATAACCTTTGGTTCTTCCATGTCAAACCTCTTCAAGAGTTTCCTAATCTATTTTTGCTGACTAGTGGAAGTACCCTTTGGGGACTGTTTTACTAGATGACCCAGGAGAAGTTTCATTCCCCCATTATGAAATTTCAAATTCGCTTCCCATAAGTTTTGCAAACTCTTTACATATAGAGTCAGTTAGTGCTCCAAAAATGATATCATCAACACAAATCTGAAAGATGAGTAGGTTCCTTCCTTGTTTCTTTAAGAAAAAAGCATTGTCAATTTTTCCTCTCTTAAAACTATTTTCTAAGCTCGAGGGGCCTGCTTTAGCTCGCACAAATCTTTGTCCAGTTTGAACACATATTCAGGGTGATCATTACATTCAAACCACGGGGGTTGCTTCACATAGACTTCTTCCTTAAGGAGTCCATTAAAAAATGCACTTTTGAAATCCATTTGGAACAAGGTGAATTCCATATGAGAAGCAAAGGTGATTAGAATTCTGATAGCTTCCATGCAAGCCACTGGAGCAAACATTTCATCATAGTTAGTCTCTTCCTCTTGATTGTAGCTTTGGACCACTAGCCTAGCCTTGTTCCTTATGGTAATTCCATGTTCATCGAGCTTGTTCCATAATAACCACCTGGTTCCTATAATGGTTTTATCTTGGAGTCTGGGTACCATGTGTCACACTCTGTTTTTCTCAAACTGATGCAGCTCGTCTTGAGTGGTTGTAATTCAATATGCATCTTTCAAGACTTCCTTGATGTTTTTGGGTTATATCTAAGAGAGAAAGGCTGAGAAGGCAAGTGAATTTATGGATCTTGACCTGGTTTGAACTCCAAAATCTAGAGGAGTGATTATGTTATCTATAGTGTGAGAGATTTAATATCTCCAGTTGGGCGTCTGAGGTTCATTCTGAGAGGAGGAAGGTATGTTTGCTAATTTTCATTTATCCTTCTCTCAAGTGCTAGTGGAGTTCTCTGAGCTGCATCAACCACTCTTTCTTCAGCTTCACTGGTTGTAATTGAAGTGCTTCGTTCTGTTGATGATGAGGCGGCATTGTTTTCATTTGTCTCATTCACTTGACTCATCATATCTGCTTTTTCGTTTGTCATGCTTCACCTCAAGAACAAGTAAGGGTTCTCCATCTTGATATTCTTCAGCACTCTTCTCAAATGATGGATGAGATTCATCAAAAATAACACGGACACTTTCCTCAACATATTGATTCCGCTTGTTATATATCTTGTAGTCCTTGCTTCGAGAAGTGTAACCAAGAAATATTCCTTTGTCACTTTTGGCACCGAACTTACCAAGCTGATCCTTTACATTATTGAGAACGTAACATTTGCATCCAAATGTTCTCAGGTGAGTCAGCTTGGGTTTTATTCCATTCAACAATTCATACGGGGTCTTGTTCAGAAGTAATCTGATCATGCACCTGTTCACTGAGTAGCAGACAATGTTTACAGCTTCAACCTAGAAGTTCTTTGCAACTGCACTGTCAATCAGCATTGTTCTTGCCATTTTTTCTAGAGTTATGTTTTTCCTTTTTACTACTCCATTTTGCTGGGGAGTTTTGGGAGCTGAGAAATTGTAGTGATGCCATTTTCATTATACAATTCATCAAATTTTACATTGTCAAATTCCGTCCCATGATCTGATCTAATGCATACAACTCTAGACTCCATCTTCACCTAGATTTTCTTTACAAAGGCCACAAACACTTCAACAGTTTCATTTTTGGTTCTGAGAAACACTGTCCATGTGAATCTGGAATAGTCATCCAAAATTATGAAAATATATTTTTTTCTCCTTTTCTTTGCACCCTCATAGGTCCATACAGATCCATATGTAGAAGTTGAAGCGGCTTTGAGGTGCTCACATCTCTTTTAGTCTTAAAGGAGGACTTCACATGTTTTCCTCTAGCACATGCCTCACAGACTTTTTGCATCTTGAATTATGACATAGGCAGACCATGGACTAGGTGCTTCTGAATTAGTTTATTTAGAAGGGAAAAGCTTGCATGGCCCAGTCTTCTATGCCATAGTTCAACATCATCGTCAACATCTTTTAGACAACCCAAATTTCCATTCTGTAAGGACTCAAAATCAACAACATAGATGTTCTTGTATCTCTTGGTCACCAGTACTATTTCACCACTCACAAAGTCAGTGACTGTACATATTATGGACAAGAATTCCACCTTGTTTCCTTTATTGCAGATTTGAAAAACACTCTGGAGACTGTACTTAAGCCCATCTACATAATATACATTTTCATTAGAATGAGTGAGCAACTTCTAAACTTCTCCAACTTCAAGAATGTCTCCCTTTTTGCCATTGCCAAAGGATACACTCCCTCCTTGCAGGGCTTTTAGTGAATGAAAGTCTGTGGTGTTCCCAGTCATGTGTTTCAAACATCCACATCCATGAACTATTGTTGAACGCTTCCTTTAACTGTTCCCTGCACAAGAGATTAAAACTTAGCTTTAGGAACCCAAACAAGTTTGGGTCTCTTGTAGTAAGAAAGAGGATGAATAAGAGCTCTCTTAGTCCATGCCGGTAATGTGCGTTTTTTGTGAGTAGAACCTAGTCCCTCTTTTGTAGTCACGGTTTCAAAAGCCACTTTGTCTTTTTGAACTAATTGATTCTTGGCCTGGACACTTTCCTTTGAGCGCCCAGCGTTCCCACATTGGATACGAGTCCAGTTGTCAAAAACAGTGACGCTTTTACTGTGAGGGTTGTGAGGAGTTTTCTCCCTTTGAAACTCTGCTCCCTACCTTTTTTCACTATCATTAGGAAGCAAGGCAGTGGTAGCTTCTGAGGACCAGGTTCACTTTACAGACCTTTCAAGATAATTCATTACTTTTTCTAGATGTCGACGCCCCCTCTTTCGTTGGAAGGGAGTCCGAAATCGGGTATACAATATTATGGGAGGACAACTCTTATTCCCTTACGAGAATTGGGTTTTGGAGAGTTGCTGCCTAATGATTATAGTGCATTAGGACACTTATAAAGGAATGAAGAAATTGAGAAGAAGATGTGAGCACGTAAGTTTTGCGTCACAAAGAACTACTCCAAAGGAATTCAAAAAATAAAATAATTTCTTTGTAAGCAATTTTGAGAATTTTTTGGCATGTTGATAATTATTTATATTTTTGTCTATGAATGTCTACTTTATTTTTATTAATGAAAATACAAAAATATATGTGTTGCATGTTCATTTAGGATTTGATGTTACAATTACGAATTAATTAAAACAATTTTGGCTTTACGAGAACGAAAATCACAAAAATAGTTTACTTTGCATTTTTAGCATCTAATGTCAAATTGTGTGATTTTTATTTTTATTTCTTAGTTAATTATGTGTGTTAATCGGTACTTTTATAAATTAATTTAGTTTTTTATTTAAATTAGGATTTTTGGTTTAATTTTGAAAATTTGTTTAGGAAAAGAAAAGAAGCTAATGAAAGAAATAGAACAAAATCGGAACTGGGCAAAATTTTTGAATTTAAAATTAGGCGCAAAGCACACCCATACTCGATCCAATCTCACGCACATCCAAACGATGTCGTTTTCGATGGCTATCAATCTCAGCCGTCCATTTAATCACAATCCAACGACTAATATCCTATCTCCCGACCAGTCTCACCAGCCTGACCCATTACCCAGTTCAAATCGACCTTTTATTTAAACCAAACGACACCGTATTTGTTAACCTCCCTGTTCCTAGTCGTTGATCTTAGTAGATCTAACGGCCAGGATTAAAAATCTCACCTAGTATATATTCCTAAACTCCTGCCCAGCCCCCCAAAGCAAACCCCACTCGCCCCATCATCTCTCTCAGACTTCTCAGAGACGACCCCTCGAAACCCTAGCCGCCATCTAAACCCTTCGCCTGAAACCCGGCGGCAATAACGCCACTGGCCACCCAAATAACACCACTTAACCTCCATGCCTTCCTCTTTCCAAATCCCTACCCATTTTTCCTCGAATCATCACCGATCTTCTCGAATAATAGATCGAAAAATCAGACGCTAAACCTAGTTCACCCAATCACTACCAAACTCACACCAGTCAACCTCCTGACCTCCCTCATTCCTAAAACCACCATTAATGCTACTTTGTGTCCCGGTTCCGAACCAGAACCGGAACCGGACGGGGACCGCGTGCCTGGCGGTTCTACCGATTTTGCTCGGCCGGTTCCGGCGGTTCCGGTTCTACCGGTTCTAAATACCCGTGACGGGCCGGTTCCTTATCCCGAGCCGTTAGGACCGCGACCGCCAGACCCGGGACCGGCTGGCGGGCCTGGACCGGTTCTGGAGGTCCTGAGCCGATTCTGGCGGTTCCAACGGCTATGTTTTCTAAAAAATCTTTTTTTTAAAAAAAAAAATTCAGTAACGGATCTTTGCAAAAAGTAGCCGTTTGGAAGTTTGAAAAATAGCCATTTGGCCCCCAAACTTTAATTTAACCCCAAACTTTATATAATTATACTTTTTCCCATTTCTCAACTATAAATACCCCCTCATTCTTTCATTTTTATTCACCAATTCATCAATATCTCTCAATCTCTCTCAAGCTCTCTTTCAATCTTTCTAGTACTAGTGCGTAATTTATTGTTGAAAATTCATGAAAAATTGTGAAGTTGTTGAATTGAAGTTTTCAAGTGTTCAAGTTCAACGATTTTCAATTTTCAAGAAGTTGTTCAGCAATCCGGTAAATTCGTTTCAACTCTTACGTGCTAATAGTATATTTTTGTGTTTTTAGTTTGCATAATTCTAATTAGTATGACATTTTCTTTGAAAAAAATGTTCGGTATAGGAAAAGGTAAAACCGGTAAAAGTAGTGGCCATAATACTACCCTTCCCCCGGCTCCCCGACCTAAAAAAGATAAGCAAGTTGAAAGTAGTAGCCAACCTAGACGTCCTAATCCGCCTCCCGTAATCCCTGATAATGATCACCCTTGTTTTCAATTTACCGATACTGAATTTCTACATGATGCTGCAGTAGGTGATCGATTAGATGATGATATTATAAATGCTCTTTATCCTAATGAACCTATCTTAGAGGAAAATGAGGATGATGATGATGATGATGATGATGAAACCCAAGCACCAGATTTAGATGATACACCTACTAGTCCTGCTCATAACTTAGGTAATGAACCGGCACACCCACCTGTATAAACTCACACTTTTAGTAGACAGTATTATCCGACTATTTCTAACTGTTTAGTTTATATTGCCGCACTAGCTGATTTGTTTGTTGATTTTAGCGAGGGTAGGGATATTTATGAACTTGCAATAAATGAAATGAAACAAAAGTTTAAAAAATATTTTTTTCCAATCCCTCCTATTTTTGGTGTAGCTGCTATGTTAAATCCAACAATGAAATTAGGAGGTCCTCACTTTTGGTATTCTAATATTTATAGAGCTTTAGATCTTTCAAAAGACGAAATTGATACACTAGCTGATGCGAATGCATCAATTAAAATTAATGCTCAAACTGTTTATAATGCATATAAACAGGCGTTAGAGCATGCTAGGCCAAATATTCCAACCCCTACTTCGTCTACATCACAATCGTCTAAAAGAGTTGCTGGCTTAACAACTCTTAAATCGTGGACAGAGTTCAGGAGTTCTCAAGGTGAAAATTTTGATGAAATTTCCCATCTAAATGAGCTTCAAGTTTACTTGTCACGGGGACTAGAAAAGGAGAATCCAGATGGCTCTTTCGACCTTTTGGAATGGTGGAAGTCAAGGGAAAAGTATTTTCCCGTTCTTGCAAGGATGGCTCGGGATGTTCTGTCAATTCAAGCGTCAACTGTTGCATCGGAGAGCGCTTTCAGTCAAGCAAGACTACAAATCGGTGATCACAGAGCGTCGATGCGGGAGAGCTTGGAAAAATCAGTGCTTTTTAGAGATTGGATCCGCGCAGAAAGAATGAACTTTGGCATAGCAGAATCACAACCGGCAATAGATGAGGCATATGAAGAAATGATAGCAGAACTTGCTGAGGAAGCGACTTCACCCGGAAGTGGTGATGAACAAGCTTCATTTCCGCCACCGCCAACACAACCTCCTCCCAACCTTGACGAATTTATGAGATTTGTTAGAAATACAACATAAATTATGATGTACCTTGTACATTGGCACGTCTTCTTTTAGTTTTTTTTCCTTTAATGGTGGTATTAGTACCTTGTTGTGTTCATTCCATTGGGGGAAGGAAGACTAAGGAAGATATGCCATTTTGGTCAATAAATATGCTCTTTATCATATCCTTGAATATCTTTTTTCTCAATATTTCTTTGTCTTTACTTCGATATCAATCCTTGAATATTTATATAACATACAATATATAACATACAACACAATATACTAATTACAACATTCTTCTATATACATTATATACAATATATACTACTTACTACAACACACTATATACATAATATACAATATATACTAATTACTACAACACAATATTATACATAACATACAATATATACTAATTACTAATTTACTACAACACATTATATGCATAACATATATCCATATATACATAACATACAATATATACTAATTACTACAACACAATATATACATAATATACCATATATACTAATTACTACAACACAATATATACTATACTAATAACTTAGTACACCATATAAAATATATTCTACATTATACTAATGACTACTATACAAGATATTGACTTAAAAAAAACCCGTCAGACCCGACCCACCAGACCCAGGACCGCATGGTGCTTAGACCCGTCACGGGCCGGTCCCAACCTGGAGGACCGCCAGACCTGGGACCGCCAGACCCGGCACGCCAGAACCGTGACCGTGAGACCCGGCCCGTCAGGCACAAATAGGCCCAGAACCGGGCCACTTTACAGCCTTAACCACCATTAGTTTCGTTCGAATCTTGTTGGAACTGTTGGAATCCCAAATCTAACCAAAGAACCCTAATAGAACCAAAAATTGAACCTGTCCGAGATTAGGGGAAATTTGAGGTTTTCAAACGACCTTAGTCGAGTGTTCACAGTCGAGAACACTCGATTAAGGTTCGTTTTGGCCTCAAAAGAGTTCTAGTAGAAGCTTTGATGAGGATGAAGTATGTTTGGTTTCTCAATTTGAGGTATTTCCTCTCTTTTTCTGTTCTATTTTTGTAGTTTATTTGTTTAGGTCTCATTGTATTTTGTTAGATTGATTTTCCGTTATTTTTGTCAATTATCTTCTTCTTCTCTTCTGGACCTTTTTCTTGGTCCGAATTTTCTGATTATTGATTATATGTTATAAATTGTTTAATCGATTGAATAAGTTTCGTCGATTAGTCCGTTATGTTTGAGTGTTAGAATAACATGATAGTAGTTTATTCTTGGTTTTGATTTCATAGCTCATTCCAGTATATTTCCCCTCCTGCTTAGTTTCTGTTCTAATTTTTTGTGTTGAAATGAGCCTGTTGATATATTTAAACATAGAAATGAGCATGTTGGTATTCAGTTCATCACATTGAACTGAATTAATTGGTCATTTGTTATCATAAATCTGTCAATCCTCTTAAAAGCTTTTCTAGGTGTTTCTTCTTTTGTTTTCTAATCCAATTAAGTGTATGTTCATCTAGTTGGTTTCAGTTCACTTTTTTTCAAGGTAAATATGATTGGTTTTCCAATATAGTTAGCTCAATATGTGTTGCCCTGAGCCTTTAGTCTTCATTGTTGATGACATTGGATTTGATCTTCTACATTGCATTAATGATTGATTGATAAATGGAATTGGTTTTAGCTGTGGTTTTGGTACAGAGTGAAGGAAGATTGGGATAGGTCCGTAGTTTCAGTGAACCACAAGGGTAATTTGGGGTGTCAAAACTTGAAAACTGCTTTAGTTTGAATGGTTGTCAGTAAGGTACTAATGGACCATTAAACTATTGTATTTGTTTAATGAAAGTGGAGAACAATACATAGTAGTAGGGGGCCACTATGTAATAAATAGGGCTCTAATAGGTTATGGGAGGAATAATCTGTTGAATGTTTTTACTAAATTGGAAATCTGAAACAGTACGTAATAATGAAAAAACTAAAAGGGTTCACATAGGGAGGAATATTATAGAAAGCTGGAAAGTAAAAGAAGGATGGGGTAAGAATAAAAGGTTTTTTTGAAATTGTAAAAGAAAAAAAGGGCTGAAAAGGGTTAAAAAATATTTTGGGTTTAAATATAGAGATTAGTAGAGACATTAGGGATGGGAATGAGCAATAAGAGTTGGGAGAGTCAAAAAAACACATAGAAAAAAATAAAAAGATTAAGAGTAAAGAGAGTTTTGAAAACATTGAGAGAAAGAGAGAAGTGTTTCATCGACCTTTCTCATTGTTTTGTTTAGTTTTGAGTTAAAAATTCAGTACTTTAGCTCATTTAAGATTAGAAAAAAGATAAACTCTCTATTCATGTCCTGCACTCGAAGTTTGATTGCATCTGGAATCTATTGGTTTTGAGTCACTTGGTTTGAGTTATTTGGTGGGCCAGCTATTGGTTTACATTTCAGTTCTTGGTATTCAAAACTCTTCTGGGCTTTGAATTTGAGTTGAATTACTGCCGGAATTTTACTGGTTTTTCTGGTTTGTACTGGTGTTTCTGTGGTTTATTGCTGTACTGGTGGTTTGAACTGTCCCTTAGCTGTTGGTTGTTGCTGGTTATCTGCTGTTGCAACTTCTGTTTGTTACTACTGCAACGTTTGAGTTGCTGCTGACTGACCATTCCTCTGTTCCATTTCATAAAACAGGTACCTGTCGAGCTTTTGATGTAGCATTTCCTGTTGAAACTGAAATAAAAATGAAGATCTATCACTGCTTTGGCTCTATCATCGTGATAGTTTAATTTCACATTAGATCTCTTTGACTTTGGGCTGTTTGAATACTGTAATTAAAACTTAAAGAGTGAATGGACTGAATTTATGCTCTACGAGCTATATTGTCATTTGATATGTCTTGAATGCATGAGAGCTTTTGATTTCGAGCATTAGTTGTATTTAGTGTTGTGTTAGGATAATGGAATAGTTAGATTAACTTTGGTTTAACAGTTTTGTTTCACGAGTTTATTTGAAAGTAATGAAATGGACCTCTAGTAGCTGTGTGCTTTCAATCTATAATAAAATAGATTTGTGTAAATTTTATCCTGGTCACGTTGGATTGCCATAAAAAGGGATATAGCTACCATTGAGTATTTTATGTCGTTTCCATGCTTATAAGTAGGAAGTAAACAAAAAAGCCTGATTTTGTTCGTATAAATTTTGGTAAATATCAATTGGAATTGGAGTTGTAGAATTCACACATTACTTGCAATAAGTGGTTTGAGTAATCAACTGTGGTTTGTAGTAAGAAGTCCAGCGTTAGCTGCGCAAATTAGTAGGCCTACTGGCTCAAGGGATTCATTCCCTCAACTCTCTTCCCGCACGGCCTGGCTAGCTATGAGCTTGGGCTGATCTCAGGCGCAATCGGGTTATTGGAGTTTCCACCTGGGACGCTCTACATGGGTTGTCTAGTCCCAATTCCCAAAAGCCACCTAGTTTGGTAATACATAAATGAGGGGCTTTGGTTTTGCTGAATAATAACTAATTAGGACTCTTTTCTTTATTTATTTAGAGACAAAATAAGTAGAAAATCATAGTCACTTTAGGATTGATCTTTAAGTAAAAATGATAAGACGAGCCTTGCCAAACAAAATACATTAATTGCAGGGCCCTCAATAAATGGCTATAATAAGAATACGTAGAATTCGGGATGGGCCGTTTAGCGAATTTCACGGCCTTCCCGAAAATAATAACGCGTTAGTCTTTTGAGGTACGCTTTGAATAATATTACATTCCTAAACTCGGGTGCACATTAATGTGACCCAAATCCGAATCTCAACCCCGTCGAAATGTGTCAACAACCACGGGTGCATTGATATGATAAGGTTTGAGACGCGTTTTTATGACGTTGTAATTCTTGTTAAAAATAAATAATAATAATAATAAAAGCGGTTCAAAAACCACGTTGAGATTTGGATTTGGTTCATATAATCCAACTGTTGTATTTGATTTTATCTGATTTCAAGACATGTCTTGAAATCAGATAAAATCAAATACAATAGCTGAGCGACCATGCTAGAACCTCGGAACCCGGAAATGCCTAATACCTTCTCCCGGGTTAACAGAATTCCTTACTTGGATTTCTGATTTGCGGATTATTAATAGAGTCATATTTTCCTCGGTTTAGGATTCCACCGATAACTTGCGACACCATTAATCTCCCAAGTGGAAACTCTAAAATCTTAATAATAAATCTCGTTCTGATTGTCCTTTAATTGGAAAAACTCCTTTACGCCCTTGCTGGTGTAGTGAAAAAGGAGGTGTGACAGAAGAAACCAGAGTTTGGGTAAGGTCTTAGAGATTATCTCGAGGGGAAGGTGTTAGGCACCCCTCAAGATCCACTAGTGTGGTTCCCGGCCATGCTATAATTGTGACATTAGAATATACAAGAAACAAATAAGGTTTGCACATAGTAATTACAAATAAGTTTAAAGCCATTAAAAGAAAGAAAGGAATAGCCAATTTTGTTTCTAAAAAAAAGAATTTAAAAGGGAAACAGAATTCAAAGAAAATATTGTAGATAAGAAGAAAAGGGAAGGGGGTCCTAGGTTTAAACATAATATGGATCACACCAATGGAATATCCAGCAATCACTCCTCAGAAGAGGGGTCGCACGTGATATTAGTGCATTGGTAATCATATCTATATTCTATTCTTCCCACCCCGTTAAGGTATTAAAGCATGTTTAGTCTCGTTTACTTATTGCATGCTAGTTCCCGTCCCAACTTATCAGTCCCGAGGTATTAGGACTTCTAATCCTAAGATGGAAAAAAGAGATGGGGCTTTTATGGAGTTTAAAGGATAAAATTCTAATTTTGACATACAAAACAAGTACCAAATAGAGGAAAAAATAAAACAGATAAACAAGGCTCAAATAAACCCGTCAAATCAGACAAACATATAGCTTAGCTTGTCTTGGCACATACTGATTTGGTTTTAGATTAAGCGGTGAGCGTACTGGTTCAACATATATATTTAGACAGAAAGTCTGCATTAGGCAACTCAGATACAATTGTCATAGATTAAGTATTTAAAGTGAGTTGTTTAGGAAGGTACAGACTTTTAGAAGATGACTAATGCAGATGATTTTTTTTGTTTTGAAAGAGCAGACTGCAGACTTAGTCAGGAAATGAGTTTCAAAAAGAGATCATGGTCTGGCCAATTTTAAAACACAGGAAGAGTTGTAAAAAACTCTCAGAAGAGTCAGAACTTATTTAAAGAAAAGAGTAAACTACAGAACTGATTTAAACAACGAGTTCACGAGTTGAGTTAAAAAAATATGTTTAGGCAGAACATTTGAGGAACCATTTCAGAAAAGGTATGCAAGTTTGAAGAACTCAACTTTTCAAGACAAATGTACACTGTTTTAGAAGAGTCTCATCGAAAGGCTAAGGTTTTGACAATGTTACTGAATGAAGCGTTTAAGAACCAATTATCAGATTATTACTGCTCTAAACGGACAAGTAATTTTGATGCAAAGTCCTATAGGCATGATATCTATACTATTGAATTTCATAAATTGTTAAAGTACTTATGAAAAGATGATTGTTTGATTAACCCTAAAGTTTTCCTAATGAGTACGTATATCCTATAGGCGTGATATCTATAAATTTTCACAAAAAAAGATTTAAATTCGTATAGACATGAGCTCTATATGCATAATTACAGAACATGAGTGTAAAATCCTATAAACATACTTTCTATGTGATTGAATCGGAAGTATTAAACAGCCATATAGGCCGGATTTCTAGTAAAAGTAAAGTCCTAAATCATGATTTCGACCCCTTTTTTATGTAAGGTAGTAATGACCCCTCCCACACCCTTTTACTATACTCCCTGAGTTTTATACTAGTTATTATAAACCAGAAAAGTATATAAAAAATAGATCAAAAGATAACATCGACATCCGAAAAGCCTAATTCAACCTTAATTTCCAGCAACATGTGATTAACTAATTTCGGAATCCAGATTTCCCAAAGCCTTCCTCTATATCCAAAGTGTTTCAAAGTTCTAAGGAATCTCAGGGATTCGCAGCATTGGTTACACCTAGGATACCATTAGAATTAGAATAGTGTAGTGTGCAAGAGCTAGTCGTCAGGTATCCAAGTTCGGAGGGAGCTCAGGGGTCCCAAAGCGTGGCTTGCAAGAGAAGGGCAAAACTTATGGCTAAGAGTAAGTGCAAAGTGAAAAGGAAATTAGGGAGTCATAAAAATAGTGGTCATGCCTAGCAACAAGTGTAGGCTGGCACACGCCTGACCACTTGTTTGGTTAAAAAAGTTAGGAGCAGACCCCTGAAGGTCAGACCTAAGTCTGGATAGTGATTAGGACACTATCAGACTCAAGTCCAAGGCTCAAACACATAAAAGGGGAAAGGGGAATGCGAATTGATTGAGTTAGGAATTCAAAGAGCCCAGTTCAGAATCATAGACAACAATATTGTAGTGTTTTTATGCCTTGAACACCCACTCACACACAAAGGGGAAAGGGAAAGTGAGTTCACAAAAGAGAAGTAGTAACAAAGTTGCAGAAATAAGGTGAAGGAAAAACAAACAGAATTAGAATGTAAACACATAGTGGATAAGCATTATTTAAACTAAGAGGAACATACCAGTTGCAAAGTAAGAGAATAGAAGAATAACAGAGCAAGCAACAATAGGAACATTTCAGGTTTTCAGCAGAAACACTTGAAAAGTATGAAGAAAACTCAAAGGTATTTTAGAAAGCAAAAAGAGGAGAAAAAAGAGAGTAGAAGCCGGGGTGCCTATTACTGTGTGTGTAAGAGTGCAATTCAATGTCTTTCAAGTGCAGAAGGGTAGTCCTCTTTTATAGTGCAGAAAGACAGTAAGAAAAGGTAAGAAAATAGTTTTGCAATCAATCTCATACAATTCTCTTTAGTCAAGGGATTTGATTTCAAACGGGTACAATACTTAAGGAAAGGGTTTGATTCAAAATCTTTTCCAAAGCAGTATAATAAGGGTAAATACACAAACTTATTTAAGGAAAGAGTCTAGTAGTAGAAAGTTTGAGAAAAAAAGGAAAGGAAATCAATCAACATCCAGTAAAAATCAAAAGTTGAGTTTTGGTATAAATGAATCCAACCAGAAAAGGTGAAGAGAGGTTTAATTTAAAGAAAATCAGTAACAATCAATCGAACCTTATTAAAAGGAATTCGGAATCAATCACAAGTTGGCAAGACCCCTTTGAAGGGAGAATTTATCATATATAAAGCATACAGACATGTGAGTCAAGAAAGAACTGTCGTGCTAATTAGAAAAGACCCTAGCATAGAAAAGTTCAGAGTCATGAGCAAAGAGATTCAAGTTTAGTTCATAGACTCAGAATGAGTGTGATAGTCCAGGGTTTTAAAGTGGAATCCTCGTCCAAATGCCAAATCAAACTTGCCAAAGACCCCAAATACTAGGGTTTTCAACTCGAATAGGATGTAGAGACGAGAAGGCCAACAATTGAATTTGGCTCATAGGTTCTCTTTTAGATACTCATGAGAAACAAATAGTCATGATAGCAGGTTTGAAACAACAAAGTAAGAAAGCTGATTTGAAGCATAAAGAATTGTTCTAAGAAAAGCTTGGAACTTAAGCAGGTTCAAAAGAGATAAGAGGTGATATAAACTTAAGAGCAGAGTAGATGAAACATGTTTAGAAAGAACTCAAACAATGTCTAGAAGAAAGAAAATAAAGAACCAAAAGCTCAGTAGAGAGTACAATAGTAGAGCTCAGGGGTAAAAGAACACATAAGATAAGCATGCCATAGAATCGGTAGAAAAAAGAATGGAGCATAATAGAAGAACATGCATAACATAAGAACATAAAAAAACATGCGAGTTAGAAATGGATAACATAAGAAGATAGCATAGGCAGGTTCACACAAAGAAAACAAGAAAAGGAGTCAGAAAACCTTTTAAAACATTTCAGAAACCCTAAATCGAAGATAAATGAATTTTAAAAGAAAAGATTGGGGAAAACATTTTAAAACTCCATTAGAACACAGATATAGCATAGATCTAGGAAAACAACCAGAGAAAAACCTCGAGTAGATTTAGGGTTTCATAGAAACCCTAGAACTCAGAAGGCTAGGAAGAAAGTCCGGTCTTGAGTCGGGTGAGTCAAAACTAGGTTCCTAATGCTTGGACACGCCAGAGAAAGGCCGGAGAGGCCATAGAAACTTGGATCTGAGAATATCTGAATGGACATCACTGAGGTCAGACCTCGAAACTTCAAATGCCAAGGCTTAAGGGTGACAGGAGGTGAGTACATGCCATCTATGGCCTGAGAAGCCATGATTTCCAATGGTGGGAGATGAGTGAGAGAGGCTAGGATTTCAGGACCCTTCGAGAGAACTTAAGAGGAGAGGGATTTCGCAGGCGGCTATTATGTAGAAAAGAGGGATTAGGCTTAGGTTAGGTGAGTTTAAAAGGAAAGGGTTCATCGTGGCCGTTGATCAAAATGATTAACGGCCTGGACTAAAAGAAATCCTGTGCGGGTCGGATAAATGGGTTAAGGGTGGGGTTAAATGAATTGGGATGGTCTAATTTTGGGTTTGAAATTTGGTCTATTTTAGGCCAAAATTGAAACGTAAATGGGGTTAAAATTGAAATGTATTGGGGCTATATATTAAATAGTTAGTTTTTCCTTTTTATTTTATAAAATTAGTTACAATGATTTTGAAATTAAATTAAAAGTATTGAGTCGATAAATAGTATATATTTAATTTAATAATATTTAGGATCAATTTTTATAATTATAAAATGCTATAAAATCTTAAATAGGCTAGTATTGCAATTACATCCACTTAAATTTTAAAAATACCAAACAAATTTATAAAAATATGAAAATCATGTTAGCTATATTTTGATGTAAATAAGATAATAGAAATAAATTGTTCACCAAAATAATAATTTTATGAATAACTTATCAAATTTTATGATATAAAAATAGGCAATAAATTGGTTTAAAATTCACTAAAAATATCAAAACTTTTGATGTGCTTATATATGCACATATATGCGATTTTGGAAGTATTATTGGTATAAAAAATACATAGGAAAAAATTAGGTATCAACAGCTGCCCCTCTTTACCCGAGGTGGATGAAAGAGTTGTCGGGTAAAGACAAGATGGCCAATTTGGACCGGATCGGCGATTGAAAATAATTTTGACCGAGCTCTGACTTCTGAGCTACCTACATATCCCTAGTTTTACAGGAATCAGGTCATATGTAGTTCAAGAACTATTGACGAAATGTGTTGACGGAGATTCGAAAAGAACGGACGTGATGATTAGATTTAGAAAGGGTGTTCGGAGTCGGATATGTTGCGGGAACTGGAGCGTGATTGCTCTTACTGAGATGGCCATTTGCTAGCTAGTGTACCTGAAAATAAGTAATATGGCATATATTGTGCATAATTTAAATGTCATGCAAGTTCCCGCTGAACCATGAGTGATGTATTCATGCAGTTAGGATGACGTCCTCAGACTATGATGCCCTGGGCCATGAAGAGCATAAGTAAAGATTCGCAAGCCATGAAATGGTGTTCTCAGGCTATGCAGATTGTGCCTCCGAACTATGACGCCTTTGAATAAGTTGGCGATCTTTCAGGCTATGAGAAGGTGACAATCTTTCAGCTGATGAATGCAAAGGGTGGAGATCTTTCATCCAAAGTGAGAATTTAAATGCAGGTGGCAATATTTCAGCCGCTTGAAAGATAAAGTGGCGATATTTCAACCATTCAAGATGGAGACAATTCTTAGTCTCGAAAGGCAGATAGGTAGCCTTATGCGGGATGGAGACAGGGCTTAGTCTCGAAAGGCAGATAGATAGCCTTATACAGGATGGAGGTAGAGCTTAACCTCGGAAGGCAAATAATTAGCCTTATGCAGGAAATGCAGATGGAGATAATGCTTAGTCTCAAAAGGCAAATGATAGCCTTATGCAGAAAATGCAGATGGAGACATTACTTAGTCTTGAAAGGCAGATGATAGCCTTAAGCATGATGGAGGTAGAGCTTAACCTCGGAAGGCAGATAAGTAGCCTTATCCATGAAATGCAGATGGAGACTGTGCTTAGTCTCGAAAGGTAGATGATAGTCTTATGCAGGATGGAGGTAGATGTTAACCTCGGAAGGTAGATAAGTAGCCTTATGCAGGAAATGCAGATAGACAGTGCTTAGTCTCGAAAGACAGATGATAGTCTTATGCAGAATGGAGGTAGAGCTTAACCTCGGAAGGCAGAGAAGTAGCCTTATGCAAGAAAGGCAGATGGAGACAGTACTTAGCCTCGAAAGGCATATGATAGCCTTAAGCAGGATGAAGGTAGAGCTTAACCTCGGAAGGCAGATGAGTAGCCTTATGCAGGAAGTGCAGATGGAGACAGTGCTTAGACTCAAAAGGCAGATGATAGACTTATGCAATACAAGAATGCAAAGGCAGATAGTGATAAGACTTTCTTAGCTGATGGCTGATAGCTAATTACAGTATCGTGACTGCTGGAATGTTGTGCGGATAGCAATTTTATGAATAAATGGTTGTTCAGACAGTTTTATTCCTAAAAAGTATGAGTGCGTGAATGTATTCAATGATTTGTAACCTGTATCTAAAGAAAAATTGTGTGTTTTGTAGAGGGGGAAAGGCTTTCATCTTCCCGTGGCTTCTGTCGTTACGTGTCAGTGGGATAGCGTTGCTAAACAACAACAATAATTATGCATGATTTGGTAAATATAGTGTAAGTATATGTTTTAAAAAAAGATTTTATTTTGAATGAACCAATGACTGCAACGTGGCTTAAGATATTGCAACCTTGTTTGCTCCAGAATTTTGAGGGTCCTCCTCAATATTCTGCCCCAGTTTACTGGGCTGGCGCTTCTGGCGACTGTGTTGAATGACTGAAAATGATCAACCTCAAAAATTTGAGGGTCCTCCTAAAAATCCTGCCCCAGTTCCAATAGCGGGGAAAGGATGCAATTTTATTTAATTATGACAGAACCGATATGGCTTCCTACGTATCCCCTCTAAAACGAGAATCAGGTCAGGCGTATTTCAAATTACATCATGAAGAGAAAGCTTATGATTATACATAGTATCGCTTCACTGCATCTGAATTGATTGGCTATGGCCAGACTTCTCCGTCTCCTCCGGTTAGAACCCGCTGAACCATGTACGGACCCTGCCAAATGGGAGAGAATTTCCCCTTAGCTTCATTTTGATATGAAAATATTTTCTACAACGCTAGCTATCCCAGTGTAAACTTTCTTGGTTTAACTCTTTTTTTGAAGGCTCTGAACATTCTGTTTTGATACAACTGACCGTGGAAAACTACATTCATCCTTTTCCCGTTTATGAGGGCTAATTTCTCGAAGTGACCTTTTACTCATTCTACATTATCTAGCTCTGATTCTTGTATGATCCTTAAAGAGGGGATTTCTACCTCGGTGGGAATGACCGCCTCTGTACTATAAACCAGCATGTAGGGAGTTGCCCCGGTTGACGTGGAGATTGTGGTACGGTATCCCAATAAGGTGAATGATAACTTCTCGTGCCACTGTTTGTGCTTTTCAATCATCTTCCTTAGTATCTTCTTGATATTCTTGTTGGCTTCCTCCATAGATCCATTCATTTGAGGTCTGTAGGTTGTAGAGTTCTTGTGTTTGATTTTGAATGTTTCACACATTGCTTTCATCAGGTCGCTATTGAGATTGGAACCATTGTCAGTAATGATTGATTTTGGGATTCCAAACCGACATATAATACGATCTCGGATGAAATCTTCCATAACTTTCTTATTCACTACTTTGTATGACGATGCTTTGACCTATTTGGTGAAGTAATCTTGCAGCTCAGATGAACCTGTGCCCGTTTTATGCGGCAGGCTCAATTGGTCCGATAACATCCATTCCCCATGCGGTGAACGATCACGGTAAGCTTGTTGCAGTAAGCTCGTTTGGAGGCACCTTTATCATATCTGCATGTATGTGACATCGATTACACCTTCGAACATACTGGATACTGTCTATTTCCATAGTCATCCAAAAGTATCTTGCTCGGAGTATCTTCTTCGCTAAAACAAAACATTCATGTGTGGTCTGCAGGTCCCTGTATGCACTTCTTCCAATAGTATGGACGCCTCTCTTTCTTTGACGCACCTTAGAAATCCCAAATCGGGAGTACTCATGTACATGATTCCTCTGTTGTGAAAGAAGTTGTTATATAACCTCCGAAGTGTGCGCTTTTGAGTAGCATTGGCAAGTTCTGGATATTCTCCTATTGTTAAGTATTCCTTGATGTCGTGGAACCATGATTTTCCGTCTGCTTCTTCCTCAACGTGAGCACAATAAAATGGCTGGTCATAAATCTTGATCTGGATGGGATCAATAAAATTCGTATTTGGATGCTGAATCATGGATGATAAAGTGGCTAGTGCATCAACGAACTCATTCTGTTTTCTGGGAACATGATGGAATTCAGTCTTTGTGAATCTCTTCCTCAACTCCTGTATGTTATGTAGGTAAGGGAGTATTTTAGAATTCTTGGTTGGCCACTCTTCTCGAACCTAATGTATGAGCAAGTTAGAGTTTCCAATCACTAGTAACTCCTGAATGTTTATGTCGATGGCCAGTTTGAGCCCTAAGATGCAGGCTTTGTACTCGGCGATGTTGTTGGTGCATGAGAACCATAGTTTAGCGGATATCGGGTAATGCTGACCGGTTTGTGATACCAGGACTGCTCTTATGCAAACTCCTTTGAAATTTGCAGCTCCATCGAAAAAAATCCTCCAACCATCATAGGATTCGGCAATATCTTCTCCTATGAAAGATACCTCTTCATCAGGAAAATACATCTTTAGAGGTTCGTATTCTCCCCCTACAGGATTCTCGGTGAGGTGATCTGCGAAGGCTTGACCTTTGACTCCCTTCTGAGTGACGTAAACAATGTCGAATTCACTTAGCTGGATTTGCCATTTGGCGATCTTGCCAGTAGGCATAGGCTTCTGGAAGATATACTTCAGCGGGTCCATTCTGGGTATAAGATAAGTGGTGTAGGCATAGAAATAATGCCTCAATTTCTGAGCTACCCAAGTCAAAGCACAATAGGTGCGTTCTAATAAGGAATACCGAGCCTCGTATGGGGTAAACTTATTACTAAGATAATAGAGGACTTGCTCCTTTCTCCCTGTTTCATCATGTTGTCCCAAAGCACAACCAAATTCTCCATTCAATACTGCGAGATAAAGCAAAAGGGGTCTTCCTGGTTCATGCGGAACCAAGACTGGAGGCGTAGACAAGTATTCCTTAATCATGTCAAAACCTTTTTGAAAATTGTCAGTCCATTTGGTGGCGGAATCCTTTTCAGCATCTTGAAGGTAGGTTCACAAATAACAGTGGACTGAGCTATGAACTTGCTGATATAGTTTAGCCTCCCCAGAAAAATCATCACGTCCTTCTTCTTCTTTAGTGGTGGAAACTCTTGAATAGATTTGACCTTTGATGGATCCAATTCTATTCCCCCATGGCTCACAATGAAACCCAGTAGCTTTCCAGCAAGAACCCCGAATGCACACTTGACGGGATTCAATTTCAGATTGTATCTCCTTAGTCTGTTAAAGATATTTCTCAAGTCCTCCATATGATTTGCGGCCTTCTTGGATTTGATGATGTCGTCATCCACATATACCTTGATTTCTTTATGTATCATGTTCTAAAAAATGGTAGTCATGGCCCTCATGTAGGTGGCACCAGCATTCTTCAAACCAAACAATATCATTCTATAACAATACATCCCCCACGGTGTGATAAAATTTGTTTTCTCTGTATCTTCTTCAATCATCCATATCTGATGGTACCCAGCGAAACAATCAACAAATGAATGCAGCTCATGCATGGTGAGTTGTCGATCAGGATGTGTATATTTGGCAAGGGAAAGTCGTCTTTGGGACTGGCCCGGTTGAGATTTCGGTAGTCTACACAGACTTTAACCTTCCCGTCTTTCTTTGGTAGTGGCGCGATGTTGTCTAACCATGTCGGATACTTCACTACCCTGAGAACCATGGCGTTAACTTGCTTGGTAACCTCTTCTTTGATTTTTAAACTCATGTCGAGTTTGAACTTTCTGAGCTTCTGTTTCAACGGCGGATATGTCGGATCTGTTGTTCATGTGTGAGCTACAATGGAGGTGCTGAGACCAGTCATATCATCATAAGACCGGGCAAATATGTCCTCATACTCTCTTAGAAACTCTGTGTACCCTTTCTTCTCTGATGGAGACAAATGCACGCTGATGCGTGTTTCCTTGACATTCTCGGCATCTCCCATATAATAACCTCAGTTTCGTCCAAGTTGGATTTAGGCCTATTCTCAAAGTTCTCGACCTCTCTGACACCTTCTTCTAGTATATCATCCTCTTCTGAATCTATATCCGTTTGTTGCGTTGTCTCATTGCAAGTGACAGTTGTTGGTTCATCATCAAGATAGGTAATAGTAATGATGTGTTAATAAAGTAAATGAAAGAGAAAATAATGAGAGTGAGATATGTAATAAACTCGGAAATGCTTTTAATAAAATTCATAATTGTTCGAAACATCGGAGCTCTTTTCAACAGTAAATACAATGCGGAAAGGAAAAATCAACTAGTAAAAAGTAAAGATGCAATGCATGGTGCTTTGATTAGCCTTGCTACCCCGAAACTTTCTGGGCCCAGGTGGTTCTGATCAAAGAATTAGTGAGGCGCTTCCCTCGATGGATGTATGGAAGGGCCTTCCTCTCTTTCCTCCTCGAATATAACACAACAGTCCATATCATCTTCCAGAAACAAGTTCTTCATTGCTGCTAATGCTTCATCCTCCTCTGATCCATACATGATGTTTGCCGGTTGAAAGGTTTGCTCTAGACGAGGTATAGGGTGTTCCAGTGGATAGTATGGGCCGCGCCACATGGAGAAAAATGGTTGGACTCCTCCAAGGTGTATTCATATCCTAAACCAAAGGTAGTACAGTGTTTCTTCAACTTGATAGGTTTGGCGATCCCTTGGAGGTTTTTGGCAAATGTCTTTCCGGGTTCATACCCACACCAATTAATGATACTTTCAATCTTGTTGTCCCACCATTTTTCTTTGTCCACAGTATTGACCCGCTCGATGTGGTGGTATGTCTCTCCGCTATTCTCTTTCTACTTCCAATCATTAGGATGGTTTGGCGACTTTATATGGGGTTGCTACTGTCGCCATGAATAATCACTTCTTGGTGATTCTATTCTAACTATACTGACTGATTCAAGGTTGATGCTATGGCTCCAGCAGCGTGGATCCATGGTCACCCAAACAACAGATTGTAAGATGCCGGAAAGTCTATCACTTGAAAGTCAACATCGAACCGGTTGGTCCCATCTGCAAGCACAGGCTGATTTCCCCAGTGGTGGATCTTTGGGAACCATTGAAGGCTTTGACATTGATAGACCCATTCTTGATCTCATGCAAACCTTTCACCAACGTCCTGAGAGTTATCAGTGGACAAATGTTAAGGCTGGATCCTCCGTCGACCAAAATTCTAGTGACGAACTAATCTTCACATTGCACGGTGATGTGAAACGCCTTGTTATGACTTAGTCCTTCTAGTGGTAGCTCGTCCTAATGGAAGGTGATATTGTGAATCTCCAACACTTGTCCTACAATATTCGCCATTTCGCCTCCAGTTATGTTGCTAGGAACATAAGCTTCATTCAATATTTTTATTAGAGCATTCTTGTGTGCCTCAGAGCTTTGCAAAAGAGACATGATGAAAATCTGCGCTGGTGTTTTGTTCAATTACTCTGCGACCGAGTATTCTTTAGCTTGTATTTTCCTCCAGAGATCATCGAGCCCAATTTTAATAGTTTGTCCGAAGGTTTGTTTGTTGGACTCAGCTAAGTGCTCTGGAGTGTATACCTTGCCTGTTCTGGTCATGCCCTATGCGGTGATCGCTTCTCGAGTTTTTATTTTCCCTTTTCTCCTAGTTTCAGTTATGTAATCCCACGGCATGGCATTTGAGTTGAATGGGGTCACATCTGTCATCATGACCGGAATAGTCACCTTTGGAGGTAGCACAACAACTTCAAATGGTGTATGTGCCTTTGGAATTCCAAACTTGACCTCAATTGGTCTTGATGCCTGTGCAAGAGGCGCTTGAAACTCGAGCATTATGGACATATTCACCTCATTGACCTCAGAGGGTTGTATCTGAACAACAATAGGGTTGAGGGTGACTATTGGCTTCTTCGGTTCATCCCCTTCGGCAATCAATCCAATTGACCCTTTGGGATCCCAATCATCCTCAATCTCGATCATGTGAATGCCTCCACCCTTGTGGTCACGTAGAGGATTGTAGCGGACAATAGGAGCGGGCTCCTTTGCTATAATGACCTTATTATCAATCAAGTTCTGAATCTTATCTTTCAACGAGCGACACTCGTCGATGGTATGGCCTTTCATTCTGGAATGGTGCGAACAGGTTTTGTTTGGATTGATCCATTGGAAGGGATTTTATGGATTTGTGGGTAGGATAGGGGTAACCTAACCACCTACTTTGAGTCTTTCATATAGTTGGTCAATAGGCTTGGAGATGGCTGTATATTGTCTGGGGGGTCGGCGGCCGAAATTTGGTCTAAGTCAAGGAAAGTTTTGGCGAGTGGGTGGTGACAGATAGTGAGAAGGTTGGACATTATTGGCTAGGTACACAGGTGCGAGTTGAGAATATCTTGGTGAAGTGGGTTGATATATAGGTGGTGCAGATGATTGGTAGGTGGGTGGTGGAATTTGGTATGTGGGTGAGGGTGCTTGGTAATTTAGAAAAGGCTAATATGTGAGTGGAGTTAGAGGGTATGTTTGGTATTTCATTGGGGACTTGGTTCTCTGTGCAGCCATTACGGAGTTCACATCCTTCTTCTTTGACGTGCCACCAGACTGTAAAGCTTTGTTAGTGGCCTGTAATGCTTCAAGATTTGTGACCATACCATTTTTAACGCCCTCTTTAATTCTTTCCCCCAACTTGATGATGTCAGAGAATTTTTGACACTCTATCAACATCAACCTTTCATAATATTGTGGATCCTGAGCCCGGACAAAGAACCTGTTTCATCTGCTCTTCTTCTAAGGTCGGCCTGACCTTAGCAGCTTCTGACCTCCAACGAGTAGCATACTCGCATAATATTTCTATGGGTTTCTTCTTCAGATTCTGGATATAAAACACATATGACGCGTTCTCTGTGTTAAACCTGAACTGGTCCATAAATTCGGACGCCATGCCTACCCAGTTTGTCCATTTCTTTGTGTCATGACTGATATACCAAGATAAGGCATCTCCTTTCAGACTCCCCATGAACATCTTCATGCAGATTTTCTCATCTCTTCCAACTCCGACCAAATTATCACAGTATGTCCTTAGATGGACCCTGGGATCACCTGTACCATCAAATATTTTGAACTTGGGAGGTTTGTACCCCTCCGGGAGTTCAACATATGTCCGAATGTAAAGATCTTCATAATTCAGCGCCTCAACACTTTTGCTACCTTCGACACCCTGGACCCGAATGGTCAACTTCTTGAGTTCTGATGCCTAGCTCCTGATAAGGGAGTCTTTGTTGTCTGATTCAGATGCACTTGAGATCGATTGACTGTAGTGGGGGTATAGTGTCCACAAATATAGAAGCGTTGTGGAGATGGTCGTTTGTAGTGTTTGGTGGTTCAGGAATAAGTAGTGGAGTGTTATTGGGAGCATGGCATGTGTAGCAGGTTTGATCATGAGTGGGTTGCATTTGTTGTTGTGGGGTGTTCTGTGGAGGTACGGTGTTTTGGTTGTTGGCATCACGAGCAGCAAGAGAGAATGATAGGCTTATCAAATTCGAACTTGGTTCAATTCCTCGTGGAATTTCAGAAGTTTCTGTTCAATCTAAGCAGTAGTTCCCTTGGCAATTAAGGTACCTGAGAAGTTTCCTCCCTATCAATTTCCTTTCTAGCACTGGCGTATCCCATTATGCCTTTCTTCTTGTTTCTGACAGGACTCAGAGGAGGAGGAGGTGGAAGGCCTTGGATCTTGTAGACTATGCCGATGGTACCAGAATGCACGAACTAACCTTTGGGGAGGGGAATTAAATTTAAGAAAAACAAAAGGTAAAAGTTAGTGCGGATTCTAAAAAACAATATTGTGATATTTAAACACATTGTTTAAGAATATAAGTGGTGTCCTGAATATAAGTGGTGTCCTAATTTAGGTGCCTCGTTGTTTCCCGAGGTATTCCAAGCAAAACATTAACTTTGGAGAACTATAATGCTAAATCCCTCATTTTATAGATAAAAATAAGACGAGTCTTAAAGATAACTTAAAACAATAGGAAATATATTTCACTAATGACCCGTGGCCTTATTACATTATGAAAGCAGAAAATAAAAGATCCTAACTACTTGGTCCCAGAAGGACCTTCCCCAGATTTAGTATTCTCGCCTCTCTCGTATAGTTGCATCAACTCGCGCAGTCCTAGCAGCAGATAGGCTCAGTCCAGATGTCCACCTGCACTTCTGTCAGCATTTTGGCAATCTTCAATCCTTTTCAAGAACTTTCTTTCCAGCTCTACTAGACCTCATTCCAGATACCCTAGACGTTTGTTAGCGTTGACAGCCGTATCCTTCCACTCGTCGATCAATTTCTGGTGAGCTTCTTGTATTTCCCTCTCGAATACCTTTTTCCCAGTTGATTGTAACGAACCCAGGATGACCCAAACCAGTGTGATTATCTTCCAACCATCCTGAGTAGTGAGGCGCACACCCTGCGTGATACCTATTTGGCTTGATAGATACTCTCCTCAAGACGAGTTCGCAATGGCACATGTGCTGAGCATGACACCTGTGAGGGCTATCATCGTCTTGGCAGCCATCCCTGAAGTGATTCATTTTTTCTACCATTGGTATGATTTGATTCCTTCCAGCTTGCCTCATGGCTCAGAGAGGGACATAAGGATAAGTTCCCCTCATACTGACGAGTATGAAGAATGGTGCATCCTGAGAACGAACAGTGAACTCCCCTACTGGGAACCACTCGTACATCCATTGTACTTGATTCTCCTTTAAATTCTATAATAGCTTTACCCATGCTCTAGCATTCTCTGGTCGGGCGAACATGTCAGGCATGAAGTTCATTTGCTTTGGGTGGTCAAAAGCAATATGATCATCCCAGTCTCTGCGTACAATTTCCTGCCGGTAATCACCTTTCTAAAGGTGTTCTATAAGCTAGAGTTGAAGTAATAGATTACATCCTTCAAAGTGTTTGGCCCAGTGCCGACACTTTCCCAGGGCTTGATATATCTCGGCGACAATCATGGGCACTATGTTGAAAGACTGTCTGTCAATCCCTTCCATCAAGGTCTTGGTCACCATGGCTAGCCTGGTGTGGATCCTAGCCTTCTTCATTGGAAAGACTATCATCCCCAAGAAACAGACATGAAGACGAAAACCCTTCTGTGGATGTGACCTAAAGAGGTAAAGGCAAATTCTTTGGTGTAGGTGCGATATGATTTGCTATGGCCATACCTCTCGTACAAGTAGTCAAATGGTATGTAGAAGTCTTTCAGACAAGTCAAATATGGGTTCTTCTTGAGTCCTATAAGCCTTTACCTTTGCGATTTTTCGGCATAAGCAGCCCCGGAGTCTCCCAAGGAATACCAGCTAGACCCCCTATTTCTTTAAGTAAATGGGTCATTTCAAAATTCCCGAAGCAAAACACTGATCGATCACTACCCCAGAACAAAGTTGTAGCCTCTACGATTTTGTTGTCAGGCTGGAGTTGCAGAGGTGAAGGCATATTCCCTAAGTATTTGTGGAAAAGGGTCCGATCACTGGCAAGGTCCTCCCACTAGCTTAGCAGCATTTTTGTTACCATACCGAATCTGGGGACTTCGTGTCTCATTTTCTGTAAAACAAAGGGTTAGACCCAGACTCAACTAGTTAAATCAACAATTAGCATAATAGGCATTTAGTTCTCCAAATAAATGCACAGAGCATGGAGGTCTTTGTTTGGGTTTCCAGGGAAACTCGATGAATTTTGGATTAGGCTATCTTAATGAGTCATTATGCGGACAACATAACTGACTCGGCTAGGTTTGACCATGATGCATGAACAGTTTAACGGAGTAAGGTTTCGACTTTTGAAGTGCTAGACTGGTACCCTTGAGGGGACAACTCAAAAGACAAAGGCTCGGAACCATCGACTACACTGTTGATAGACTCGTTTTACCACAAATATGCTTTTGCCAAATTTAGGGGGTGATAATATCGGAAGAGCGCAACCACTCATTATAGGCGTTGCTATAGGATTTATTTTGGCACGAGTGGAGTATGATGTTAAAGATGAAATTTAAAAGAATGAAATAAATTGACATATATTTTCACGTACATAAGATAAATTAGTACAATAAATTCTCGAAATTACAACGGTATTGAAATAATAAAGCAGTAAAAGAAAGCAGGTAAAGGAAAGAAAAGACACGAAGAGCCAAGTTAGTTTCAGGATGAAATAATTAAAAGGCAAGAAGCAAAGGCAATTAAAGAAATAATGGAGTCAATTAACATGTACTGGTAGAAAGCCTAAAAATCCTCAACGGAATGGACATGTTGTCGATGCCCCCTCTTTCGTTGGACGGGAGTCCGAAATTGGGTATACAACATTATGGGAGGACAACTCTAATTCCCTTACGAGAATTGGGTTTTGGAGTTTATTAGAGTTGCCACCGAATTATTATAGTGCATTAGGACACTATTAAAGGAATGAAAAAATTGAGAAGAAGAAATCAGAGTTTGGGTAAGGGCTTAGAGATTATCTCGAGGGGATGGTGTTAGCCACCCCTCAAGATCCACTAGTGTGGTTCCTGGTCATGCTATAATTGTGACTTTACAAGATAGAAGAAACAAATAAGGTTTGCATATAGTAATAAGAAATAAGTTTAAATCCTTTAAAATAAAGAAAGGAATAGCCAGTTTTTAAAAAAAAGAATTTAAAAGGGAAACAGATTCAAAGAAAACATTGTAGATAAGAAGAAAAGGGAAGGGGGTGCTAGGTTTATACATAATATGGATCACAACAATACAATATCTAGCAATCCCTCCTAAGAAGAGGGGTCACACGTGATATTACCACACTGGTCATCATATTCATATACTACCATTCCCACCCCATTAAGGTATTAAAGTGCGTTTTTGTCTCGATTACTTATTGCATGCTAGTATCCATTCCAACTTATCAATCCCAGGGTATTAGGACTTCTAATCCTAAGAGGGAATAAAGGGATGGGACTTTTATGGAGTTTAAAGGATAAAATTCTAATTTCGACATACAAAACAAGTACCAAATAGAGGAAAAAATAAAATAGATAAACAAGGCTCAAATAAACCCCTTAAATCAGAAAAACATATAGTTTAGTATGTCATGGCACATACTGATTTGGTCTTAGATTAAGCGGTGAGTGGACTGGTTCAACACATATATTTAGACAAAAAGTTTGCATTAGGCAACTTGGATACAATTGTCAGAGATTAAGGTATTTAAAGCGAGTTGTTTAGGAAGGTACTGACTTTTAGAAGATGACTAATGCATATGAGTTTTTTTTTGAAGAGCAGACTACAGACTTAGTCTAGAAATGAGTTTTAAAAAGAAATCAACGGTCTGACCAGTTTTAAAAGACATGAAGAGTTGTAAAAAAAAACTCTTAGAAGAGCCAGAACTTATTTAAAGAAAAGAGTAAACTGCAGAACTGATTTAAACAACAAGTTCACAAATTGAGTTAAAAAATACGTTTAGGCAGAACATTTGAGGAACCGTTTCAGAAAAGGTATGCAAGTTTGAAGAACTCAACTTTTCAAGACAAATGTACACTGTTTTAGAAGAGTTTTATCTTAAGGCGAAGGTTTTGACAATGTTACTGAATGAAGCGTTTAAGAACCAATTATCATATTATTACTGCTCTAAACGGACAAGCCATTTTGAAGCAAAGTCCTATAGGAATGATATCTATACTATTGACTTTCATAGATTGGTAAAGAACTTATGAAAAGATGCTTGTTTGATTAATCCTAAAGTTTGCTTAATGAGTATGCATATCCTATAGGCATGATATCTATAAATGTTTAGAAAAAAAAATCTTAAATTCGTATAGACATGATCTCTATATGCATAATTACAGAACATGAGTGTTAAGTCCTATAGACATGCTTTCTATACGATTGAATCAGAAGTATTAAACAACCCTATAGGCAGGACTTCTAGTAAAAGTAAAGTCCTAAATCATGATTTCTACCCTTTTTTGATGCAAGGAAATAAAGACACATCCCACGCCCTTTTACTATACTCCCCGAATTTTATACAAGTTATTACAAACCAGAAAAGTATATAAAAAATACATCAAAAGCTAATAGTTAGATCCGAGAAGCCTAATTCAACCTTAATGTCCAGCAAGATGTGATTAACCAATTTCGGAATCCGGATTTCCCGAAGCCTTCTCTTTATCCAAAGTGTTTCAAAGTTTCATGGAATCTCAGGTATTCCTAGCATTGCTTACACCCAGGATACCATTAAAATTAGAATAGTGCAGTGTGAAAGATCCAGCCCTCAAGCATCCAAGTTCAGAGGGAGCTTAGGGGTCCCAAATCATGGCTTGCAAGAGAAGGGTAGAACTTATGGCTAAGAGTAAGTGCAAAGTGAAAAGGGAATTGGGGAGCCATACAAATGGTGGTCATGCCTAGCAACAAGTGATGGCTGGCACACCCCTGACCACTTGTATGGTTAAACAAGATAGGAGCAGACCCTTGAAGGTCATACCAAAGTCTGGATAGTGATTAGGACACTATCTAACCCAAGTCCATGGCTCAAACACATAAAAGGGGAAATGGGGAGTGGGAATTGATTGAGTTAGGGGTCAAAGAGCCCAGTTCAAAATCATAGATAGCAATATAGGAGTGTTGTTATGCCTTGAACCACAACTCACACACAAATGGGAAAGGGAAAGGGAGTTCACATAAGAGAAGTAGTAATAAAGTTGCAGAAACATGGTGAAGGAAAACCAAACAAAATTTGAATGTAAACACATAGTGGAGGAGAATTATTTAAACTAAGAGGAACATAGCAGTTGCAAAGTAAGAGAACAGTAGTAACAACTCAGGTTTCCAGTAGAAACACTTGAAAAGTTCGAAGAGAACTCAAAGGTATTTCAGAAAACAAAGAGGAGAAGAAGATAGAGTAGCAGGCAGAGTGCCTAATACTTTGTGTGTGTAAGAGTGCAATTCGATGTATTTAAAGTGCAGAAGGGTAGTCCCATTTTATAGGGCAGAAAGCCAGTAACAAAAGGTAAGACAATAGTTTTGCAATCAATCTCATACAATCTCCCTTTAGCCAAGGGATTTGATTTCAAACGGGTAGAATAATTAAGGAAATGGTTTGATTCAAAATCTTTTCCAAAGTAGTACAATAAGGGTAAATACACAGAAAATTATTTAAGTAAAGAGTCTAGTAGTACACGGTTTGAGAAAATAAGGAAATACAATCAATCAACAACCACTAAAAATCAAAAGACGAATTTTGGTATGAATGAATCCAACCAGAAAAGGTGAAAAGAGGTTTAATTTAATGAAAATCAGTAACAATCAATTGAACCTAATTAAAAGGAATTCGGAATCAATCACAAGTTGGCAAGACCCCTTTGAAGGGAGAATTTATCATATATAAGGCATACAGACATGTGAGTCAAGAAAGAATTGTCATGCTAATTAGAAAAGAGTCTAGCATATAAAGGTTTAGAGTCATGAGCAAAGAGATTCAAGTTCAGTTCATAGACTCAGAATGAGTCTGATAGTCGAGGGTTCCAAAGTAGAACTATAGTCCAAATGCCAAATCAAACTTGCCAAAAACCCCCCACAAATACTAGGGTTTTCAACTCGAATTAGATGTTGATACGAGAAGGCCAACAATTGAATCAGGCTTAGAGGTTCTCTTTAAGAGACTCATGAGAAAAAAAGCAGCCGTGATAGCAGGTTTGAAACAACAAAGTAAGAAAGTTTATTTGAAGCATAAAGAACCGTTCTAAGAAAAGTTTGGAATTTAAGCAGGTTTAGAAGAGAAAAGAGGTGATATAAACTTAAGAACACAATAGATGAAACACGTTTAGAATGAACTCAAACAAAGTCCACAAGAAAGCAAATAAAGAACAAAAGCTCATTAGAGAGTACAACAACGGAACTCAGCGGTAAAAGAACACATAAGATAAGCATGCCATAGAAACCGATAGAAGAAAGAACATAACATAATAGAAGAACATGCATAATACGGCAAACACAAGAACATAAAAAATACATGCGAATTAGAAAATGATAACATAAGAATATAACATAGATAGATTCACACAAAGAAAAGGATATAAGGATTCAGAAAACCTTTTAAAACTTTTCAAAAACCCTAAATTGAAGAGAAATAAATTTGGAAAGAAAAGATTGGGGAAAATGTTTTAAAACTCCATTAGAACACAGATATAGCATAGATCTAGGAAAACAACTAGAGAAAAACCTCGAGTAGCTTTAGGGTTTTAGAGAAACCCTAGAAATGAGAAGGCTTGGAAAAAAGTCTGCTCTTCATTCGGGTGAGTCAGAAATAGGCTTCTAATGCTTGGACACCCCGCAGCAAGACCGGAGATGCCATAGAACCTTGGATATGAGAAGATCTCAACTAATATCGCTGAGGTCATATCTCGAAACTTCAAGCACCCAAGGTTAAAGTGTCAAGGGAGGTGAGTACAGGCCTTCCATGACCTGAGAAGCTATGGATTCCGGTGAGGTTATGGTCGGAGACAAGTGAGAGAGGCTAGGGTTTCAAGACCCTTAAAGAGAGTTTGAGAGGAGAGGGATTTTAGAGGCGGCTATTAGAGAGAAATGAGAGATTAGGGTTGGGTTAGGTGAGTTTAAAAGGAAAGGGTTAATTGTGGCCGTTGTAAAAAGGATCAACGGCTGGATTAAAAGGAATCTCGGGCGGGTCGGATAAACGGGTTAAGGGTTGGGTTAAATGGCTAGTCTGATTTTGGGTTTGAAATTGTGTCGATTTCAGGCAAAAATTGAAACGTAAATGGGGATACAATTGACATGAATTGGGGCTATATATTAAATAGCCAGTTTTTTCTTTTTATTTTTTAAGAATAGTAACAATAATTTTGAAATTAAATTAAAAGTACTTAGTTAATAAATAGTATATAAATATTAATTTAAAAGTACTGAAATTAATTTTATAATTATAAAATATTGAAGAGGTTAGTATTGCAATTACATGCATTTTAATTTTAAAATACCATATGAAATTGCAAAAAATCATGTTAGCTATGTTTTGCTGTAAGTATGAGAATAAAAATAAATTATTCACCAAATGATTGTTTTTGGATTGACTTATTGGATTTTATGGTATAAAAATAGGCAATAAATTTGTTTAAAATCCTTAAAAAATATCGAAACTTTTGATGTGCTTATATATGCAGATATATGATATTTTGGAAGTATTTTGGGTATAAAAAACTACATAGGAAAAAATTAGGTATCAATACTAGACTGGTTTAGAGGAGCTTATTTTTCTCAATTTCAGCACACATCCTATATCTCATAGCTTTCACCTCAACTTTAAGCCAAAGGTATTCCTCACTTTCTATTTCCTTTCCTCTTTTAGAACTTTTAGGTTTTGACTTAGTCTATGGTTTTACTATTGTTTCCCTTTGGTCTGCAATTTCTGCCAACTAAGGCTGTCAAGTTTGGCCTAAGCCCAAATGACCTGCCCAACCTGCCCAAGGTTGGTTTGGTTATTGACCCACCCATTTATTGAACTTAGCCCATCTTGACCCAACCTATCTTAACACATTTAAAGTTGGGCTAATTTTTAGCCAAAATTGATCCATGAATAAGTTTGTAAAAATATCTTAGAAATAATTTTTTTGTTCAATATTTTAAATATGACCATAACAAAAGCAAAAAAACCTTATTTAGTAATTATACAATAAAATTTATAAGAAAATAACACATATTAATTAAAGTTTAATAAGAGTTTGGCGGGTTGGATTATGATCCGAATTTTAACCCATCTTTACCCACCCATCTTAGCCCAAGTAACTTTTGGGTGGGTCAAATCAATAACCCGCCCAATTATTGACTCAACCCATTTTGACCCGCCCAAAATTGACCCAACCCGCCCATTTGACACCTCTACTGCCAACATATCACTCTTTTCTTTTCTAAAGATTTCAATGATTTTCTTATGGTCACTAACTGCAGCTATTAAGTCTTCTTTAGTATGTTCAGATTCTTCAAGTTCTAAGATCAAGGATTCCATATCCTCTGCAGGACTACAAAAGGCAGTGATTAAAACATAAGCTAAACACATGAGTTATTTTGGAGAATAGAATTTCAAATTTCTCTGAACGTCCCTGAAATTTGCCTCTTTATTTCCATTGTCTTCATCACCATCTGATTGAGTCATCAAAGAAAAACGAGTCATATCCAATCTCCTCGTCTTCAACTTCCATCAAGGAACTATCACTAGTATTAGGTTTATCTTCAGATTGTTTTACTTGTGTAGTTCCTTCATGAGCCGTTTGCAAAGCTTCCCATATATCCAGTGTCACAGGTAGAGATTCTATCATACTCTTTAGGTCCCATTCCACATACCAGAATTACAAAAATTCTTCTCCACAACTTTCTTGTATGCTTCAGCGAATTCTTCGCTAGTTTTTGCCATTGAATATGGAAATTCATCTAGTACCATGATTGGAACATAAGGACTATCGTAAATGATATCTTATAGCTCACAATTCTCAGCCATAATGAAAATTGTGCATTCTAACTTTCTACTACCAATAACATTGTCCATCAAACTTGGAGGGTCGGTATATGGATTGACCTTCTTCAAATTTTGGTGGAGCCTCCATGAGGATCCTTCCTAGGTGTTAGCCTGATAAGAGGAACCTGCTCTAATACCAATTGTTAGTTTGTGTGGGTCTACCAAATTGTAGAGTACCGGGTTCTCTACGAGGTTCTACTGAGAGCACTTAATAAAATAGTAAGTAAATGAGGTGGAAGATTTTTACATGAAAAAATCCCATACAAGGGGATCAATAAATCACAACCTACACCTGTACGCTTTTAACTTCACTAACTTGTAATCTACCTATTACAGGCCACTTTACAATAATTCATATTGCAAAGGATTTACTCAACTAACTTGTGGTACCTTTACACAAGCCACTTTTTGATTATCCTAGTTACAAAGGCTTTTTCTAACTTGTGAGTCTATCACCACAAGCTACTTTGTAACTACGGTTACAAAGACTTTTATTACTAAATCTAGTCACAACATAAACTCAACGAGTTTACGGATTTGTAAGAGGATTCCTGATTTGAATGCTTCTAGGTAAGCCGTTTAGGAGATACAATAAGTATAATAACAAGGTTACAACTCAACTAGGACGACAACAATCTATCTTTTTGGTACTGGTCCGTAGGCATTTAACCTTGTTCTTCAAGCTGTGAGGATTGACTTCTCTATTTTGCAAGAGGCTTGAATGAGAAATAGATTGATGTTTTTGTATAAAGATCATTGGGTACATCTTGATCATATAACTTGAAATGATGTGAGTACTTTGTTTGGCTAGAGAATGAGTAGGCTGACAATGTGGTGCAGTATGGCAGAAATAGTGCCGTCAATCACTTCATTTCCAGATGTGTCCAATTGACTTTGTACTGCTATGAGGAAACCACAAGAGCATCAGGTCCTTGTGTTGGTTCCTACCTCTTGAAGCTGTAGCAATTCACCTTTAGCCGGAATCCGTTAAAGCTTGTAGCAATCTAAGTAGGCCAGGTTCCCTATTTGGTTCTTAATAGTAAGTTTATTAGATCCTCAAAATATAAGGCAAGAATATTTAAGATCTATCAGTTTGTGATCTTATCAAATAATTGCTTGCAATCCATCTTATTCCACTTCCTTGATGTAAGAGGAAGGCCTAGGTACCTTATAGGAAAGGTCCCTAAAGTGAACCCAGCAATCTTCTGTATATTCTGCCTTATCACCGTATCTACCCCCACTACAAACATGCTAGACTTATCTATGTTTGCATCCAAACCTGTAACATCACTGAAATGCTATAATGCTGACATCACTCTAGCTGTGGATCTCAGATTTCCTTTACAAAAAATCATCAAGTCGTCTACAAATACTAAGTGTGTTAATTTTGTTTCCTGACATATGGGGTGATATCTGAAGTTAGGGAGATCACTCATCTTACCAAGAACTCTTGACAGATATTCCTTTATTATAACAAATAAGAGGGGTGAGATAGGATTCCCTTGCCTAAGCCCCCTCCTGCCTTCAAGATAGCCATAGTTTTCTCCATTAATTCTAATATAAAACTGGGTTGTAGTCACATAAGTCATCACTAGTTTAGTGAATGAATCTTGAAATCCAAATCCTTTCAGAGATTTCTCTATGAAATCCCAGTTGATCATATCATATACCTTTCTCAAGTCAATTTTCATAAGGCACCTAAGAGATGTTTTCCTATTATAGTGTCTCAGTAAGTCATGGCAGATAAGGACATTATGAATCAAAGATCTACCTTCAACAAAAGCTGCCTGATTTTGAGATACTAGTATTGATAAAACTTTCTTGAGCCTCTTGCACAACATCTTGGAAATGCATTTGTATATGACATTGCAACAAGAAATTGGTCTGAATTGACTTGCAAACTCTAGGACTGGAACTTTGGGGATCAAAGATATTACTGTTGAGTTTACCTGCCTTAACAATTTTCCATTCTCCGTGAATTCCAATATAGCTGTTATAACATCATTACCAATGATACTCCAAGCTTTCCTATAGAAACCACTACCATAACCATCCGGACCTGGAATTTTGTTCACATCTATACTGAACATAGTCTATTTCACCTCCTTGACTGTGAATGGTTGTATGAGTTCCATGTGATGTATAGCATTCAGTGTAGTACCATTCTTCAGAAAGTTATGAAATGCTTTTTCTCTTCTTTTTTCTTTCCTTCCTAGCATAGTTTCACAATAATCTACCAGAACATTTGCTATGCTTACATTATTCTTTGCTAGTTCCCCATTTGGATCCTTGATCTGTGTGATGGCTTGTTGTAATCTTTTGTGTCTGATTACTGAGTAGAAATACCTAATGTTGTCATCTCCTTTCTTAATCCAGCTTGCTTTGATCCTTTGTAATAGAAACATTTCAGCTAGATAAGAGGAATTCCTGAATTTTTGGTATATGGTTGTCTCCTATTCTTGTAAAGATTTATTATAGGGGATAGAAAGCAACGTATTCTGGGCTTGGTTTAAAGCTATCCTATCTTCTTCAACCTCGATTAAGATATTCCTGAAGTGCTGTTGACTGAGCTTTTCAGTGCCTTCTTTAGTAGCTTCAATTTCTTAACTACTTGGAAAAAATTGCACCCTACTACTTGTTGTTGCCAACCCTGTGTTACAACCTCTTTAAACTTAGGGTGTAAAGCCCATACATTGCAGAATTTAAAAGCTCTAGCCCTCTTCCCTCCTCCTGTATCTTTCTTTATTCTAAGGGGACAATGATCACTTATTCCCTCCGCTAGATATACAGCCTGAACCACTGGCATATTATCCAGTCACTCTCTATTGACAACTGCCCAATCAATTTTTTTAAAAAACTCTATTCTCACCATATTTGTCATTCCGTGTTTATCTAAAACCTCTACATGGTAACTGCGTAAGTTGACAAGAATCAATACACCCTTGAAAATCCACTTCAATAAACTCTTGGAAATCTTATTTCTTCCCTTATATTAAAAGCGTACACAGCTGTAGGATAGGGACTGCTAGAGTTTTTCGTACTCCTCACCCGGGGTTGGGTGAGGCTTGGTAGGGCTATCCATAGATGATTTGTGTATTGGATTGTGTCTCCCTTATGGTAGTTATTTATGGTAGTTACTGTCTGATACTATTGCATGCTATTTTATTTATGGTTCTTATGTTTAGATAATTATTACGCTATTTCTGTTGGAGTTACTAATGCTCTTTTGTTTTTGTTTTTGTTTTCCTTTCCTTCACTGAGCCGAGGGTTGATTCGAAACAGCCTCTCTGCCCTTTCGGGTAAGGGTAAGGCCTGTCTACATATTACCCTCCCCAGACCCCACTTTGTGGGAATTTACTGGGTAGTTGTTGTTGTTGTTGTTGTTGTTGTTTACACAGCTGTCATATTAAACTTCTTCTGTAGAACAACATTTGTAACTAGTCTTGTTATGTTTTGGGCAGTGCCACTTATGTACCTGACTTGATATTAATCGGATCTCCATGCAACAACTACTCGACCATTATAATGGTACCCCAGATTTGTAATACTTCCATCCTACAAACATATTATTTGTTACTTTCTCCATATTTCCAGTTTTTACCTTAGTCTCTACTAAGTTCACTAAACCTATATTTTCATTAGTACAAAGGAGTTTTACCTCCTTTTATTTGTTAGGAGCATTTAAGCCCCTAACATTCCAGGTTAGCATGCTATCCATGACCTTTTGGAGATAGGAATTGCCTCCCCTATTTGAGACTTGTCTGCTTTGTGATTGTCTTCTTGTACTACTCTCACTTAGCACATTGAAAGTGTTGTGTCCTGCTGAATAATGTTGTATTTGTTCCTTAAGAGACTTCCTTGTGCTATGAGGTGTCACCCATCCTTCTGCATTCATCTTTCCTCCTATATTTTTTATTAACTCCTTCTTCCCTATTGGATTTATTATTTCAACTCTTGATGCTGCTACTACTTGGTTATTTTCTCCTTTTTCTTTTTTCGTGTCTTTTACTTCTGGATCAACAGTCTATTGCTTTGGAGGGGTTGTTTGCTTCTTCCTTCTATAATCTTCCTCTGAGTGACCATATTTGTGGTAATGTTTACATAGTACTGGCTTCCAGTCATGTTGTATTTTTTGTTCAATCAATGCACCTTTTTCATTCCTGAATTTGCACCTTGTCAGGCAGGAAGAATCCACACCTACCTCTATAAAGAGTCTAGCAAAATTGAGACCTATATTATTCTCTGTATTCTTGTCCACCATAAGGGGCTTGCCTATCATGCTTCTTATCTTGTTGAGACCTTTAGGACCCCAGTACATGAAAACCAATCCATGTAGTTTCACCCAAATTGGAATAGTATAGAGTTCCTCTCTGGTAAACTCCATATCATTATGTTATTCCTTGATAACAAATGGCTTGTCGTCAAAATCATAAATCCCTCCCTATAGCACCTCATCTTTCTCAATTACATTGTCAAACGTCACCAAAACTATCCCATTCTTCAGCATTGACACCTTGTTGATGCCATGCTTGTCACACCTCCTTTTTTATCGGGGGGGGGGGGGGGGAGGGTTATAACGGAGTTTTTTTCAAAGTAATATTATTTGAAATGTGAATATTTTTAATTTTTTGAGTTTCCACTTGGGATGTTTATTATGGTATCCCAAGTCACTGATTTATTCTTTTTAAATCTCAAATCGAGGAAGATTGACTTCATTTAAAAAGTTTGCGCAACTAGAGAACTAGGTATGGAATTCGGCATTTTAAGCCTAAATTAGCTATGGACCTCCATAACACAATCCGCACGCGTGTGTCTTCCTCATTATTTTTGTGTAGGTTGATGAAGCTAGTCAAAAGAAGAAGGAACGATGGGGGGGTCTGTTCTTCGCTTGTTTTAGCTGCTCGATTCTTAATTTTGGGGAGGGTTTTTCTGATATGTTTTGAGAAGTAGAAGGAATGGAGGAGCAAGGGGAAGTGGCCGCTACTGAAGGGAAATTAGGGAAGGTCCCCTTGTGATTAGGTCTAGGTCCATTTTTTAGAATAGAAAATTTTGATTTTATTTGGTGATGGCTATTGGCCTAATGGGTTGTAGGTTTGGATTGTGTTGAACGAAAAATGGGTTCAGACAAACCCAAATTCATTAAGACTAGGCATCCTCCTTTTGTGCTTAGCCACCAATTAATTAACCTAACATTTAAAGCCGAAAATTGCAAAATAACCTATTTAATGATTTATCTAATAATTGACTAAATTAATTAACTAAAGTGCATTCAAAAATTACTAAATTATTTTTTGTGCTGTGAAATCATGTATTAATTCTAAAAATTAATGAGTAACTAATTCTTAAAGTGCAAATTAGATCGAAGATGGCATTAAATTTAAATGTGATAATTTTTATGGTTTTTCTTATGATTTTAAAATATTAAACATGCATGAAATGCAACTAATTTAAGAAAAACTCCTAAATTCCACTAAAACTATTTTTTGTCTATTTTTAGGAGTTATTTTCATGCGGGACAAAAATTGGGTGCTCACAATGTTTACCCCACTATCTTTGTATGTAACTGTTAAGTACATTGAAAAAGGGTGTGCTCCCAGCACATAACAGACAATGGTATTTTTTCAAGAAATCAATTTCATATGTAATATCTTCCAGTTCAATCTCACAAATTGTTGTTTCTCCATGCTTACTTGTAGGAGTGGGTGTACGGTATTTAAAAATTTTTGGTTCGGTATTCGGTTTATCAATTGTGTATATGAGATACCGTACTAAAATATTTCGGTACGGTTCGGCATTTATTATTTTAGATCGAAAAAGTTTCGGTTTAAAGGCTTCGGAGACCGTTAAAGGCTTATAGCTTATCGACTTCCCAGATTGGTGGGGTAAATGTCTACTATTAAAGTTTAGAGACTGCTGTTCAAAATTTGATATTCGGTATACCGAAATTTTAAGGACCGTACCAAAATACCAAAATTGCAATACCGAATTAGAAAAAAATACCGAAAAAGAGAAACCAAAATAACGAATTAATTTGGTTTGGTTCAATTCAGAATTTGATTTTTTGGATTCTATGCCCATCCCTACTTACTTTGATTCACATATTCAAATTTGAAGCCAGCATTCGCAACTTTTGTGATATCAAAGTTTTCCCAAATTGATTTCTTAGCTAGTTTCTGTTGCTTCTTCCGCTTCATGCGCTCATGATTTCCTGCTAGTGTTGTTTCGTACTTGATTTCTCCCAGATTATTGTATCTGTATTCCTTCCACCCATTCCTGAACTACCATTTTCAATTTTTCCACTTTTCATTTATCTCTGCCAATACTGTTCCATTGGAGATTGCTTCAATTGCTAAATCAATCTCCAATTGTGATGGTAATTCAAATCTGCCTGTCATTTCTTGTTGATTCTCTCTCTTCTTGCCTCGAAATTGCTCAACTTCACCTTCCTTGGTCGCCATTTTTAGGTTTTGACTGTTACTGCAGTTCTCCATTACTTTATGATTTACTTGATTTCCTCGCTTCTTCGTCAGATTTGTTGCTTGTTTACATGATTCTATTGCTTCGATCATCTTCTGAGTAGGAATCCGAGTCTTCTTCCCCATGGATGCACACGTTTATTTAACATGCGCCGAGAGAGAAACAGAGTTCGCACGCCAGGTATGTTCATAAAAGGGTTAGAGTTAATCTTTAGGTTTACAAGAGTTGTATAAACGTTATTTTGGTTCAGTGATTTAGTGAAGCGTTGGGAAGAATCCTACTGGATAGTAGGTCATAGTTTTTCACCTTTTGAGTCGGTATTTTTCACGTAAAAATACTTGTATTCTTTACTTTTCACATTTATTATTCCGCAATAGTAGTTCAAGGAACACATAGAAGAACCAGGTCCTTCTATAATCTACGCACGCGAAAAATTGGACACCATACAAATCTCCTCTCCCCCTCCTCCTATGTGGTATTGAAGTATAAAACATCATTATTTTTTTCGTCTTCTTTAGCCGAGTGTCTACTGGAAACAACCTCTCTATCTCCGGGGTAAGGGTAAGGTCTGTAAACATATTACCCTCTCCGAACCTCACTTGTGAAATTTCACTGAGTTATTGTTGTCGTTGTTATATACCAAAAAAATTATAGTCTCTATCTTTTCTTCCTTTCTCGTTAAGAAAATTATGGGCGGGTCGATTCGATTTGGTTGTGAGTGTTATGGATTTGACATATTGGTTATTAATTTATAAATATGCTAAACCAATAACCGAACCGATAAGATATCGGTTATCAGTTATCAGTTAATCGATTATCGATCGTTATCGGTTTACCTGATAAAATAACTCAATCTTGATTCTAGAGGGAAGAAGTACTAAAGGATAGTGTGTATCGTATAAAGAATATGATAAACTTTCTCTAATGTTGTAAATCCTCTCAAAGAATATGGTAAATCTTACAATATTGTTTCTCTATGTGTTAGAATGACAAATTTGGGAGTGTTAACAGTAGATAGAGAATTGGGAGAACAAAAAAATTAAAGGATAAAATCATATTTTTATAAAGTTTATTGGGTTATCGTTAATCCGTTAATAAAATTAGGTAAATCGAAACTCTAGCCGATAACCCAATAATAAAATAGTACTAAATTGTTATCGAATTGTTAACTCAATAATCCAACATTGATAACCCAATAATCTCTTTTCGGTTCAAGCTATTGATTTTACCCGATAAAAAAGAATAGCTTAATCGACTAGTGAAAAATCCAGGATTACGTAAGGCATACATGGTATGAAAGCTTTAGCAGGAAAAGAGGAATCTTATTGCTTTCTGGTCGAACTTAATTTCATTTGATTTGATCAGCCTAGAGGATTTTACCCCAATGTTAAAAGCTGCTTCAGATGTATTGTAAAACTTCACTTTATACATAAAGAAACTTCTGTTTTCTTACATTAACAAAGTTAATATAGTACTTTACGCTACTTGTCCCATCACAAAAAAAAAATGAAAAGAAATTACCCTCGTGCAATGTCTTTCAGAGCAGAAGCTCAGTGGAATAGTGATCAAACAAAAGGTAGTAGTAAAAAGAACTATTAGTCCGTACTAGTAATGACTCATAACAATCATACTTCGATATCTGAGAGAGTTTTCATTTAAATTATGCTTTCTAGCTAGCTTTTACTGGTCTTCTTTTGCTCTTGTGGGGCTGTAGCCAACCAACATATCAATATAGGAAAAACCCCATCAAATTAATTGTCCTGAGAAATAATAAAATGACAGCCACACGATTATTTATATACATATATATATCATTACTTCCACATTCAGGGACAGAGTTACTAAGCGACCTGTATATTTGGCCGAACTTAATAACTTTAGTTTAAATTTTATGTTTATATTAATAAGTTCACTAAATATATATAAAAATTAAATTAAGAAATCAGTTACTAATACTTTATGTTTGCTATCCTAGAATTTAGAACCCTTAAGGTTTAAATCCTAGTTCCACGTATTGTCACTGTAAGTGGTGAAACTAGAATTTGAAACTTACACATTTAGAATTATGTTGTAAATTGATATTTTATACTAAAGCTAGTGCACATAACCTAAACTCTAGATCCTCCACTGTTCATAATTAAATTAAAAAAGAGCAATAGAAAAATGTTTTGTATATAGGAAGTATAATGAAAACTTCCCCACATTGTGGTCGGAGTTAGGAAGTTGTTGAACAGACAAAAGCTGCAGTTCTTCACATGGGTTTTCCTCAAAGATACAACAACATGAAGTAAGCTGAACCAATCCTTAGCAGTTTTCAGATCTTTCAATATTCTTTATTCTCATTTCTTTTGAATTTTATTCTCCTTATAAATTTGCATAGAAAGTAGAAGAGGGAGGAGAAGAATATTCCTGGCTCAATATTCTCTTGTGAATATATATATATCACTTTTCAATAAAATTTCCTTTGTGATACATGAATATATCCCCGTAAAACTTGAAAAGCCATGCACATTTTAAGGTTTTTTTGGTAGTGGAGTGAGCTGTCTTGATAATTTTATAACTAAGTAGTTCAAAAGTTGTTCCAGGTATCTAGCATAAGAATGTGACCTTCATATTATCAGCCTAAGTTATTCCACTCTCCTCATGGGCAGACTAAGGATTTGAAAGTGGTAAAGATACGTAAAAATTTGAACAAATGTTGGATATGAGTCGAATCAGATAGTGCACTAAAAATTAAGTTGAAAAACTCATTTTCCCTTCACCCCCCAATCGACCAATATTGTTGCATAAGCTTTGAGTCTTAATGTATCAATCAAAATATATATTTCAAAATTACCGAAAGCTAGTAACCCTTTATCATGAAACAGCCTCTTTATAACAAGGTAAAGGTAAGGTCTGCGTACACATTATCCTCAAACCCTACTAAGTGAAATTATACTGGGTTGTTGTTGTTGTTGTTGTAGTAACCCTCTATCATAAGGATAGGTTCGCCTCTACTCTCCACCCTTCCCTCAAATCAATCCGCTGAAGGATTGCGTATAGGTGTTTGTAACACGCAGCGGAAGACAATAACAATCCTAGGTAGATTTTTTATGTTTAAAATTTATTTACAAATCAAAGATCGGATAAAAAACGTACCTGGTGAAGAGAGTCTCGTTTCAAAATTCTTTGATAGTGCGAAGACTCTATGCGTATCCACACCTAGACCGATCCTTGCTATCAACTCTTTGATCAATGAAACCCGTGTACAAATTGAACGAAGAATATTGTGTTGAAATTTTTCTCAAAAATCTCAACTCAAATTACAAGAACAAGAAACACTTTTCTTGTAATTGTATTTTCTCTCTTGGCTTTGTATTGCACTCCCACTTTCACAAAGTTGGTTTTCTTCTCAAGAAAAATTGAAAAACTAAAACTTTGCAAATTTTCTCCATCACCCTTTATATAGCATCACCTACAAACCATTTTTCCTATATGGTTGAGGTAATAATTTTCCTAAGGTAAAAGTTTATTCCATAAATAAATTTATGGAAAATTTATATGGAAAAATCGAATTTCCTCCTCTGTGATTAACGTGAGAACTGCCAAAAATTTTCCTTCTTTGAATCCAATTCTCAACTGGATTCAATTCATAAACTTTTTCCTTTTTTTTTATTAATATAGTATTTTCCTATTAAAAATATTAATCTCATTCCAAATAGGATAAAACTTCAATTAATAATCCAATTCAACATTAGATTTATTAACAAGCCTTTATTAATATTATATTTTATATACATCTATTATATAAAATAATATTAATTATATATATCACATATATTTCAACCAAGAGATATTATTTAATTTCTATTCCAAATAGAAACTTTAATTTATTCACAATATTAATTATAATCTTTGTGCTAGCAAAGAATATAATAATATTTTATTTGGACTAATAACAAAATTTATTTGACTAATTAAATTCTTTAATTTAATTATCAAATAATAAGTCAATTAATCCTTTAGCAAAGTTCAAAACACTCGCTAGTGTGCGACCCCATAGGTTCAATACTAAACCGGTAGTAAATTGATCATATCAATATACTAATCAAGGATGGCGTCTAGCAACACTCCTTAACGACCGGATAGCATGAAGTATACAATTTACTCTCAAGAACCATTAGAAGAATAATGTAGTAATTCCTTCTGTCCTTATAGCTCTGGATCACCCGAGGATATGGTTCAACTGTCAAATCCTAATAGGCGATCAACTATGTGTTCACGTCAAATATAATCGACCATTGAATGACCTAAGAAACTCATTTCTTCTTTCCTTCAATTGCTCTGGCCAAGGTCTTAGTTTGGTCGTTTATAATTCATGACAATCATGGAGCTTAAACTCATTACCAAGAGTTAACAGATTCCGTCTTGATCGATCACTAATTTTACAAGTATTTAATCGTACCCAATATCCTTTCAACTATCGCCCTAGGGCCATAGGTGTCTAGTATCAAAGCACAATAAATAACTTGTCAATTACTATGACGATCTCAAGTCAAAGGAAACGATTACATCACATTCTTCAAGAACATATTGTATTGACAGCTATGGTAATTCTAACCATTAAGAATTATCCAATTAGTCGGTTCAATGATCATATCTCTATATGCATCATCTATCTATGTGATTTAGTTAATGAGATCAACTAATCTTTATCCGATAAAGACGATCACATAAATATTGATCTAACCGGATTACTAATGTCCAAATTAATAATCCTACGATCAAGAACAAATTTAGATTAAATTGTAAAAGACTTTGCTCACATTATCATGATCTCTATCATGATGACAAATCTCAAAATTTAATCAAGGACCTTATCAAAATAATCAAATAATTGATAATAATGATAAAAGAATATCAAATGCCATATATTTTATATCAAATGACATTCACAAAATATGTTCAAGTTATCAAATATGATATTGGATCTTGGGTATATCTACTATATCCCTAACATTCGCATTTTAAAAAAAAAAAGTAACAAGACAAATATATCTATAAGGAAGACGGACTGTTGGCGTAAGCACATCAACGCTTGGGACTGGACATTTTGATCGGCTTAATTACTCAATATATAAAAGAAGAATAAACTCAAATAGCCATCTAACTGCTTGAATTAAAAATATTTATATATATGTATAATTAATATATAATTTATGTATATAATTAAAGAAATATTAAATCTGATCAGCTATTTATGTAAATATCCCAATGGTCACAATGTGAAGATTATATCATATAAGTGGACGACACACTTAACAATACCTACGGTAAACAATTAATTAAGAAGAAAACTTATAACTACAGAGAATAGGACAACTTGCTTGAGGACCGTACTATTTGGATATAATGATAGAGAAGAAAAATTTTATGCAGTCAAATGTCTTTATAACAGTGCTTGTTTGGATTAAGTTTGAATATTATAATAAAATGTTATTATAGAAGATATATATTATAATATAATATAAAATTTAATTCTGAAAAAACTTGATTTTTGTAATAAAGTATTGTTATAAAAATATCTAATTGTATTTATGTTATATCTTTCCGAAGAATAACGATTAAGTGTCTAAAACCTTATGTTTTCTTCAAACATTAAAAGAAAGTTACGTTTTCTTCAGTATTAAAATACAAGTTGGTGACCTAATATGGTCTTCCGTAAGTATGATTATAAAGTCCCTTAATTTTATATAGTTATTGTCATGTGAAAAAATTAAATTCCGGTTTTTGCGGCTTAGTGGATTAATTAACTTAAGCTAATCTGCCTGATTTCTTATTCTTACCAATTTCTGAAGTAAACATCAAATACATTGTATTTGACCTAATTAAAATTTGGCTTCGGACATACAATAGAATAATCTTTTGTTCTTTCTTGCCTTAGTATTGACAAAAAAAAAAAAACTTTTGTTCTTTCTTATCGCAATTTTGACAAAATGTTGCTCATTTTTCAACAAATTTGTCCGAAAATTCATTTTCGGTCAATTGTTCTATTATTTTGAAATTGAATTAGGGAGATAAATAAGAAGACCATTTTGTTGTAAAGAAAATATACGTCGAGAGAGAAGTGACCATGAGTCACAATGTTGTTTCTTGTTTTTTTTTTTATTTCCTATCCGGTGTCCGCTTCCACATTGGGGCCCGATTAAATTTAGATTCGCACTGGAAAGTTCCATAATGGGGGATAAAGCACTCCCTAACAAAGGCGACTCCATACCCAGGGCTCGAACTCGAGACCTTTGGTTAAGGATGAAGTAGTACTTATCACTCCATTACAACCCTGTTGGTACAATGTTGTTAATATGATATTAATGTGAAAAAGAGGCAAGAGAAAATAGAACGCAGTAGCTCGGGGCACAAGGTATCTCGCGATCATGCAGAGTTCGGGGAAGGACAACACCTCAATGGGTGTGATATAGACAATATTACCCTAATGCAAGTATTGGCGGCTGCTTCCACGATTCGAACTCGTGATCTATAGGTCATACGAAGACAACTTAACAGTTGTTCAAATACTCCCTTCCTAGAAAAGAGAATATAAAGAAGCAAAAATTGTGATTTAAAAAAAAATTATTTATTCATATATATTTACGAATCTTTTTAATGAAGCGATATCACGTGACACCACTTGAGATAAAGTGCCTATGCTCTTGAGCGTATATCTGGGAAAGATACAGTGTGTACAAATATTACCCCTATTTTATATAAATATAATAATTATTTTTGATATATCTTTGGCTCAAGGAAGTAAAAAGCGACAGCGGCTCAAGAGAAAAGAGAACATAGAAAAGCAAAAAATTGTGATGAGGGGCATCATTACGAGAGAACATCGACCTAAAATGCACATGATTACTCAAAATTCTCTTGGAAGTAGGACCAAATTATTAGTAGTACATCACGAACACCAGATCCAAAACTATCGTTATAAGTGTATTAAATATTAAAAAGCAACATTTATCCGTATACTTTTGAAATAATATTCTCTGAACATTAGGAAAATTGCACCACATTGTTTAGGTATATTACTTACAATATTAATTAGTTTGGCATATCCATTAGATTTTATCCAAGAAAATAGTAAGTATTTTCATTTTATTTATTGATAATAGGAAATAAAACTTGATTTTTGAAACCTTAGAGATAAAAAGTCGTCATTTCTATGATATATAAATAAATCTATCCATTTATTTCTTCAATATTTTGGACGTTACTAATTGTGCATTTTACTAACCCTTGTGTTGAGAGTTAACATTAATTTATCAATTGTTAATCACTACTTTACATTTTAGGAACATAAGATTAGTTTGAAGCAGAATCAAATAATAATTAAAAAAAAGGGCATCCCGATACACTAAGTAGGATCCGAGGGAATTATCGAGTTTTAGACCAATAACTACTAAGGGAAAATTATCCCAAATAGTTTAACATCTCTAATGATCATTAAATGGATCTTAGACAAATATCATCACAGTAAAATGGACGTCATTGTACCAATTGATTCCTATTCACATGAATCAATGAATCTAAGACAATCATCACAACTAAATAAAGTAACTAATGACCAATAATTACTCATATAATCCAAGAAAAAGGCTTGGTATATACCAAAAATATTTACCTAACTTTTTATCCATAGTTAACCTTTGATTAGAAACAGTAGAGCTTTTATTGTCTTGGTATATTGAAGAAAAGAACAAACATCAATAATTGAGTTTTGAGGTTACGATAATTGGTTCTAAGTTAAACTTTGCACTAGTCACAAATAGCAATAAACTTCGATAGTACTTATGTCAATACACGAATATTAGATAAATATTTTCGCACTTTGAAATTTTTGGTTCTTCTAATTAATATTCTAAATTCATCGAATCACGCTTGATATAAACAGAGCAAAAAACGAGCCAAAAGATAAGAAAATGCAAAAGCGTGTCTGAAAATTAATGAGGTGGATAAAAATTAATAAAAGATCAACTGAGATAAAATAAAAATTAGAGAAATACTTATATATTTTTAACCGTTTTAAAAATAATAGTCGGTTATATATATATATATATATATATATATATATATATATATATATGTGTGTGTGTGTGTGTGTGTGTGTGTGTCACATGTTCAAACTGTAGAAGCCGCCACTAATGCGTGCATTAATATATGCTCTATACGTTATACTCCTTTGGAGGTGCGGTTTGTTGGGATAAAACGATCTAAAAATATTTTTAACATGGTATCATATTGTTTACTTTGGGTCAAATCCACATAATTTTTCCCAGAAGCTCTCACACCATTAAAAAGTAACTTATTTTTCTTTTCTACTCTACATGTGAGATTTTGATCACACACGTCCACGGGCTATATGACTAAATAGTTTGTGCATCGAATTGTCCTTTATATATTATATACAAATTAATAATATACATATCTTAAACACTTTTTAACTTACAAATGTAATTAGTATCAACCAACCGGCCAATCATATATTTTACCGAAAAATTTAAGTGCACTTATGACTTAACATGTTCAAATAATTTTATTTATATTTTGTTTACAAGAAAGAGAGATTATATAGGAATCTAAGAGGATGTAGTGTACTAATTCAGAATATAATGAAAATAATGTCATGTAAGAGCAAAACATGGCTTGTAATTTAACTCATTATTTAACCTTTGTCCAATTCATCTATGTCGGGTTGTTCTCTACTACTAATCCTTTCAACGTAAACTCTATTTTTGACACTAACATACGTATCATATAACAGACGCATTACGCTATAACTTTATTTCGTTTTTTTCCATTAACAATACTTAATTATATTATAATCTTGCATATAGAATAGTTTAAAGATGTTATTGTAGTACATATAAAGCAGCTCCGTTATTATTGGCGTCTGATTTTCCGGCGAGTTCTCTGATTCTTGGGGTAGCATATAACTTATTGATCCCACCTATTGTCTCTACTTTATACTCTCTTCCTTCCCATTTTTGGAAATATTTTTTTGCATTCTTGATTTTCCGGCGAGTCTTGCTTGGTGGTTCTAGTTTTAGTTACTTCCTCTACCGGCTGAAGTGGTAATCAGTAATCACTGAATTCAGAGATATAATTATCTATCTATTTTGGGTACAGTTAAGTTGAAAAGAGGCAGTTTTTTTGTGGGGTGTAGTTTGATTCCGGCAACCGGAAAATGCTGACGTTTTCATGACAATGGAAAATGAAGAATATTTGCATTTCAGGGAATTCTGCTGGTTTTGGATATTATAAAATATTGTGTTGCAATTATGGAGCTAGCATAATGGTGGAGGAATTATAAGCTCTTTGCAGCTGGATTTTTGTGTTAGAGGTTTTTTTTTTTCTGAGAGGAAGAGAGTAGTAGAAAAGATAACAAGATTGTGAAGAAATTCAAGTGGAAATTTTGCTGAAATGAAGGCACCATCAAACGGATATATTGCAAATTCAGGAGAAGGTGTTTACTATAGCCTAATTACTATCTTCTGCTTTATTATTTATTTTTTTCAAACAGTCTTAATAAGTGAAATTTTCTGTCATAGTTGAGCTTTGATTTGAAGGTTAGCCTTGGTGCAACAGTAAAATTGTCTATGTGATCTATAGGTCACGGGTTCGAACCGCGGAAGCAGCTACTAATGTTTGCATTAGGATAAGGTGTCTATGTTAAACACCTCTAGGATGTGGTCCGTCCTCGTACCCTGCGTGAACGCAGGATGCCTTATACACCGGGCTACCCTTTAGTTGAGCTTTGATCTGTTAGTTTGATAAGTCCTAACATGGCCATTCACATGAGCAAGTTAATTGGTTATCTCAATTTAGTAATGCCTAAACTACTCCTGGAATTTTGGAGGAGAAAGAATACATTTTGATTTTTGTGCACCATTCTCTGTCAATTAAGATTTGAGTAGGCTCTGCTATTTCTTACAAGCCAGTATAAGGAAGGGAAAGAACAGAGTTGAAAACATGGGTATCACTGAGGATAGGAATTAAAATAATACTGCAAAGTTTGTTTGATATTCTGTGTTCATGATGCTTTAATTGGATACACTTGCCATAAGTTCATATTGTCACATGGTTTTTCTTTGAGAAAGGAAATTGAAAAAGTTGTTCTATTCATGGATTACCAGATCAAGAAACTACCGCTTCTTTTTAATCATCGATCCTTGCATGTCATTGACATGCCTAAACTCACCAGTGTTGGTTAGTTTTGATTGCCATTTGGTATACAAACATTAGAGGGTCACACGATGTTTCCCTTCGTTTCCTGGTATTACTGAATTTTTATAATTATTTGGCTTGTGGAACTCCTAATCTTCATAATTATTTTACTATAATAATCCTTCAGTTGGGGTAACAGAAGGAGAAACAGAAGAACATTTCCTCTTTTTGGTTGCATGAATGACTGCATAATTTCATGCATAAAGGAGCTTAGTTTCTAGCATATCGAAGCTTCATATGTATCTTTGTATAAAGTTTAACGTGAATTTAGTAAATATGCATACCTGAAATTTTTTATCATAATGCAACAGGAGATAGTAAGGTCATGAATTCAGAGTTATGGCACGCTTGTGCTGGCCCATTGGTTTCTTTGCCTCCCATTGGAAGCCTTGTGGCATATTTTCCTCAAGGTCACAGTGAGCAAGTATGTTTCTTTTGAAAGTTGAATCGGAGTATTATTTCCGTAGATATTGTCCGATGATGAAACCTTACTTCGATATCAAAATCTTACAGGTGGCAGCATCAATGCAAAAGGAGACAGATGGAATACCAAGTTATCCTAATCTTCCTTCCAAGTTGATCTGCATGTTACACAATGTCACTTTACATGTACGACATCTTCCTCTATCCACGCGTTGGCTGGGAATTGTCTTTCCATTTCCACATATGTTTCTTACAATTAATGATTTAATATGAATGCCTTTCCATACCATCCTTTCGTGAGTTTCATCAGTGTTTGTTTGGATCCACAATCTCAAATTGATGTTGCATGTGAATTAAGTAGAAAAACATAGTTCTATTAAGGAAAATTTAAGGAAAATCAAAGAGTAGTGGAGTTTCCCTTATTCTAACGTGGTATACTTGTGACGTTTTTGTTAGGCTGACCCTGAAACTGATGAGGTTTATGCTCAGATGACTCTTCAACCTGTAAACAAAGTGAGTCCTTTATGCTGTTTGCAATTTCAGCTGTCATCTTTTGATGAACGTATTTTTTACCTCCTCAGCAGGAAGTTGTATGATACGAAATTTTACTTTTTGTTCCTGCAGTATGACCAGGAGGCTTTAATTTTATCGGATATGGGCCTTAAGCAGAACAGGCAACCTGCTGAGTTCTTCTGTAAAACTCTCACAGCTAGTGATACAAGTACACATGGTGGATTTTCTGTTCCTCGTCGAGCGGCTGAGAAGATATTTCCCCCACTGGTTTGTTTATCTTCACCAAGTATCTTCAAGAAAAAGAGATCCGCTTTTATGCATCTGACGGGAAGTTTCTTTTGTAGGATTTTTCAATGCAACCCCCTGCTCAGGAGTTAATGGCTAGAGATTTGCATGACCAAGCTTGGACTTTTAGGCATATATATCGAGGTACTTTTTAAGTTCTTTTACTCTCTTATGTTGGAAGCTGAATTTGAATATTCTATGTAGAACTACTAATGGGTTATAACACTTTAAGTTGCTATACTAGTAGTTGACATTTAAGGTTTTCCTCAAAGGATACAGTTTACGTTTTGGAGTGCCATATTAAGTGTTTCGAATAATTATCCTTTTTCTTTATAGATTAGCGATATTTGTCTTTAAATCCAACTTAACTTGAGAAAAATGTGTTTCCAATAAGTGCTCACTGAAATTAATTTGCATGATTTCAGGTCAACCAAAAAGACACCTTTTGACAACTGGTTGGAGTGTCTTTATCTCCTCTAAAAGGCTATGTGCCGGTGATTCTGTCCTTTTCATAAGGTAATGGTGAAAATTAGTTGGTAATTTTTATATATGATAGTCGTATTGTTGCTAAACTGGGAAATTTTGATGTAGAGATGAAAAGTCACAGCTTCTCTTGGGTATAAAACGAGCGAATAGACAGCAGCCTGCTCTCTCATCTGTTATATCTAGTGACAGCATGCACATTGGGATCCTTGCTGCTGCAGCTCATGCTGCTGCAAACAACAGCCCGTTTAGTATCTTTTACAATCCGAGGTACCATTTCAACCCTTCTGAAATAGAAAATATTACGTGTTTGGACTTAAATGTTGAATAATACACAAATTGTTTATCTTGCTCCATTTGTTCTTTACAGGGCTAGCCCTTCTGAATTTGTGATTCCTCTGGCCAAATATAATAAAGCTATGTATGCACAAGTTTCACTAGGCATGCGATTTCGGATGATGTTTGAGACGGAGGAGTCTGGAGTCCGTAGGTATATGGGTACAATAACTGGTGTTAGTGATCTGGACCCCATACGATGGAAGAGCTCTCAGTGGCGTAATCTTCAGGTACTCAGTCATCTAGGCTTTGTCCCCAAGAATTTGCCTATAATCTTGATATATAGAACTTAGTGGTCATAGTAGAGCTCTTCCCACTTCATGAAAGTATATTTCTGTCATACCAAATACAACTACATATATTACGCAATGTCATTCATTATCGGTTGCTCCTTCTGATTAGGAGTGCTTACTTGCACTTTGGTTCATGACTTTATGGTGGTAATGTCTTTAGAAGCATTGTGTTTTCCTTTTTCTTGTGTGTGTGTGTATGGTTTTCTTGTTAAAAAATCATTTTAACCATTTACAGATGTTTCCTTGGTCATTAGATATCCTGTTAGCTCTTTCATTGAACTTTACTTATAGTTCCGAAGGATTTCTTGATGGTATGTGATCAACTTCATTTTCATGTATCCAATCCTTATTTCTTTATTTAATTTGTTAGGTGGGATGGGATGAATCAACTGCCGGGGAACGTCCAAGCAGAGTTTCAATTTGGGATATTGAGCCTGTCGTAACTCCTTTTTATATCTGTCCACCTCCATTTTTCAGGCCCAAGTTCCCTAAACAGCCAAGTTTCCCTGGTAAGTTACTTGACATTTAGCTTTCTTTTATAATAATGTTTCAACGGTTAAAAAGAACTAAAACAAAGAGCCTATTTGAAGAAGGTTCACGGTAGTCCATCTCCCTCATCTCAACCTGCACAAGAAGGAAATTAGTTTACTGTAACTTTCTTACTATAATCCTCAAAGGGGTAGTGCTTTTGCAGGTGATGAGTCTGATATTGAAAACGCATTAAAGAGGGGGATGCCTTGGATCAGCGATGAGTTCGGTCTAAAAGATGCTCCAAGTTCAATATTCCCTGGACTAAGCTTGGTACAATGGATGAGTATGCAACAGAACAATCATAATCCTGTTGCCCAATCCAGACTTCCCAATGTCTTACACAGTAATATTGGCACGGATGACCATTCTAAGTTGTTGAGCTTTCAGTCACCTACACCAGGTCTCCAGTTCAACAAACCAAATCAATTAAATCAGCAATTTGGTCAAATCCAGCAGTCACCATTAGCATGGCCCCAACAACAGCAGCAATCGTTACAGTCTCCCGTGAGTGTACAGCAGCAGCACACGCTGCAGCAACAGCAACAGCAAATGCAACACTCACTGCAGCAGCAGCCACAGCAACACATGTTGCAGCAGCAGCAGCTACAACCACAGCCGCAGCCACAGCTTCACCAGCAAGCGCAGCAGCAACAACGTGGACCCCAGCAGCAACAATTGACCGTGAATACACCACCAGTAAATAATTGCGTATCCCCTAACCAGATACCAAACCAAAGTTTTCCACAAACTTCGATATATGCTCAGCTTCAGCAGCAACAGTTGTTATCAGCCAGTAACCAATCACAGCAAAATGTTCCTGTCAATAAAAATCCATTTCTTTCAACATCCTCGGCACAAGACTTCCCATTTCAGCAACAAGCAGAACAGCAGTCTAACCTCTTGCAAAAATCCCAGCAGCAGCAGCAGATAATACCGCAGCAGGCTCCACTACAATTGTTGCAACAAAGTTTGATGCAGAGGCCACAAGTACAGACATCGTCACAGCAGAGCCTTACTGTGCAGCAGCTGCAACTACAGCTTCTTAATAAACTGCAGCAGCAGCAACAGCAACAGCACCTGCAACAGCAAGCACAGCAACAGCAGCAACAAGCACAGCAACAGCAGCAACAAGCACAGCAATTATCTCATGTAAGCTCTACTCTGGAGCCACGTATGCCCCAGCAACAACAGAACCGGCAACCACAAGAGCTCCAGTTTGGTCATCAGCAATTGAGCTCCAACATCATGACCAAAGCCACAGATCTACAGTCACCCCAACATGCTTTCAACCAACTCCAAGGCCAGAATAAATCCCCGATAACAATCAGAGCACTTTCTGGTGCTACAGATGGTGATGCTCCTTCATGCTCAACCTCTCCTTCTACAAATAATTTCCAAGTTTCACCACAAAACTTCTTGACCAGGAACCAAGGGCAAGCGATACTAGTGGATGAGTCGATAGTTGATCCATCTCAAGAGCAAAACAAATCCGAGTTTCGAATGAAACATGAGCTGCCCTTCTCAAAAGGTTCGGAACAGTCTAAATACAAAGGCAATGGTACTGAGAACTTAGAGGCAGCCTCATCGACAACATCATATGGGTTGGATTCTAGTGGTTTCAACTTTTCATTGCCTGCATTATGTGCGGAAGGTGATATTCAATCACATTCTAGGAACAATCTTCCTTCTGCAGCAAATATAGATGGATTGACCCCCGATGCTTTGCTGTCAAGGGATTATGATTCCGGAAAGGATATGCAAAACTTATTCTCTCCTTTTGGAAATACCCCTAGGGATATAGAAACAGAGTTGTCTGCTGCTGGGATCAATTCTCAACAATTTGGTGTTCCAAACATGTCATACCAGCCAAGATGTTCCAATGATCTTGCTGTTAATGATAATGGTGTTCTAAATAATAATTCGTGGACGAATCAGACTCCGCGCATGAGAACGTATACAAAGGTCTGTCACACACATGCTTTGCTCTCTTTTTATCACTCTTTATCTCATTCCCGTTACGTATGTTTTTAATATTGTTTTGCGATCATGAAGGTTCAAAAACGTGGCTCTGTGGGAAGAACTATAGATGTGACTCGTTACAAAGGCTACGATGAACTAAGACATGATCTAGCACGTATGTTCGGGATTGAAGGACAGCTTGAAGACCCTCAAAGAACTGAATGGAAGCTTGTGTATGTAGACCACGAGAATGATATACTGCTTGTTGGTGACGATCCTTGGGAGTAAGTGTTAACTTGTCGAAAGTTGTACTATATGATTCTTGTAGTATTTCTTTTCCAAGATATTAATGTTTTCCTCATTTTTCTCAGGGAATTCGTGAGCTGTGTTCAGAGCGTCAAAATCTTGTCTTCTGCTGAAGTGCAGCAAATGAGTTTGGATGGGGATTTAGGTAATGTGCCAGTAGCAAACCAAGCTAGCAGTGGCACTGACAGTGGTAATGCATGGAGGGGACACTATGATGACAACTCAGCTGCATCATTTAATCGATGAAGGCGTTCCCATTTCATGAACTAACTTTGCAATGCATTTTCAACACAATTCCCTTGAAGCTGCTAGCAATTCAGATCACCAGAATGCAGCAGGTAGGAGCAACTCATGTCAAGTTTTTTATTCGTGACGTGAATACACATACCCTTTTGAGATATGGCAGTCCGTGCATGTCTTCGTGGCACAGTTGATGTTAGATTTGTATCATTATTACTTTGTGGAGTGTTTTAATCAGTTTTACTGATATCAGTATCCGTTTCTTAATTCTTATTCAAAGGTCCGAAAATCTGTTAGTGAGTTTAGGAGAGCAGATTTCTAATGTTGAATTATTTGTTTCTAGATCAGGTTGATGTAAAATAGCCTAGTAATTTAGGCTTGGAAAAACTACAGGAAGAAAAATTCCTGTTGTACTAAATGTAACAGAAAGTGTATAGCTTTGACGGATGTGGGAAACTATGTATAGCTCCTAGAACTTATAAAGAAAACCAAATCAGGAAAAATTCAGTTCCAAATCTTCATAATCTGCAGCTTTCAATCACCTTTTAACGTACAAAACATACAAAATACCCAAAAGGGTGAAAATTCCTCAAATCAAGGAAAGAAAAGAAGTGCGTTCAGAAAATTGATTCTACACTTGACAGTAATCATTAATTTGCAGTGTTTGCCGAAATGTGAATGCAGCTTCCTCTTCCTAAACCTTACTGAAATTTTTGGCACAGAATAATTGACTCGATATCCAACTAAGATAGCACCGCCATTACATCAGATGCCCTGAGTGTAATGTAATCGGATCCATCAGCACCTTTGAATTCACTACCTGCATATTTGGAGTAGAGAACTGTATTTCCAGGGGATACTGAAAGTGGTTTCCTGTTCCCATCCTCGTCTAAAGGACCAGGCCCAACCGCTATAATCTGTAATTTCAACCACATAGCATAAGGTTTAGAACATCTCAACCAATATATAGGGAGAATAGACTAGGGATGCAAATTAGAGGCAATGCTAATTCTTGACTGCTAGAGTACTAGTCAATCTTCTATCTCTTACCGTGCCAATTGAAGGCTTCTCCTTTGCTGCCTCAGTCAACAGTAAGCCTCCTGCGGTTTTTTCTTCAGCCTCGGCAACCTGACAGCAAATGCAACCACCAGGTAACGCTCGTTCAGTCGATTATACTCAGGTAAATCAAAGGAAAATTAAAGAAGAAATAGGCAACCAGCTGACTATGAAACATCAGATATCTTGCATACAAGGAATGAATGAAGGATAAGATTGACAAACCTTGATTAGGACTCTGTCATTTAATGGCTGCAAATCCTTGATATCATCTGTCTCAAGAACACCAACAATATCATCCTCTTTCAGAATAAGGTGCTTTGATCCATCGAACTCCACCTCTGTTCCAGCATACTTTGAGTAGACGACTTGGGCACCCGTCTATACAAAAAAAATCTTTTTAGTCATTTCCATGGATTTATCCTAGCTTGCTTATGATTATCTGAATGTAATATTACCTTCACGCTAATGTCCACTTTAGTCTTGCCAGCTGAACGACCCTCCCCAACAGCAACCACCTCACCTCCTTGAGGTTTTGACTGGGCTGTTACTGGAAGTAGGATACCACCTACAGTCTTCTCCTCTGCGGTCTTAATCTTTACTAATACTCTATCGCCCAATGGCTTAAGCGTTGTGTACTGTAAGAATAGCAAGAAAATAAATATCATGACATTCTTCCTGCTAAAATTGGAATAATTTTTTTGCATGACATTAGTAGAGAGTAGAGACAAATCACCACATTTACAAACCAAACATCAGAACTCAACAAATAGTCCTAAATAAGAAAACAAGTAAATATCCTTCATGTAACGTCTCTTTAACATGTATAAGAGCAGAATATGATAGTGTAAGGTTACCCACAAGGGAAACGGAGCCTTGAAGCAATAATAAAATTTGCTCCATATGACCTATAGGCCACGGGTTCGAGCCATTGAATCAGCCATTGATGCTTATGGGTAGGCTGACTACATCACACTCCTTGGGGACGAGATGCCTTTTTAAGGTTACCCACAAGCTAACCTCATTAGGCCTCTAGGACTGGCATCAGCATTGACATAAAAATATATGAAGCCAGGATGTACCAGCTGATAAAACTTAATTCTCAGTGAAGTCATATTTGGATTCCAAAATTATACTTGACTGAAGTCTAACAGTTATAAATCAAGAAACATCAGAAACAGAACTAGCAACTATAACACTATTGTTTCCCCAAATCTGCCTAGGAAACCATATTGCCCCAGCAAGCCCAAGTCACAAACTTACAACATAATTGAAGCCACAAAACAGAATGCAAAGGTTAATTGCCCAATCCAACAAAAAGACAATACTTATCCAACAAAATGACCGATCCATAACCATTTCTAGTTGAAGTTATTTGCTTCAGCTAACTCTTGCAAAATACTGAACCAAGACCTGATCTTTCTTTTGAAAAAACAAAAATTAGCAAACAAACACCTGATAATTGCATTAAATTAATCTTGAACAAGAAAACCGATGCTCATACTGCAAGCGAAAACGTTCATTAACACAATATGGGAAGCAGCATAAATACATAAGAAACCAAATCTCCCTAGTCATTCAGGTAACCCAGTTAAAAGAAAAAGATGAAACTAAAAAATATTGAAGAAAAAGAAATGATGTACCTTAGGAGCTACAGTGGTAGCAGCCTTAACAACAAGACTACGAAAAGACCTGGTATTCTGCTTCAATGGGGCAAAAGATGCGACCTTTACACTACCATTGGACCTAAGCCCTTCAAAGGATACAAAACCCTTTGCACAAATGGATGATGCTGTTAGCTGAGTGGTCGCCATTTCTCCCTACACCTAATCAAATTAAACCCCAAAAAATTAAAATGATTATTATCCTCAAAACTCAAAATTAAAAGAGGAAAGTTAACGTTATTTTGAACAATGATAACAAACAATACCTGAATTAGGAGTCGAAAGGAAGGCTTCTTTTTCTTCTCAACTGGGGTAGTGAGAGTATGTAGTTAGGTTGTTGAAAAAATATAGTGTGTTTGGTAAGAAGAGGATAACAAAACCCTAGAAGGTTCAAGAGAAAGACTTTGGCAGGGGGTTTTTCTGCAAAAGATAAGATGTTTCTAGAATTTTTCTTTTGTTTTTTGTTCGTTGGAACACATTACGCTTTTCGATTGGGCTCGGGTTAGACCCTTTCATATGGACCAGTCTTGACAATATTTCCAGCCTCTCAAATATGAATGATAGCCCAATTAGTTCTTCGGCCCCTAGCCAAGATTTATTCGAAACAACCTCATTACATCAGATAGATAGGATAAGGTATCCTCTGCTGACTTTATTGTGAGATTTTATTAAATTTTTATTTTTGTTATGGTCGTCGTTGTTGGCTTTCAAGGTTTCAATACTATAAATGACGTCGGATGGACCTTTTCACAACCATTATTTATATTTTGATCACATTAAAAAATAATTGAGAAAATAGCTTCATATTATAATTTTAAAGCACGCTCGCCAAAATTTTGAAGCTTTAGAAATTCTGACGATCACCAAAATTTCCAACGCCAAAATTTTGAAGCACTAGAAAATTTATTTGTCCTATTTGACTATTTCTAATTAGATTTTTATAAGTTTCTGGTGCCCTATCAGAATGTGTAGCAAAATTCTGAAGATTAGCATAACTGTTGAAATTTTTTGCCTAATGTGCTTTAGAATTCTGATGACCATGGAAACTCTTGTCAGACGTATTTTAAAATTTTGAAAAAAATTATATGGCTTTGATCTATTGGTGAGAGCGCAACACATGAAAATGATAGTGTGGGTTAGAGCCGAATACAAATATATAGTATTAACTGAAAATAGTAAATGGGTGAATTATTCATTGATTTTTGAATTTTGCAATACTTGCCTCAGAAAGTTCTTAGTTTAAAAGATGAGATATAAAAGAATTTGAGTTAAAATTAGAAAGTAATATCATAAGAGATTAAAAAATATATACATAAAGGAAAAATAAAATTGATAAAAAGGTAAATATTTATCTAATTTAATGAAAGAAAAAAATTATCATATTAACTCACCTAATCATAATTTTTACCAAATTAAAAGAATATTAAATCTTTTATTAATAATTACATAAATATAAATTATAAATTATATCATAATATTCATATTTTGGGGCTAAGGCAACCGCTTCCCCTACCTTTCCCTAGAAGCCGCCATTGTTTAAAGTTATTTTGTGCAGTTAAGTTGTAAAGAGGCGCAGGTCTGCAGTTAATTGTAAAGAGGCGTCCAAATTAGGTTAACGAGTGAGAAAAGATGCAGCATGATGAGGTCATATGGCAAGTTATCAGACACAAGCATTGCAGTTTCATGGCAAAGTCAGATTTTTTTTCTTAATTTGATTCTCACTTCATATACCATTTGTTTAACATATGGTCTTTCCAGACCCCACTATTATACTGGGTAGTTGTAACATATGGTCTTTATTTGATTTAATTTTTCTTCTTTTGCAATATTGACAGAATTGATACAGGGATATTTTGCCGAAATCCATATAATGTAACTGGGATTTGCAACCGCAGCTCATGTCCGCTGGCTAATAGTCGGTACGCCACCATTCGGGATCATGATGGTATTTATGCATAGCTTATTTCTTGTCAGTTTTGAAATGATATACAAGAGGCTATAGCTTTTTTTTCCTTCATTTTTTTATATAAGGAAATAGTTGTAATTTCGCTCTTAATATCTTGTTGTTGTTACTGCTTGTTGCCAATGCTTCTTTTCATCTACTCTCTAGCCAATGGTCTATCGGAAGCCACCTCTCTGTCCTCCCGGCAGTGGCAGAACTAGGATTTTTACTAAGAAGTGCTAAAATGTATAAAAAAGTAATTATACACGAAATTAAGGAGTTTCAACATATAGTATATATACATAAAAAAAGTCTTTTTACATATTTACACTGTAATTTTTCGGAAAAGGATGCATGTGGCTCCGCCACCCCTCACAGGGTAGGGGTTAAGGTGTGCATACACACTATCCTTCCATACCCGACTTGTGGGGAACTCACCGATATAAGGACTAAGGAAATGGTTGTAATCGTGATCCTAGGGCATACAAGATGTATGAGTTAATGGTTTGGCTGGTTGCAATTGGAAAATTGTTTTATTTATGATCAATAATGAATAACTTGACTGCAATGGAAAAAGGGATTTTACCTATCGGTTTGTCTTACTTGTACCCTTCCATTCCTAGATAGTTTTATACTAGTATTAAATGTTAGGTTCTAGTCAAAGATGTTTTTTTGGTTGTGATGTGCCTGTCTTGTTTATCCCTTTTCGTCTGGCTAAGTGACTTAGGGGAATCACCATATACTTGGATTATAGTGATTTATCTTTCCTGCGCGAGGGCATATCGGAAACAACCTCTCTATCTTTTCAAGGTAGGCGTAAGGTTAGTGTACACATTACTCTCCCCAGACCTCACTTGTGGGAACTTACTGGGTTTTTTGTTGTTGTTGTTGTTGTTGTTGATGTTGTATTTTCGTCTGGATTTTTAGCTATGAATCATGAGGGTAATTTTAACTTTTTCTTGATGGGATAAGTTAACATGATCATCCTAACTGTTCTGATATTCATAGTAAGTTGTCTAAAGAATCTACAGTCTGGTTTCATTGGAGGGTTCTCCAAAAGTGCTTTCTGGTTCTGTAGTTTTTATTAATTACTGAATTTTTTTGTAGGAGTAATTAGAATTTTCTTTTGGATCCTCTGATTTGTTTTTGTGCTATGCAGGAGTGTTCTATTTGTACATGAAAACAATAGAAAGGGCTCACATGCCAAACAAACTTTGGGAAAGAGTTAAATTGCCAAGAAATTACGAACAGGCTCTTGAAATCATTGATAAACATTTGGTAATGCAACAACTATTTTTTTTTTCACTTGCCGCTTTATGCCTGTTGTTCTTCAAGGCAATAACTTCCCTCCCGCCTCCTTTCCTCTCTCTTAACTACCACAGATGTACTGGCCAAAGTTTCTTGTGCACAAAGCAAAACAAAGATTAACAAAAATGACTCAGATGCGAATAAGAATGAGGAAGCTTGCTTTGAAAACAAGGTTCGGACCTCCCTTCTCAGAAATTTGGTTTACAGTTAAATTCTCTCCTAAATAATTAAATGTATATATGCTTGGTGATTTGTTGTCTCAAGTTTACTTTTTAATCTTACTCTTTTACGATCTTGAGCATTATTATACAGGAATTTAAGGTGCATGCTTGAAAGTTATAGATTCTTGTTTGTTTTATCAATCTGGCTCTTCATCCCGTTTCACCTTCTCTCACCCTGGCTTCGAAGAACGAATACAAACAAGTAATCTCCTGGTTTGTTAATGAGGCAAAGGTTGAGCTGACTGTTAGATGTGGTCCAAGTAGACTTCTAGTTAGATGAACATTTAGGCGTGGTAAGTTCAAATTTTAAAATTTGTCCATTCAGGAGAGAAAAGGGGTATGCTGTTCCATAAGAACCTCTGTTTATCAACTCTTCAGTGGCTATACCAATGGACTGCGGTATTGGGTAACATACACCCAATGTATGCCGAATCATAATTGTCCCATCTTTCCAGTTAGAATATTTTAGCTGCAGCTTTTACCCACGATGAGTGAACTAGGTTTTAATTTAGTCTCTGGCACATGCAGCTAATCGAGTCCTCTATGTAAACCCCCTTTTTCCACGATCCGCAACTACTGCCTTCGTATAGCCCCCTTCTAACCCGTTTCTTCCATCTTTCCTACCACTGCAACTTCCTAACTGTTCTTGTGGTATCCTTGGTTCTCTTAACCTGACATGCCTTCCCCTTTACTCGGTCATTGCATCTCTACGCAACCCCCCACCTCACCCACCCCCCACCATTATTTCTTATAAAATCCCTCCTCCACTGTCCTAACTAGTTCATGGTCTTCACCCTTGCCCTCATTGACCCAAAAACCTGCCTCCCCTCTATCCCATAGCCCTACAACCTCATGGTGGTGGAATTGTTTCTGGAATCAGGGTGGAGGGATTTTGCTAAATAGACATACTCTCCCCCTAATTGGGACCTTAATACAGGAAGCCCAAAATTGACGGGCAATGAGCTCAATTATCATTTCAGATCATAAGTCTTGTGTCAAGGATGCAATGCCACACAGACTTTTTTAAATATAGGGCATAATTGCAGATCAAATATGGAAGTATCATGCATAATTTTCTTGGAATTGCATAGTTATTGCTATTTGCGGGGACTCCTCTCTCATTTGACTTGAATTAGATAGTTCAAATAACCTTCCTCCATGATAATATCCGTGGTCATTGCTGCTGCAAAGGCGTGGGCATTCTTTTATTCCTTTTCAGTCTAGATTATTGACATAATTATTTTTTGATGACAGCAGTGTCCTGTCCAGATTATGTACAACATAATCGCCGTAGCTGTAATGATACTATGTTCTTCCGGTTAGTAGTTGATATAATAATGAACTTTCTAACAGTTGCATAGTTTCAAACTTCTCTAGGAGGGGATAAATCTCCCATGACAATTGGGTGAGATGGTATTGGAGAATATTCCATTTTATCCTAATTCAATCTAGTACTTTGAAAGTTTGCTTTACCCCAAAAAATATAGTGGTAACAGTTGTGTTTGAGCTCAAGAACAATCCTAAATTTTCCTCCCAACTTTTTCAAGAAGGGGCTTGTTTACATCCATATGGATATTTGACTGAAAGCATTTTCCTGCACTAGCTATATGCTTTAATTTGTTGTGTCTCCAGGGAGAAGATAATGACCACACCTAGGAAAGAAACGAAAAGAGAATCTCGCCGACAGGAAAAGGCTGAAAAAGCAGCTCTTCTCGATAAAGTGAGTTAAAGCTAGTAATTCTTTCCTTTGTTCGGGGTAGCATTTTTCCCCTTAATTTGGTAGGTCATCTGGCCATTTCTTTACAAGTCATACCATTTGTACTCTGCAGAGCATTGAGAAGGAACTGCTGGAACGCCTTTCTAAAGGAGTGTATGGTGATATATACAATTATCCTGAGAGGAAGTATCTAGAGATTCTTGGTAGGGAAGAAATGCAGGTGGCTAGTGAAGAAGAAGATGAGGAGGTCCTCGTCAAAACCCCTGTTATGTTGTCTCTTAAGTATTCTCAGTTTACTAGTTTCCCTTTCTTCTCTTGGTTGCTTCCTCCTCCCCCACTTAATTTTTTGGGGTTTTGGTGGGTTGGGGGGTTTGTGTCGGCTAGTAGCCTGGGACTACCCTCCTCTGGCAAAGCCTTTCTAAGTAAATTGGTTGATTTTGGCTGATACATTTAGATGAGCCGTTTATTCATTCTGATGTTAATGACCGAAATAAGCAGGAACATGAAGTGGAATATGTTGAAGGCTATGATGAGCTTGAAGAGGAAGATGATATGGAAGATTTTGATGGTCTTGGAATTAGAGACGGTGGCTTGGATGATGATACTGGTAAGTTCTTGATGGATGTTCTCTCCATTGCTCATCCTATTCCCCCCTTCCCAGTGTTTCATTTGTGTAATAAATTACTGGCCACATCATCCTTTGAGGGAGGACGCAATGCACATATTTAACTCAGAGTTAACAGTCCCCCTATGTTTACCTAAACACCAGGAATAAATGAGTTTGCTTTTGTATTCTCGTAATGTTTAGTTGGCGTTCAGACAAATATTAGGTGAAGTTGAAAAAAGAGAGCATTTTAAGTTAAAAAGAGTACTATTTGGAATAAATTGAAGTAGAAGTTGCAAATTTATATCAGTCACATCCTTTTGGTGTATTGGTGCTGATACATTCATTTTATCTCTGGCTGAAGCACTTATCATGTCCATTGTGGCGAGGAAGTGTCTTTCAAAGCCATAATTGTGAACTAATTGTAAATCCGTGTGACCATGTGGCAGTTGGAATGGACGACGAGGATGATGATGAAGATGACGAGGCTGTTGTAGTTCATAAGAAGAGGGGTAGAAAAGATTCTGTTTTAGCTAGAAGAAGAGCAGGGAAAGATGAGCCAAGTGCAAATTCACAGAAAAAGGCAAAAGTTCTTGTGGAGGTAAAAAAAAAAAATTATATGCATAATTAGTTTCCTCTAATGCGTTCTGCTTTTACACACTTCAATCTTTGTTATAACCCACCTTTTGACTATATCTCCTATAGGTTGAACATGAGGGTACGGGTGAAAGACGGACAGCAGTACAATGAGAGATTGTATGTATTCCGTAATTTTACAATTATCAAAATGCTTGCTTAAGTGGCTGCGAAATTCTCAAAATATGCGCCAAGACTCTGCTAGCTAGAATGAAATGGACATGTAAGCAAAAGGATCTTTACTAATTTTGATCTTGTAGTAGCAAATTTTGTAGTCATTGTTAGTGTTCGAGTGGAGAATTGTGTTCTATGAGTAGCGTTATTGACCTTGAAGTTGTATTTCTTCTCTGTGGTACTCGTTATAATGTTTGTAACAACAATAACAACCCAGTATAATCCCATTTAGTGGAGTCTGGGGAGGGTAGTATGTACGCAGACTTTACCCCTACCCTTGGGTAGAGAGGCTGTTTTCAAATAGACCTCCGGCATCCTTCCCTCCAAGAACTTCCCACCTTGCTCTTGGGGAGACTCGAACTCACAACCTCTCGGTTGGAAGTGGGGGTTTGTAACAGCAACAAACCCAGTATAATCTTACAAGTGGGATGTGGGTAGTGTGTATGCAGACTCTACCCCTACCCTGTGGAGGTAAGGAGGTTTCCGAAGACCCTCAGCTTATATTATAACGTTTATAAGATCTATTTGTATCTGCTGCCACAGGTGTTTATGGTAACTACTAGGCAAGCAATCTAATTCTTTAATGTTGAAATGATACTTTCTTAAGGTTATTAACTTTTTAAATATTTAGTTTCATTATGATTGCTCACTATTGTTTTGTATGCATTTGACATTTCTGATGATAGTACAAGCGCGAACAGATAAATTAAAGCCTATAGCGTGAAAACAGAAATAATTACGAATGAAGCAATACTATATTTGTAAATATGTTTGACTCAGCTGTAGTATCTTGACAACAATCTGGTTAGCAAGGTACTAAAATACCCTTAGTTTCAAAATCTCAATTGATCTAATAAGTGGATTTACAAGACATTACATCATTACATGTAATCATTTAATCACACATGAGCTTATTTTTCTTAAGGACGGTTTTCGTCAAATATTTAACAAATAAAATGAGTAGTCCAACACGAGAATTTTAATTTTGGGATTTTTACTTATGTATACCATATAGCAAACCTTATTACCTACTATGTTTAAGGTTTGTATTTATTATATTTAAGCATACCAAATTTTAATTTGGGTATCATAATTCAAATTAAGGCTTTAATTATAGGTTCATTTATTGTAGGCGCGCATTTTGGGACCGTATCTTCCAAATTTTTACATTGCCCGCTTCTCTCTCCTCCCCCACGATTTACCTACAGTTAATTCCCCCCCCCCCCCCCCCCCCCCCCCCCCACACACACGACAGTTTTTTCCCTCATTCTCGTACAGCTCTTACCCACAATTTCCATCGCGTTTTGTTGAATCCCCCACCATTTTCATTCACTTCCAACTTTGTATTCAACTCCTAAATCATGACCCATTATTATTTCGTCTTTTTTCTATTTTCTTTGCTAATATAAATTAACTCTACTTTCTCAATATCATATGTATTTTATAATGTTAATGCAAAGTAGCTTTTTTCAATTTAATGAAAAGTTAATTAAAGTTAGGTTGTGCAATTGTAAAGAAAATGATTTTTCGTGGAAGACAATAAATTTGACAGTGTAGGTGCAATTTGTAGTTTTTATGTAGAAATTTTGTAGATGAAGAGCAAATTTTGTTGTCAGTATTTTTTTTGACACAAGATTGTAGTTTAATTGTAGTATAAATGTAGTAATTTTGTTGATACTCTTAAAAACAATACAACTTTATACAATACTTAAACTGATTTGTAGTTTATTTGTAGAAATTTTATCTACGAGATATCTACAAACTGAATACATTGAATTTTAATATCCCAATTCTCATTTCAATTGTAGCATAATTGGCTTTTTGACATAATTGTAGAAGATTTGTAGAAGTTTTAGTCTTTTCAATGTACAATTTATCTACAATTCTATAATTTATCTACAATTTAACTACAATTCTGGAAATATGTCTTCTTCTTCTTCTTCGACGAGTTTCAATCTGAAATTCAGTCAAAACCAAGTCTAATCTTCACCAAAACCCCTCAAAATTTAGATATCAGAATTATTTACAACAACACCCAATCCAAACAAATAATGATTTTTGAAAATCCAGATTTGAATTCAAAGTTTTCAACTTTTTAATGGCTATCAATGGTGGAAATTATATGGAGAAGGAGAGAATTATGCAGCAGTGGGATTTCCTTCCGTTTTAAATTTCGAATTTAAATGGTGATAGGATCACACGCAGATCTGATTCCTACAAATTTGGCGCGTTTTTAGGGGAGAATCTGTCTATTTTTAGTTTGGTACAAATTTTGTAGTGAAACTGTGAACTAAGCGGGTAAATACCAAATTATGAATATCTTTGGTAATAAAGTTTGGTATATGGTATAGATAGGAAGATAGGAAAAAATCCCTTTAATTTTCGTGCTCGGCCCATTAATGGTGGGCTTGAAATTTCGTTTTATTAAACAAAGGTAATGACAGGTGTTAGGTGAAAAGAAGTCCACCTCAAATGCAGAAAACAAGCTTGCAGTAGAAATCATAGTGTTTAACTTAAAGTTCTTACACACTTTGTAAGCATAAAACAATCAAATTTATGGAGGGCCAATCATAGCAGGCCGTAATAAACTAAAAGACCGAATAAAAGGATAAGAAATAAGCTCATATATGAAGATGACGAAGGTGGGAATCATTTTATTAATTGATATTGGTTTGATCTCCATGGAGAGGTTCAGAGGCTTACAATGATGTTCACTTCTCTTAGAAGTGGAGGTGAAGAAGAAGAAAAAGCAGCCCCCCCCCCCCCTCTTAGGGTTTTGTCTCTTAGTATTTATAGCTGAGTACCCTGCCAGCTGGCATTGGACGGCCGTGGTTATGTCAAAAGGACGTCCGCTGATAGTGGATAGACCGTGGCCTCATTAAGTGGAGTGATCTTCGAGTGGTTATTCTCAACGAATAATTATGCTATTTGTTAGCCCAAATATGCTTAAGAGATAATTAATCTTATTAATTATCACGGGTCAAGTTTTGACCCATGCAGTTAGTCCCTCCGCTTATTGAGGTCGAGATTCGATCGGACTCGATGAGCGGACTTCAACAGATGCGAATCGACAAACTCGAAAGAGGGGATCGGACGTCGCTTCGGTCACGATCTGGGATGACTTTCTCTTCCCGGCGGTCCGTTGACATATTTCTCCGACTATGAAGGAGAGGAACAAGTAGACGAATCCCCATTGATAGGGGAGGTAGGCATCGCCCAACTAAGGGATTAGTGTGACATTCCCCGTTTCGCTGACATCGTGCTCGCAGGGAGCGAGGAGAGAGTACATGTCGACCACCGAGGGTATTGCGTTTTCTACGCCTACCCTTTCAAGCTAGGATTCAAGCTTCCTCTTCCAATGCTAGTGGTGGACTTCTGCCACCATTTTAGGGTATGCCCCGGTCACCTCGTCCCTTCCTGCTACAAGCTGTTGGCAATGTTGATTAAATATGCGGAGTTGGCACGGAGGGAGATTACCCTTGGGCACGTACTAACTCTCTACGCCCCCAGAGGGTACGAGGTACCATGGTTTGGTTGATCTCTCGTGGGACCAGCGGCTTAACTACGAAACTTGATGACGAGGTTGATACTCGTCCTTATGAGCACATTTTCTTCATTAGAACCGAGCACCTGGTGGCTTATGCTACCGACTTCCCTGAGGAATGGAACCATGCACGTAACTTTCTTTTACGTTGGTCTCAATTTCTTTTGGTTATATGTCCTGTTTCATATTCGTACATACCGACCTTCCTCTTGTGCCATATATGGAGACACCACCGGCACTGTTTTCCGGCATCCGCGAGTAGTTCGTGGCCGAACTTCCTGTTACAGCAGGAATTCGCACGTGGACATCATTCTGGGAGGCCCATGGCCGTAGGCCGGCTGCGGGTAAGAATCTGGCTTGTTGTGTTGCTCTTATTTCATAGTACTCAGTTTCTTTTCCTTGACCTTTCTTCCTTTGTTGATTAGGGCGACCACGCCGTAGGAGGGATCCTCAGCTCGCTTTTGGAAGGCCGGGGATGACTGCCCGCTTGATTGCAATGCCGGCGCCTCGCCCAGTTTCGAGGGCGACTTCGGTTGAATCCTCAGCGGATCACTCTCCTGCACGGTCCGTGCACTGAGTTGAAGAATCTTCAGAGGTCGTGCGTCCCATGATGGAGTTGCCACCGAATGAGGATGAGGAAGAAGATGAACGACTACTGGTTCGGCGTAGGGTGGCATTCACCCCGGTCCTTCTGGTGGTGATTAGCTTGGATTCATTGCCATTGGAAGCGAAAGGGAATGCATCGGATCCTGCCCCAGATAGTGAGAATTCAGTGGGGGTTGCCCCGGTTGGCTTAGGCCAAGGTGACACAGCCGATTCGGCGATTCAACTTTCAGCTCCTGTTGCTGAGATGGAAGGTAGTTCCTCAGCAACTGTTTGGGTGTAGGGGACGGGCGCCAATGTTTTAACCAGTGCGGGTGCTTCATCTTCTCGAGTAGCAGAGGCCTCGACTTCCAGGGCGGCGGAAGGAGGGGCGCCTAAGGAGAGAGGGATGATTTTGAGTCCGACTTGGACCCTGAGGAAGTCCGCCTGTTCTAGGAGGGTTATACCCGTGCAGCGGTACAAGCTGAAGGGGATTATCGCTATGTGGAGATTCCTAATGAGCAGAACCTGCTGATCGAGGAGGAGAATCTGGTGACGTTGTTCGATGTTATGTGCTCGGAGGTGGAGAGCGCGTCCTTGAGGGGCATCTCCGATGTTGGGTTGATGCACGAGGTCTCCGCTCTGGGTATAAAGGTACGTGTGAAGCCTCAATTTGTTTCTTTTCTTAATGTATCTTCTTATATTAATTGATGTCCTGTTTTCTGTAGTCATTCTTATTGGAGCTGGAGAGCATTCGTCGGCCAAAGTCCGCTCAGCTTTCTTTGAGCGGTTGTTGGAGAAATACCGCCACTACCAGAACCGGGGCTGTGATTTCCGTGAACGCTTAAGGAACGACCCGTGGAACCGGGAGCTAGTAGAAGAGTTGGCGAGGAGGGAACTTCATATGCAGCAGACCCTTAACAGGGTAAATGCTCTCGAGGGGCAGCTCCATCAAAGAAATGAGGAGATAGACGCTGAAAGAAGGGCGGCCACTGAGAGAGAGAGAGAAAGAGTGCCAAAATCAGGCTACGGCAGCAAAGGCCACTGAGGCTTTGACTAGGCAGGTGGCTGCCTTAGAGACGGAGACTGCGGCCTTTAGAAGGTATGCCGAGGATGCCTTGACGAAGGTCGAAGCACTGCAGGCGATTAGCCTCCCCAAGAAAGAGAACGTGGATTGGAGAGGGCTGCGGCTACTTTTCGAGAGAGGACGTTGGAGGGGTGCATTGCTGTTTGCGAGCAGGGCGCCCATGTTGTGGAGGACCGGATTGCGGCCTTGGAGGCCGAGAACCAACGTCTGAGGGACCAGACTACTTCTTTCGGTCCTACTCGTGAACTTTGGAGTTGCACCGAGGCCTAGCTCAGCATTTATAGGAGGTTGTGGGAAGCCGGCATTGTGCCTGAGTCCACCTATGAGGAAGCCCGCCAAAAGGCTCACGATGCTCGCCTTGACTGCAATTTCGACCCGTCTACACCTAGGGTTGATGATGGCGCCGAGGGCGCTGACAATGTTGAAGGTGGCGCTAGTGGCGCCGAGTGAATAAAGAAAAAGTTTGTAATATTTGTTTAGTTTTCATTCTCTTTTTCTCTTTTCTTTTTTGTTGCCATTTGGCTATCTTTTTTCTTTTGCCGGCCCTGGGCCAATGTAACTAGGGGTAACCCCTTGTAGATGTTGTAAATATATGCGAAGTTTTTCCTTTCTGTTTGTTTTGTATTAATTTCGTATGTTTCGCTTTTGCCCTCGTTCGAGGGGGCCTTGCCTTAGAGTTTTTCTAGTGAAAATGCTGATGGCCTCGACCGGTTAGGTGATTTCGACCATTGTCGAATTGGTTCCTTGCCTTAAGAGGAAATTGGCGTAGATGGCTTTGGCCATAGATGGACACTTTTGGCCATCGACTTCCTCCACTTGGTGGGACCGGGTTGTAGCCATGTTTGGGCGATGGCGGCACATAGCCTTAGTCCCAGTTCGGGCTTAATCAGACTACTGGCCGTGGTAATAAAAATCATGTCTTTGTAGTTTGATTTGGATCGAACTTTTTGTGGGCCAAAACTTTAGTTTAAGTTAGTCGTACTTACTTGAATTGTGGGGGCGCTCGGCCCGAGCTGGGATTCGACCGTGGTTGAACATTTAAGAGCGTTCGACCTCGTCTGATCACGGCCTGGCTCGTAGCTGCTGAGATGTATACTCTTGGCCTTGATTCGACCGTGGTTGAGTTTGTGACTCTTGTGACGGAGGCGGGTAGCCTGAGTCCCAGTTCTACCCGTAGTTGATATTTTGGGCGAGGGCGCGTCGCCTGAGTTGTCGTTCTACCGTGGTTGAACCTTTTGTATTTCTTAATGGTGAAGGCACTTGGCCTGAGTCCTAGTTCAACTCGTAGTTGAACTTTTGGACGAGGGAACGTAGCCTAGGTTGTCGTTCAACCGTGGTTGAACCTTTTCGCATTCCTTAATGGAGAAGGCACTTGGGCTGAGTCCCAGTTCAACTCGTAGTTAAACATTTGGGAGAGGGCGCATCGCCTGAGTTGTTGTTCAACCGTGGTTGAACCTTTTATATTTCTTAACGGTGAAGGCACTTGGCCTGAGTCCCAGTTCAACTCGTAGTTGAACTTTTGGGCGAGGGCACGTAGCCTGAGTTGTCGTTCAACCGTAGTTGAACCTTTTGTATTTCCTAATGGTGAAGGCACTTGTCCTGAGTCCCAGTTCAACTTGTAATTGAAATTTTGGGCGAGGGCACGTAGCCTAAGTTGTCGTTCAACCATGGTTCAACCTTTCGCATTTCTTAATGGCGAAGGCACTTGGCCTGAGTTCCCGTTCAACTCGTAGTTGAACTTTTGGGCGAGGGCACGTAGACTGAGTTGTTGTTCAACCGTGGTTTAACCTTTTGTATTTCTTAACGGTGAAGGAACTTGGCCGAGTCCAGTTCAACTCATTGTTGAACTTTTGGGCAAGGACATGTAACCTGGGTTATCGTTCAACCGTGGTTGAACCTTTCGCATTTCATAATGGCAAAGGCACTTGGCCTGAGTCCCAGTTCAACTCGTAGTTGAACATTTGGGCGAGGGCGCATCGCCTGAGTTGTTGTTCAACCGTGGTTGAACCTTTTGTATTTCTTAACGGTGAAGGCGATTGGCCTGAGTCCTAGTTCAACTTGTAGTTGAACTTTTGGGCGAGGGCACGTAGCCTGAGTTGTCGATTAATCGGGATTGAACCATTAGCATTTCTTAATGGTGAAGGCACTTGGCCTGAGTCCCAGTTCAACTCGTAGTTGAACTTTTGGGCGAGGGCAAGTAGCCTGAGTTATCGTTCAACTGTGGTTGAACCTTTTGTATTTCTTATAGGTGTAGGCACTTGTCCTGAGTCCCAGTTCAACTCGTAGTTGAACTTTTGGGCGAGGGTACATAGCCTGAGTTGTCGTTCAACCGTGATTGAACCTTTTGTAATTCCTAATGGTGAAGGCACTTGTCCTGAGTCCCAGTTCAACATGTAATTGAAATTTTGGGCGAGGGCACGTAGCCTAAGTCGTCGTTCAACCATGGTTGACCCTTACGCATTTCTTAATGGCGAAGGCACTTGGCCTAAGTCCCCGTTCAACTCGTAGTTGAACTTTTGGGTGAGGGCACGTAGCCTGAGTTGTCGTTCAACCGTGTTGAACCTTTTGTATTTCTTATCGGTGAAGGCACTTGGCCTGAGTCCAGTTCAACTCGTAGTTGAACCTTTGGGTGAGGGCACATATCCTGAGTTGTCGTTCAACGGTGGTTGAACCTTTCGCATTTTTTAATTGCAAAGGCACTTGGACTGAGTCCCTGTTCAACTTGTAGTTGAACTTTTGGGCGAGGGCACGTAGCTTGAGTTTTCGTTTAACCGTGGTTGAACCTTTTGTATTTCTTAAAGGTGAAGGAACTTGGCATGAGTCCCAGTTCAACTCGTAGTTGAACTTTTGGGAGAGGGCACGTAGCCTGAGTTGTCGTTCAACTGTGGTTGAACCTTTCGCATTTCTTAATGGCGAAGGCACTTGGCCTGATTTCCAGTTCAACTCGTAGTTGAACTTTTGGGCGAGGAGACGTAGCCTGAGTTGTTGTTCAACCGTAGTTGATCCTTTGCAATTTTTTATGTCGAAGGCACATAGCCTGAGTCCCAGTTCAGCTCGTAGTTGATCTTTTGGGCGATGGCACGTAACCAAAGCTGTTGTTCAACTGTAGTTGAACTTTTTTTACTTTTGATGTCGAAGGCACATAGCTTGAGTCCCAGTTCAACTCGTTGTTTACTTTTGGGTGGTGTCACATAGCCAGAGCTGTTGTTCAACCGTAGTTGAACTTTTGTAACTTTTGATGTCGAAGGCATATAGCTTGAGTCCCAGTTCAACTTCTAGTTGAACTTTCGGGCGATGGCCCGTAGCCAGAGCTATTGTTCGACCGTAGTTGAACCTTTGCAATTTTTGATGTCGAAGTCACATATCCCGAGTCCCAGTTCAACTGGTAGTTGAACTTTTGGGCGTAGGCACCTAGTCTGAGCTGTTGTTCGACATAGTTGAACTTTTGTAACTTTTGATGTCGAAAGCACGTAGCCTGAGTCCCAGTTAAACTAGTAGTTGAACTTTTGGGCGATGGCAAGTAGCCAGAGTTATTGTTCAACCGTAGTTGAACTTTTGTAACTTTTGATGTCGAAGGCACATAAACTGAGTCCCAGTTCAACTTCTAGTTGAACTTTCGGGCGATGGCCCGCAGCCAGAGCTATTGTTTGACCGTAGTTGAACCTTTGCAATTTTTGATGTCGAAGGCACATAGCTTGAGTCCCAGTTCAACTGGTAGTTGAACTTTTGGGCGTGGGCACGTAGCATGAGCTGTTGTTCAACATAGTTGAACTTTTGTAACTTTTGATGTCGAAGGCACGTAGCCTGAGTCCCAGTTAAACTAGTAGTTGAACTTTTGGGCGATGGCAAGTAGCCAGAGTTATTGTTCAACCGTAGTCGAACTTTTGTAACTTTTGATGTCGAAGGCACATAGCCTGAGTCCCAGTTCAACTCGTTGTTGAACTTTTGGGCGATAGAACGTAGCTAGAGGTATTGTTCAACCGTAGTTGAACCTTTGCAATTTTTGATGTCGAAGGCACATAGCTTGAGCCCCAGTTCAACTCGTAGTTGAACTTTTGGGCATGGGCACGTAGCATGAGCTGTTGTTCAACCATGGTCGTTTGAGATCTTGTTTGATCTGCACGTAGCCTTCTTGGCTAGTTCGCAGAAGCCATTTTTTTATGGATCCTGATTTAGTGCCACTTTCCGGCGGGGTCTCGTGTTAAAGGGGACGAGGGTCTCTCGCCCGTGTTGTCCCCTTGGGGAGGGGGAGTATTTGCTTCTCCTTTTTATACTTATTCTTTCGCTCTTCTCGAGATTGGGGGGGGGGGGGAGTCAGGGGCTACAGACTCTTGCCGGAGCTTTCGAGTTCCATTCACCCGCCGTGTCACTTTGGCTCATTCGAGCTGGGTTGCCTTCCATTTTGGGTGTCTTCTTTCCTTGTTGGTCTAAGGATAAACTACGTGATTCTACTATGAAAACCCCACAGACGGCGCCAAATTGTTTAACTCAAAGTTCTCACACACTTTGTAAGCATAAAACAATCAAAATAATGGGAGGGCCAATCATAGCAGGTCGTAATAAACCAAAAGACCGAATAAAAGGATAAGAAATAAGCTCATATATTAAGATGACGAAGGTGGGAAGAATTTTATTAATTGATATTGGTTTGGTCTGCCTCTCCATGGAGAGGTTCAGAGCCTTACAATGATGTTCTTTTCTTTTAGAAGTGGAGGTGAAGAAGAAGAAGCAGCCCCCCTTTTAGTGTTTTTTCTTTTAGTATTTATAACTGAGTACCCTGCTAACTGGCATTGGACGGTCGTGGTTATGTCGAAAGGACGTCCGCTGATAGTGGATCGGCCGTGGCCTCATTAAGTGGAGTGATCTTCGAGTGCTTATTCTCAACGAATAATTATGCCTTTGTTAGTCCAAATATGCTTAAGAGATAATTGATCTTATTAATTATCGCATGTCAAGTTTTAACCCATACACATAGCATTGGGTTTAACACTAACAACTTGTCTAGATAGTTATTATATAACGATGTTGTAACGTATGGACCAATAATATAAAGAATAAAATTTACAACATTATAAAAAAAGTAAGGTATAAAATAGAATTACGATATAGAAAGGTCAGATAAAGGAAAAATGGAATTATCTATTGGCTAATGATATAACTAACTTAACAAAATTGCAGAGAGGCTGCTTCCAAGCGACCCTCGGCGCATAGGACAGAATGAAAAGCTGCACTGGAAAACAAAGATAAAGTTAGGAACCAAGACAAGACAAAACACAATAACAAAACAAAGCATAAGTAATCCTGCAGAAATAACGTAAATGATTATGTAAACAGTCATTTAGTGAACTAGAATATCCCTTAAAACTCAGGGCACCTGCAAGCCTGGCATACCATTGCTTGGAGGCTTGTTTGATCCCATAGAGAGCTTTCCTCAGCAAACAAACCTGATTTGGTTTGGGAGGAGAGACACATGTAGGAAATTTCATGTAAACCTCTTCCTGTAACTCTCCATATAAAAAGGCATTATTCACATCAAGTTGTGAAACTGCCCAACCTTCCTTCACAAGAACAGTTAAAAGACACCTGATGGTTGTCATCTTTACCATAGGTGAAAAGGTCTCAAAATAATTAATTCCCTCCGTTGAATGTCCCCCCTGCCCACTAACCTAGCTTTCAATCTTTCCACAATCCCATCTTAGTGATGCTTGACCTTGTACACCTATTTACAAGGTAGGGCTTTCTTCCCAGTAGGTAAATCCACCACATCCCAAGTGTGATTCAATTTTAATGCTGCAATTTCAGCATCCATAGCCGCTTTACATCCTGGGTGTATAGAAGCTTGTGCATAGCTGTTGGGTTCAGAGATGGTTGAGAGGGAGTGAACAAGATGTTGATTGGAGGCAGTTAGGCCAGTAAAAGGAAAAATAGTAGGTGTGGGAGGTTATGTGAAACAGGAACAAGTGAGGTCGGATAGAATAATGGCACTGCAGACATAGTCCTGTAGGTAGGAAGATTATTTCTTTCAGATTTCCTAATGAGTGGTGGAGGTGTAGGGATCACATTCCTAGACACAGACTTAATAGGTGAATAGGAGGGAATATAGGAATCTCCTAGCGTAGGTGAATGATGAGGCATAGGGAGTGAATTGGGGCTGGAAATAGGTGTAGAAACTATGTCAAGAGTAGGAGAATGAGGTGAAGACACTGGAAGAAAATCAGGTGAAGGACAAGAAGGGTTAGGATCTAAGGCTGAAATAGAAGGTGAAGTCATATCTGATGTAGGGTTGTGGTTAGGAGGAAAATAGGTAGTGGAGTGTGGGGAATGAAAAGGAAAGAGATGTTCATGAAATTTTATGTCCCTAGAAACAAACACTCTTTTTGTTTCTTTGTCCAGAACCTAATAACCTTTTTGACCTTGTGTATACCTTAGAAATACACATGCCTTAGATCTGGGTGCAACCTTATCGCTTTGTTGAGGTAAGGTTGAAACATAGCATAGATATCCAAAACTTCTCAGGACTTCATAGGTAGGTTCTTTCCCATACAAGACTGTATAAGGTGTCTTCCCATCTAACACTTTGGAAAGAAATCTGTTGATAAAAAATGTGGCAATCAAAACACATTCTCCCTAACATTGGAGAGGAACCTTGGACTGAAACAGTAAACCCCTTGCAATTTCCAAAAGATGCCTATGTTTCCTATCCACTATCCCATTTTGTTGAGGTGTGAGACACAAGGTGTCTCATGAATGATCCCCTGCTCCTGAAGATATTTAGTCTCTTGTGTTCCCTTCCCCGATTTCTATGCATTGTCTGATCTTACCCTTCTTACTTGCTTGTTGAATTGCCTTTCTACAAAAGACTTCAGAACTGTAAAGGCATTGCCTTTGGTACATAATAAAAAGGTCCAAGTAGCCCTACTAAAACCATCAACTATGGTCAAGAAATAATTGTAACCATTGTATGTAGTAGTTTTAAAGGATCCCCAAGTATCTATGTTAATTAGATCAAAAGGAGATTTAGTCCTGATTTGGCTAATAGGAAAAAGTAACCTAGTTTGCTTTGCCTTGGCACAAATTTCACACACATTACTAAAATTTGAAGGAAAATGAATGAAACTGAGTTTTCTCATTACTGAAAAGGGCAAATGCCCCAACTTGATATGCCATTGAATTACATCTGAAACAGTGCTAGCAAACACTGGAATGGGAAGGGGAGCTTTACTAGATAATAAATTGGAATTTCTTCCTTTTGGAATAGAAATTACACTTGGACTGAATTGAATTCTAGACTGTAAATCTCTAGGCTGGAGTAGATACAAACCATCTTTTACTTCACCAAAAACTTTTCCCGTCCTCTTTAAAGGGACCTGCAAAAGACATTGACTAGAAGTGAGGTTGATCATGCATTGCAATTGAGTATATATCCTATGAACAGAAAGTAAATTATACTTAAAAGATGGAACATAGAGTATTCTTTCTAGAATCATGTCAGGTTGAATGCAAACTTGTCCTATGTGTGTGACAAAGAGCTGAAAAGAATTAGTCAAGCTTATATGTAGAGGGACAGGCAAAGTTGATAAACTTAGGAAGGATTTGGAGTCAAAACACATATGTTCTGAGGCACCTAAGTCAATAATCGAGGTTTCAGTATTAAAACCAGCAAGGCAAGTGCCTGAGTATTTAAGAATGGTACCAGCAACTGCATTAGCACTAATTTATGAGTTTCCACCTGCTGAATTTTTAGTTTGCACCTGTTTGATTAAATTCACCAGTTCAGTAACCTGTTCTTTACTGAAAACTGAGTTTGTTGTTTGTAGTTCCTCTATTGTACTCATCTGCATGTATATCTCCCTGCTGGTCTGCTACTGTAGCATTTGCTTTGATTCTTCCTTGAAAATTTGCACCCTTAGTGAATTGAAACTCCTCAGAAAATCCAATAATCCTGTAACAATTAGCCCTCACATGTTCTATTTTGAGAAATAGCTGCAACTAACATTAGGATTGAATTTGGACTTCCTTGGCTTGGATTTATACTATGTCTTGACTTATTTCTGTTGAGGATTCCATCCCTTCTGTGATTGACTACTTTTCTATGGAAACTTATTCTGTGTTCCTACCATGAAGGAAGCACCATCATTAGGATACTGTGGGCTCACGTAAATCTCCTTTTGACTTTTATCTTGTAGTAACAGTAAGTAGATATGATCCATGCTAGGGGTAGGAGTAAGCATGAGAATATTTCCTCTCGCTTGACCATAAGCATCACTCAAACCCATTAGAAACTATATTACCCTATGATCTTCCATGAATTTAGCCATTTTCCTTTTGCCCTCACAATTACATGCACAAGTACATCCTAAATGTGAGATAAGAGAATCCAGTTCATCCCAAAGCCTCTTAAGTGTGGTAAAATAAGCTGATATGCTGTTATTCCCTTGTCTTTGAGATTTTCTTTTGTAGATGGTACAACTTGGCTCCACTAGACTGACCAAATTTGTGTTCCAGACTACTCCAGAGGTCCTTAGCTGTTCTTGAGTAAATGACACTGTCACCTATCTCTTTTGTCAAGGAATTAAGCAACCAAGAGGTAACCATGTCATTACATCTACTCCATAGTATGTAATCCTTGTCATCCAATTTTGGTTCAATAGAAGATCCAATGATAAATTCAAGCTTATTTTTTGCAGAGATTGCAATGAGCACAGACCTCTTCCATCCAAGAAATCCTCTACCATTTGTGAACTAACCAACGCCATTCCAGGAGTATTGGAGGAATGCAAATGAAGAGGGTAATTGGAGTCATTGGTTGCTCCAGTGCTGGTTGATACAGAAACCGTGAGATCAGTTGCAGCTTCTGTTCCAGGCATGGTTCAAATAAGGAGATGATGCTGATTAGATAGATATTCAGAGATTGAAGAAAATTTGTGAATGGATCGAGCTAAAACTGCTCTGATACCATAAAGAAAATGCTCAAATTTGTAGAAATTTTCTGTCTTTTTATTCACTGAAGTATCGTTGCTTATATACAGCCCTATCTATAGATACAAAAAACATAAGTAAAATATTCCTATACACTTGTCCTATTTTCTGTTGGCTAATGTTATAACTAATTTAACAAAATTATTCTTTACCGTGGGAGCATGTGCTCACTCATGTGTATCAACATAATTAAAATGAATGATCAACATCTGTCTTTATTTTTTACTTCACCGGTCAAGATTAAAAATCAGAATTAATTATCAAAGGCTGTCATTGTGCCACGTCATGTACCACTAAAGCCTTCAGACATAAGTCCAAAATCTGCCTTGCAAACTCCGAAGCTTTTACACCTTCTTCTTCATTTCATTGCAGCATCTGCTTCGTTCTTCTTCTTCGCTTCTTCTTCTTTGAATTATCATGAGGTTTTGTTCTTCAGCAGAGTCGTGGATAAAGGCTAATTGATAGCGCTTTAGATGATAACTAGATTTATGACAATAAATATATCTTTGATTTGCAAATGGAATAAATTAATCATAAAAACTCGGTTGTATGCTCATAAATGAAGTTTACAGATTAAGTGAGCCTAATTCTTTCATTAATTAACATTCTGTAAGTAGAGCAGCGCTCGGCAAAGAGTATAATTAAAAATCGGTGATTTCCAAGGCAAGTAGTTACAACTTTGCCATTATTCGTATCGCCGAAATTTTGCACCTCATTTCCACGTGGCAATCGTTCTATTTAAACCAAGCGCCACGATCGGCACACATGTTTCCCGTCCAAGAAACATTACTCAAAAATAGTCAAAATTCACAACCTTACGCGTCCTTCATTTTCTCAACCCACGTTTACCCTGTCCTAAATATAAAAGGCTCCACATGCCTCAACGCGGAAAATAGAATCAATTCTCATTTTCAAAAATATTTGTTAAAATGGTGAGACCTAAAGGAAATAAAGAGAAAAAAGATAACGGAGATCGTTACAAAGGTGTAAGGATGAGGAAGTGGGGAAAATGGGTAGCGGAGGTACGGCAACCAAAGAGCCGTGACAGAATATGGTTAGGATCTTACGGTACGGCGGAGGAAGCGGCGAGAGCTTACGATGCGGCGGTGGTTTGCTTACGTGGACCATCGGCGACGATTAATTTTCCAAATGATCCTCCACTTATTCCGTCGTCAGCGCCTAATTGTGATCAGCCGCAGTTGTCCCCGTCGCAAATTCAAGTGGCGGCGTCGAGACATGCGCGTAGGGTTTGTGAATCAGCTGTTGTAGATTCTAGATTACCAACCGTGGAAACTGTGTTTTTTAGAGATAATAATAATTCAGAGTTTGGGTGTTCTTCTTATGTGGATTGCTATAATTTGGCTACCACGGATAAAACAAGTACCGGAGATGGTGAAATTTTGCATGATGATTTATTTGATAGTGCTAGAATGTGGACTTTCTGAATTAATAAAGAAAAAAGAGTATTTCGGTTTCTCGCGTTTATATCGGTTTCGAAAAAGCCGCACCTCGGGAGTTGTGATACAAGACACAACCTGTATGTTTTTGTGGCTCGAACCTTTGGCTGTTTTCTTAGCTAGTGATCTCACATGCAGACAAGTAATTAGACAACTATTAGTGTACTTTCTGATTATTAGTAGGATTAGTTAAGCACCTTCTCATCAACTTTTACTAAATTTGTTGCTTATTAGGTTTATGGGTACTCTGTTGTGTACTGGAATAGATAAATTCATTTTACCTTGCAAAATTCGAGGTCTTGGCAAGCTATACTCTCTTCTCAAATTTATATGAACCTGACTGGATACGTATTTTAAAAAAAAATGAAAGAATTTTGGAATTTGCGATATTGAACGAGTTAAAAAAGAGCTCTACGGTTACAAATTAAATTGTTTTTAAATTTAAAAAGGGTTAACTGAAACGTAGTGAGTACTTTTTATCACTTGTAATTGTCTCCACTTGTTTACCTTTAAATTCCTTTTAATTTTCCGATGTCTCATCTTATTATCTGTTACATAATGGCATTGCTCGTTTCTTTTAGCAAATTTTATAGGTATAGAGGAGAATTATTATAGACTCCGTATGCTTCAGATGTTATTTATTCGATCGCAAATATTTTTAGACTACCTCTAGCTGGGCAAATAATCAACTTTAAAGAACTTATTGTCAAAAAGTTTTTTAAATTAAATATGAATCTATCTTATTGTCGTTTGTCGCCTCATAGATTGAATAAATATATATGTCCCATGAATTAGTAAATAGTTAATCCTTGTGTTGTTGATTTTGTATAGGAGTAAAATTAGAAGTCCAAACAAAAATTTAGGGGCAAAGTGAAAATAGAAGTCTAAACCAAGTTTTCACAACATTTATTACTTCTCCCAAAGAAACAAATAAAGCATGAACACCATGTCAAATAAAATAAAATGTATAAAGAAAAACGTGGAGGACAAAATTGAAGCTAAACTTTATTACTCGTAAAAAAGAGTTAATTACGCCTAAGAATACAATAAATGAAAACTAAAACGAACTATGTAACAGAAAACTCAAACTAATCTACTTGTAACACAGCCATAATGTAGCAACATTATCAACAATTACTATAATTGTTTAAACCTAAGTCTAGCACACAGCTTCAACAATAAGCCTCTTCGCATTTTTTCCACAATTTGTCGATCCAAACACTCCTTCAGATGCTAGCACTGAACATTTCTCTTTTCCAACACATTCTTTTTCAACAATAGAAACAGCATCATTCTCACTTGAACAGCTACCTTTGTCAAAAGAGCCACAAATTCCTTCTGTTTCACCAAAATTAGCATAACGAATTGCAGTAATTGGTTTACCATTACATGATAATTCCATAGTTTTATTCTCATATGAACTTCCACAAGCTGTTCCAACTTCAACTGTTTGGAAATTTACAAGTGATGGATTTCCACCAAATTCTTCAAACAAAACCAATGTATTTTCATCGCTTTTCAAGAAAGAACGAGGAACATGGTACCTATAACAAATTGTAAGTAATGTATTATTATATCGTCAGTGCACAGAACTTAATTTCTGATATAAAAAGATAAAGAAAAAAAAATTACCATCTTTGAGTAGGTTCATTACAACCGGAAGCACATTTATCAGGACCGTATTTACCACGATAATCACATAAATCAGTAGAGCAACCTTCTTCTTCTGCTAAATAACTTGGCCAATAACGACCTATACTTTCACCATTAATCCATGCATGTCCCTTGCCCAAACCTTGCAAGTCTACAACAACTGGATCATTTCCTAGTGGAGCTTTGAACGTGGTCTAATCCCAAAATAGAAAAAAGTTTATGTCAACAACATTAAAGTACAACAACAGTTAAAGCCTCTTTATAGTAGTATCATTTTTTTTAAGAATTAACCTAAATAGACGCCCATCAAACCGATTAAACTAAAAATAGCCAGTGAATGTATAATATATGGATTATATGTGTATAACTATATATAATCAATATATAATCTATGTATATAGGTAGAAAAAGTAAACAAGGAATGTGATTGTTTATTTGTGTAAAGATCCCTTTTTGTTTATCTGATATAGCAAAATGCTATTATAGAAAGTATAAAATATAACATAACACGAATATCAGTTCTAAAATTTTACCATTATAATAAAATACTATTATTAAAGATGATTATTATAGAGAGGTTTGATTATACAGTATCAAACAAAGAAATGAGGAAGAGGTAGAGATAAGATTATGTAGTGTTACCTTGTACCAAGTCATCATTCTATTGATTGGAACATCTTGAGAGAACCATTGTCCATTCTCAAACTTAGGGTTTCCAGAAAACAGCTTATTGTTAATACCATTCAAATCTACCTTATAAGACCATTTGTGTGAAGACAAATCCTTAATCACACTCTCGTCACCATTCTTTCCAATTATTTCAACTGGACCAGGAATTCCACTTTGTACTGTATCAAAGTGAGCTCCATAGTTCTGTTAATTTACCAAAAAAAATTGTGAACATTACAAAATAAAAACGCCAGTTTTTGTTAAGAATATAATACAAAAAGGAAATATATATACCTGTAATCCAATAGTAGCACTAAGCAATGATATATGATTCCTGCCTGGATTCAATTTAACTTGCTTCTCAAAAACATAGTTGAATATTCCATATGTTGCCCATTGAGAACCTACATAATTTTTTTCATAAAATCAATAGTTAGATTAAACACAAAAAAAAAAAAAAAAAAAAAAAAAAAAGATTCTTGATTGCTTACCAAGATATTGGCCATTGACATAAGCATGAAGGATATGGCCACTGCCATTAACTCGAAGGGTCATATTATCAGTCCAGATTGGATCATTCTTGCCAATATACACACTTTCATATTTTCAGAATAACATGTTAGTTTGCTGATATAAAACTCATTTGACAACGAAAAATGTCACATAAATTGAGACGAAGGGAGTTGCTAATATATAATTAAAATGTCGATAGTAACTTACTTAGTCATGTACCACATGTAGTCACTAACATCATTAGCAACTTTCTGATCAACCAATTCATGAGCAGAAGATTGTCCTCTTCCAAGAACCACAGCTTCATCTATCTTCTCAGGCCTCCATGACCATTGGAGAGAAGCTGGCTCATTTTCAGCATCATTTGATTTCTTCACCATTACAGAAGTTTGTGTATTGACCTATATCCACCCCCCAAAAAACAGTTAACGATAACAAAATCGAAAAAATTTAATGAAAATTTCTTATGGCCAAATGGTCCCTTATTGTTTACTTTTGAAACGAGTATATATAGATTATATTACCTTGGCTGTGTTGTAAACTTCGGTCTTGCAATCTGGAAGAATGCTAACAGACCAAGCTGGGACATTGTATTGAACACCTTGATAATTGATGGTTGCATCTGTGGTCTCATTCGCATTGCTAAAGAAGCAACTTGATTGTCCGTCCAAAGCATAAATAGTGACCTAAATCGCATTTAAAATAAATTATTATTGTAATTTTTAATCTACAAACAGGAAAATGTGATAACATGATCTTATCAATATACCACAACAGAATTTCCAAGATCAGAGTTGGTAATATTTCCACTGGTAAGAGTTTTCTCCATTGAATGTAACACATCATGAAGTTCCTTCAGATGACCATATTTTGGCTGTGCCAAATTTCCTTCAAAATATAAACACAATGCCATTAATTTAATGACCCATTTATATTTTTAAAAAAAAAAGGGAAGCTCGATGTATTAGGGAAATTAAACAACTTACCAAATTCGTCAAGTGGTGCATCGTAATCGTATGTAGTAGTAATATATGGACCACCAGATGTTCTACCAAAATTTGTTCCACCATGGTACTGAAATATTAGTTTTAAAACAAATTAACTATTGCTATTGTAACAAATTGAATTAATGCAAAACATAGAAGAACTAATATGTTATGAAAAAGTAAACGAACGAAGAAAATATTAAATAGAAGATTAACCATATAATAATTTTGGAATGTGCCACCAGTTTGGAAAAATCGTGCAACAGAATAAGCAACATCCTCAGCTGTTCTTAAAGGATCTTTGCCACCCCAATTCTTGAACCTTTAAAAACATAGAAAATTGTTAATATTAGTATATTATTAAAATAACATACTGATTGAACAATTTTAAAAAATTATCAAATGTGCAAAATCCATAAAAAACATTTACCATCCAGTCCAATTTTCAGTCCACATCTTTGGGGTATTCGGATTGCTGGGTGTAAAATCATCGCAGTACCAACCATTGCATGTGTTTATCTAGAAACAAACATTATTTTATCACATCAATATATTAAAAGAAATTAAGAAATATCAACCGATGCATAAAATATATTGTGTTCACGGGTTCAAAAAAGGGCTGAATGGGATTTGACGTAGACAACTTATCCAGGGAAGAGTCGAACCCCATTAAAATTCGACATAGACAATCTACGATAACACAAGCATCGATGGTTGATTCCACAATTCAAATCCGTAAAATAAAGAGAGAAAATTACCATGGATTGGGGAACATCAGGTTGTTGGCACATGATCCAAGGAACTCCAACATCAAGTGATTGAGCAAAATTAGCACACCAATCAACATAAGCTTTTCCAGCATCTCCATAAGATGTTTGTACGTTTCCATATTCATTCTCAATTTGAGCTAAAATAATTGGACCTCCTTGAGATGCAAATAGCTTCTCTTGTTTCACCATATCAACTATTAATTGAGTAAAATTTTGCATCTCATTCTGTAATAACACCATAACATTAATTTAATATTAGATATATTAAGGCCTTAACCCAAATTTACACGTAGTAATTTATAATTTAATAATAGTACTCATAAGTTACCATATAAACTTGGTTGGCTGTACGGAGCTCAATTCCAGGCATATTGTGTAACCATACTGGAAATCCTCTGAAGAAATATATTTACAAATTTGTTATAATTCAATTAAAGAAAATAGTAAAATAAAAAGAAATTACGTACTATATAAGAGGAAAATATTACCCATAGTTCCATTCAGCACAAACATAAGGTCCAATACGAAGAACAGCATAAAGTCCTTCATATTGAATTGTTTTCAAAAATCTTATGAGATCTAAATTCCCAGAAAAATCATATTGTCGACGAAGTGGCTCGTGTGCATTCCAAAATACATAAGTTTCGATTGCATCTAATCCACCTTCTTTTGCTTTCCTTATCAAATCAGGCCACATCTACCAAAAATAAAAAAAACATAAAATTAAGTTTGAACAATAATAATAATAAATAACAACCAGCAAGAAGATACTAAAAAACCGGAGCAAACGATAGATAAAGCAGAAATAAACATGCAATCATAATCCATGAAACAGTAAGAAACTAAGGATTTACTTGAGCAGTGCTCCTAGGGTAATGAATAGAGCCAGATAATAGAACTCTTCTTTCACCATTAATGGTGATAGCTCGTCCGTCGTGAGAAACTTGATAAGCATGAATGGAACTAATAACGAACAACAAAAAGAGAAAGAAAACACAACTCTTGAAAGAGGCCATAGCGGCAAGAAAAGTGATTTTGAGAAGAAAAACTGAACAATAATTTATGTGTTCTTTAGACAGCTATATATAAGAGGTTAAGAAGTTAGAATTTTAGTTCAACTCAAATTTCATTGAAACCAATTGGATTTTAAGAATCTTTCTTTTAATCCTTTTCCTAAGTAAAAAGATATTGCTACGTTGTTTAGATAAAACTGGAAACAATTTGAAAGGTATTTAAAAATATTTAAGCCAAATTGATTTTGGATAAGACAAGTAAAGGAAAAAAATATTATACCATACCTCTAAGTTACCAGATATATCATGATAATAAGGAAAGATTATCCTTAATTAATCCTTTTCTCCTTCGAACCTTCCCCTATTAGGATTCTAATTACTCACTTTTGTAATTTTATCTACTTTCTTGTACTTACCGCAAGTACTTTATACATAGAGAGAAATTAGGATTAACCTGGTTTATAATTGTTAATTAAAAATTAGCCGAAATTTAACTATTTTTCATGAGAAAATAAAATCTAAACAAAACACCTTAGTTAAAATTCAAAAATATTTCAGCATAATTTGCTGGAATTCGAATTCTTTAAATATGAAATTCTAGCATGATGTAATGAAATTCAAAATGTGATGGAATTCCAATATAATATACTAGAGTTTTATATGCAAGAGTATCATAATCAAGCATATTACCTGGATTATTTTCTTGGTTTAGCCAGATAATTTTTGCCAAATTTAATCTTCGCAATAAATAGTGGCTATTTTTTAATTACTTTAAAAATACTGATTTTTTAATTACCAATCTAAAAAAAGATTTTTTTCCTTTCTATATAATATTTGAAACTTATATATCAAAATTATCCAAATTTTGTATGTTACCCGCCCTAAACAAATTTTTCTTATAATTTATATACAATCTATTATTAGTGTCTTAAATTAGGGAATATTTTGCTTGGGAAAATGCGTAACTGAAGGGAACAAAGTCCAAATTGTCCTTCTATCTAAATAAGACTCCTTACAATTATATGTTACCTATTTTAAGCCATAATTAGTGCAACTCTTCTCTCTCTTTGCCATAATTATCTATAATTTTAAGAAAAGAATAATATAACATACAAATTAAAAATAGATTTCATACAAATTAAATATAAAATTCGATATATCTACAATAACATACATACAATAAATAAATTTTATACAACTAATTATACATTATATAGCTTATTCACAACTTTCATACATCATTCTTTCCCAGTTACAATTTTCATACCAATTTTATACAATATGTCTTTTGTATATATTTTTGGTATATGATTTGTATATATTTTATATATAGTGTGTTTTTCTATTTCTTCTTCGAATTTCAATATGAAAATCCACCCAAATCAAATTTATTCTTCACCCAATACCATCAAAATCGAGATATAAACACTATATAATATTCCTAATCATTTGCAGTAACACTCAATTCAAACAAAAAAAAAAAACTTATCAAATTCAAATTCAAATTCAAAGCTTCAAACCTTTTAATGGTTGTTAAAACACCTTCAAAATATATTGATTGATAATATTCGAAAAATCCAATCAAATAATTAATATAGATCTGTCGCTAGCCTGCCATTGGAACACCAACAAGAAAAGGGAAAATCCAGAAAAGCTCCAAACTCTAGCCATGACAAAATTCAAATCGATAAATTTTTTATCCCTTTCTTCACCATTGTTAATGAGAATTATGAGCTTTGTAGAATTGGTGTAGAAAGATGGTTGATTCCAAAGAAAGAAAGAGGAAATATTTTAAAATGATTATGGTTTGTCTGGGTAAGTAGGGAATTGTGAGAATTTTTTGGGATTTACTAAATTAAAAGTCTACAATTAAGGTATACTAATGTAAAACTAATTTGTATATAATTGGTAAAATTGTATATGTATAACACCCCATAAAATTTCAAAATATTTTAAGACCATTAAGAAGATTGAAAGGTGCTAATTATATTAATTAGAGTATGAATAGGATTAATAATTTGAATGATATCAGCTGATCATGATAATTGTATGGGGTGCATTAAGAATTGTTTATGGTCTAAGAAAAGCTCTAAGGCAAAGTCAAGGTGAAAATTATGTGATGAGATAAAGTTATAAGTGAGTTCGCAAAAGACCTAAATTCAAACAAGAATAAATATCAATATATGAAGGGTTATATGGTTTATAACCTATCAAATGGAAGGCATTTGTGTCTAATTTCTAATTTTTCAAACCGTTTGTCATTTGAAAATTTCTACAAAAAATTATGACCGTTTTACTAAAGGATGACAGAACAGCTATGCGAGTCTTCCGGAGCCTAAGCAACATATCAGCATAGTCTACGCACCATTGCGTAGGCAAATCCTAAAGATTCCAATTGATGAGGAATGGATGGCCACCTTGGCCTACGTAGGGGGATAGGCCACCATCATACACCTCTTTAAAGTGTAGAAATAAAGGGTTTAGAGAGTGAAATGGTTAGTTCTTCAACTTGAAATGGATTTCTCGAGAGAAGAAAGAGCTCTTCCACTATAGATACTAACACAACCTAAAATCTATTAAGGGTCGTGATAGCGCCAGACACCGCTTCTAGGCAAGCCAACACTAAATACTTAATCTAAATCTTATTTTAATATTTTTGAAATCATAATTCTCCTTCAATTACATAGTAGAAGATGGAAAATTACAGAGTAAATAATAACGTTTCTAACAATTCCAATGCTGAACAACCCATAATCACACCAAAACCCAGTATCACAAGTGCATGAGCATCGACTTGAAAAAATAAAATACAACATCTGTCCGAAATACAAATTTGGACAGGTAGAAAAATACAAATACTCTGAAGGAAACTCTGCTGGCTGCGGATCGTAACATAAGATGAAATTCACCTAAGTCCCCATATCAACCGCGTCACTGCACCCACAAGGCCACTAGTATATATGTGATTGCACAATAAAATATGGAGTAATTGTAGTATGAGTACTTAAATAACACGTACCCAGTAAGTATCCAGTCTAATCTCGAAAAAGTAGTGACAAGGTGTCGACTCCGATACTTACTACGTGCTATAAATAAAATGCCAATGATATAATTTAACACGGATAAAATAGAACGGCTGCAAGCTTAATATTATGAAGGAAGTAAGCAATTCTTTTGTAATTTAAGAAAATTCTCAAAATTTATTTATCATTATTTAACAATTTATCTCAAGCTAATGAGGCAATATCATTTATTATAAATTCTAAAGCAATCAATTCAATCATGCGCAAATCATGGTGAGGTAGTACGACCCCACCCAACATAAATATTTGAACTATGCACTGCTAATGGTTGAACGATGTGAACCATAGATGCATCTATTTAATCTGCCGAGACGAACGTCCAACTCTCATGAGAATAGTAAAAATTTACCTCGCTCATGAAATATAATTGCGACGCAATTACACATAGATTTTTTAAGTTATTAATATTCCTCAATTTCATTTCGAAAATATGAAGTTCAAATGAAACTTTTTAAAATCTTAAATTCCTCATTTTTTAATTCTTTCCAACACAGTTAACACACAACTTCAATCTTTCTTCTTATCAAGACAAACAATAACCACAAATCAAATAACAATATCACCAAGGCATGATGTAAACCTAAAACTACCCGAATATAGGCATAGCTAGTAGCTGCGTATGGACCATCGTCACTTCGTGCGTACGTAGCCCTCATAATTAGAAGCACATATTAATTTAGTTTACCTATGGGGTTAATTCCCCCTTACAAGTTTAGAAAGGAAGCTTACCTCGCTCTAAAGTTCCATAGCCAGCTCTCAAGCATTTCCAACAACCCAAACCAATGCCCAATGCTCCAAAACTAGTAAATAAATGTCCAAGCACATAAAAATATACTCTAATACTCACAACAGTTCAATTTAAACAAATTCTCAACTCCACTCGAAAAGTCGATAAATAAACCCTCGGACACACGTGATCAAATTTTGAAAATTTTTGAAGATAAACTTTGTCCATCTCTCCACAAACTCAAATTTATAACTTATTCCAAATTTCATGTCCAATTTCGTGGTCAAAATCCAAAAATACGAATTTCTAGGTTTTTCTTCCTAATCTCGAATTTCTACCAATTTTCATGTTTAAATCCTTATAGAAACCATGTATTTAACTTACAATAAGTGGGAATAAATTATCTTGTGTTGCTTGATGAAAATCCTTACTTGGGGATCTCCAAAATCGTCTCCACCAAGTGAAAAATGGGTCAAGTCCCGTCTTTAAAACAATCTGCCCAGCCGTCCTTCCGCACCTTAGGCTCTGCAGATGCGAAGCTCCTCTTTGCTTCTGCGGTCAAAGAGTATGCTTTTGTAGGCTCGCTTCTGCGGCCTCATTGCTGCTTTTGCAAAGCAACCCCTATATTTCTTTTCGCTTCTACAGCTCCACACCGGCGATTGAGACCTATCAATTCACATTCAGTTTACCTCAAATTTTGCACACAAGTCATATTCAACATTACGGACCTACTCCAACTTTCGAAATTAGAATCCACCTGATATAAAAAAAAATCCACTTATCAAACTTCTCAAAAACCTTCAAATTTTTAGCTTTTGCCAAATGACCCCAAATTGACCTACAGACTTCCGAATCCACTTTCAGATGCTCTCCCAGTACCAGAATCACCATACAGAGCTATTTACAAACTCGAAATCCCAAACGGACATCGATAAAATTAAAATGCATTTGAATTCAAATTTATGAATTTCTTCCGAAATGCTAACTTCCATAATATGTGCCGAAATGCTCCCGGGTCATCCAATACCTGATCCGAAAATGCACCTAAGTCTGAAGTTATCATATGAACTTGCTGGAACCTTAATATCCCGATTCCAAGGTTTTTGCTCAAATTCCCACTTTAGTCAATCCTTCCAACTTAAAGCTTCCAAAATGAGAATTTTCTTTTTCTAAATCAACTCCAAACTTCCCGAATTTCAATTCCGACCATGTGTACAAGTCATAATACCTGAGGTGAAGCTACTCATGAACTCAAACCACCAAACAACATGCTAGAGCTAAAAATAACTTGTCGGGTCTTTACATTCTCTCCCACTTAAACATACGTTCGTCCTCGAACGTGCCAAGAACTGCTCTAGAGCTGTCAGAAATCACTATTTAGCACCTCGTGCTGCTACAACTCAGTTAAGCACACTAGCTCAAGCCAGTATGAAGATTCTCCCTTTTTCTTTGTCAAGTAAGCCTTAGAGCCCAATTCTAACATCCGAAATTTCCTGCCAGACCTGTTTCCATCATACGAGCACCGTATCAATTACTACACGATGCACTAATACATGTTTGCATAACTTTACAGAATCCACACCATACACCGCATTATTCATGTGACTATGATAACATCACTTATCAACAAAAGCCGAAATACCACGAATCCGATGCTCTCAACACACCTCCTAACACATATAAGTCATGTTCCAACTCAAAACACGACGGAACAAGTGTGTAGGAATTCATAACCAACTGCCAGGTCAACAATTCATTGATTTTCTCCTCTTGACAAGAACCATTACCTCATCATGGATCAAATAACTCCATTTCATCTTTAATATATTTCATATAAATTTGATCACATTGATCCCAGGACCAAAAATATCATCTAACCCAGTACAAAATGCTCAAGCAATAAGCCCCTTAGACACTGTCAAAGGTCCGATATGATACCACACTGCGCCAACAAGCTACAACTCGGATGCGATACATATGGAAAACGAACCCTGGAAAGAACTACTAAACCCATGTAATTAATTATAAAATCAAAAAGGTGTTATGAACCTTCCTAGGGAAATGAGAAACAAAACACACAAGAATTGGATATAGGGGACTATACTCAAAATCACACTATTGAGACGTGCAACCTGATTCACACATAATACTCTTGCGGCATGCAACTCGATCCATTAACATGCACGTGGCAGCGTGCCACCCGATCCAACCATATACCTATGAAGACGTGCCACCCGATCTACGCATGACAATCAATAGGGAAGTATCCATCAATCCAAAAAGTCTTATACCTATGAAATATCCGAATATCAACCATAAGCACATGAAGTGCATAATATAAACCCTGAGGAGACGGATAGCGTCATACGCCATGAAACTCAAGCACAACTAAGGTGCAATAAAATGACTTGTATCTTGAGGGCCATCCTACTCTCACAACACCGCCATTTACATGGGATCTCAACACGAGTGCGAATAATCAAACCTCCTCACAACCCACAAGGCATAATATAATATTACACTAAGTAGCCGATGGAGAAATAACATCCGACGTTTGAATACTCCTCTATAAACAACTCTATACTGAAATGAACACATCCGGCCTTATATAGAGCTCACGTTCACATTAAATCCATCTACGGACCTCAAAATGATTTCGATCGTACCGTATCGGGCCAATATCCTTTCAGGGGTCCACAATAACCCCCTTTTTCCCATGACACACAAGAACAATTGTCAAATCCAGAACAAACATCCTTAGTTCACGGCCAAATGAATAGAGTGCCTTATAGGCCTAAACTCTCACATTAGCGGTAGTACCCAAAACTACTTACTTGATTTCAATCTCCAATAAATAAAGTGACTGCATGTCGCACTTATACAATCTTGCCATGGGATACACTCCTATGACTTTATGCACCAGGAAGCAAGTTTGCACATTCCTACCACGGGCCATAAAAATGCTGAAAAAGTGAATTAGGGACCCGCGAATCCGTACAAAAGGCCTCTTACACATGACACCGATCTCAGGTGATGCTAAAGACAATACCAGCTTACTCTAACCATCTGCTTCCTTTTTTGCTCACCCGGGCTTGTGATTTTCTTGTGAATACCGAGCCGCAACCTTGATCCTCAACTTCCAATTCCCATGCTACCCAATGCAGTTAGCCATGCCAATACGCAGAAGTACAAGAATTTTATCATAAATCCTAAACTACTGATAGGGTACACACTTCATCATATAGAAACCTCTCACTTAACTCATTTAAAGGGAACCATTGCAATAGGTGATCGAATACCCATAACCGCAGAAAAATACAAACCTCGAGTAGTGGTCTAAACCACCATAATTATTCCAGGATCCATATACACATAATAGGCTAAAATACTCGAATGCCTCCAAATAAAATCAATCACTGTGGTCATCAAGCCTTGCGCTACCGCCACAAATCACATGTATAACATAACACTTTGAAGGAACCGATCATTACCACCATCATGCCAATTCAATTATTTGCTAATTGATCCGACTTCTTCTAATTTAATCTGGACTTGCGTTAGGAAAAATAATAATAAATCCATTCAAAACCTAGCGAACCCATATATGCACTCATTCCGAGTGAGATTATTTCATGAGACCATGCTGTCTCAAAAGCCACAAATCATCACATACCCTCCTTGCGCGCACATTCACATCTTTAACAGGTACACCTTGATAACTCCTCTATGAAACCGAAGTTATTTATCCTATTCCTCCAATGATAAACTGCATACCGAAATAACATATAACATTGAAAGCTCTTTTCATCATTCACTTCAAAAACTCGATACTCAACCATACTACAGGCTCGAAATCCTTAGGCACTATACTTTATCTTTTGAACCACCATGACGATGTTAACAGTCACCCACTCTAACTTTGTCGCGAATATAGTCAACTGTAATGCTTCACTATCACATGAACACCCTCTCAAAGAAGCACCCATTTGTATCATTTTCCTTGTAATCATATCTACACAAAGCATAAACTCTAAGTCTTCTTAAAGCCTGAACCTAAATGATAAGGCCAATTATAACAGACGTTCTTCAAATTCTTTGCTCCAATTACCACCGATTTTTTCTTCCTTTACTTGTAATAACCCACCAATACATCGATAACCAGGAACCTCACAAGTAGACAACCACGCAATCAATTCGTAGGCAGTGGGTGCAATGACCCGGCCGGTTCTTTTTGGAATATATGCCGTGTTCTACCATTAACTGCTTCTCCTAAGTTCATTTATGCTATTTCGGTTTGCCGGGATGTTCGATGTTCGGTTTCGGAGTGTTTTGGAATACTTAGTCCATAAATGAGAGCTTAAGTGTTGGAAAATGGTCCGTAGTCGGAACAGTGTGAAGATGACCTTGAAATAGAAAATCGATGGTTCTGTTAGCTCCTTTATGTGATTTTAGTGTTGCGAGCATGTTCGGAATGCATTTTGGAAGTTCGTAGATTATTTAGGCTTGAAATGCCGAAGTTTGTATTTTTGAAGTTTTCGGTCCGATAGTGAGTTTTTGATCCAAGGGTCGGAATAGAATTTTGGAAGTTTCTGTAGCACCGTCATGTCATTAGAGACATGCGTGCAAAATTTCAGGTCAATCGTACGTGTTTTGGTTAGGTTTTTGATCGAAAGCGAGTTTTGTTGAAATTTGAAGTTCTTAGGTTCAAATCATTGACTAATTCGAATTTTCGGTTTTTTTTGGTGGTTTAAGGATTGGAACAAGTTTGGATGATGATATGGGATATGATTGTAGGTTTGATTGAGGTCCCGGGGGCCTCGGGTGTGCTTCGGATGCTCAACGGAGCATTTTTTGAGTTTGAAATATTGTAGAAAATCCATTCAGCTGTTGCAGAGTTTTCCTTCACTGCAATCGCATCCCTTCCCATGCGACCGCGTAGTGCAATTTCAAAGGGGAACCAAGTTCCTTCAATGTGGTCGCACAGCCTTGCCCACGATCGCATCGCACTGCCTTTCTTCTTCTACGCGTTCACATCAGTCTCTCCGCATTTGCATAGTAGAACTTAGGAGCTGGGCCTCATTGCCAAATCCTTCTATCTCATCCATAGACTAGTACGCGATCGCGTAGCTTAGCTTCTTCCTCTTTTGCAATCTCAAGCCTCTTATTGCATTTGTATAGACCAATTTCTAGGCCTTTATGTTTTACTCTACGCGATTGCATCCCAGTTAATGCGATCGCATTGAACAAATCACTGTGCAGTTATAAATATTTCAAAATCGAGGGTTAGCCATTTTTATAAAAAATACAAGTTTGAGAACTCGGATTTTTGGAAAAAGTTTGAAGGTTTTTTGAAGACAATAATTGGGTAACGATTCTCTATTCTCTTAAGCTTAAAACACACTAAACTAATCACGAATTCATCCTTAATTTTGGGTTTTTGAATGAAAATTATGGAGAACTTCTTAGACCTAGCTATTGGGTTTTGAGTGGTATTTTTACCTCCGATATGAGGGATTTTTACGTGGTTAGACTCGTGAGAGATTGAGGTTCTGAAAATGTAGAAATTATTCGATTTCGGGATGTTGGCCTGAGGGACGTTTTGGTATTTACCTATTTTCATGCCTTAGATTTGATTTTAATAGTGGAATCAGTTGCTTGTGATGTTATTTAGGTTATGTAATTGAATTGAATAGACTTTGGGCCATTTGGAGTCGGATATTCATGGCAACAGTGTGGTTCCTAGTTGATTATTGAGCCGGTTCGAGGTAAGTGGCTTGTCTAAATTAGTGTGGGGGACCTTTTCCCCTTAGGACTTGATATTTGGTGATTCAGAGCCTTGTACGTGAGGTGATGAGCGCGTACTTGTGGTAATTGTTGAACACCCGATTTTTTTTTACTTAAAGTGATTAAGTTGCTATTTATTTCTTTCTTGCTGTGCTAATTGCCATATAGCCTGTGGTAGCCTAGAAATGCATGCTAGTTGATTTAATTTGTTAAATTGCTTAAATTGACTTGTTGCATTATGTGGAACATGTTAGGCTAGATTCCTAGTTACCTTGGTGTTTAATTTCGTTTCCGATTTTTCTTTGGTTGTGGTTGTGTATTTATATTTGGGACTATGGATGTGGGATACCTAGAGCCCCCCTATTTATTTACTTTGGGACTGCCGGTTTGATTCCCGATATATCCCTATGCACATTTACTTTGGGACTACATGTTCGATTACCGGTAGATCCCCCTGCACATTGATAGTCGGACTATGGGACAATACCCTGAAAGATCCTTCGGACATACTTATATGATGAACTACGGGATGGTATCCCAGGAGAATGGAAATCCACTGGACAGTTGAGAAATTACTACAAGATGGTATCTTGGGAGATCATCATGGAATCCTTAATATTGAGCTATTCTTTTCCGTGTTTATTCCTCATTTCGGTTATTTGTTGTTGACTTGTAGATACTATATTATTTCACTTCTGTTTCCATTATTTTACCTGTTTTCATACTGCACATTATTATTATTATTATTATTATGTTTATCTCAGTTGGGCCCTGACCCTTCTTCGTCACTACCTGACAGAGGTTAGGGTTGGGACTTAGGGAGTACCGTTATGGTGTACTCATGCCTCTTCTGCGCATGTTTTTCTTGTGCAGATCTAGGTACCTCTAACTCAAGCGCACTATCCACGAGGCAGGAGTACTATGGAGACTTTGAGGTAGATCTGCTGCGTCCGCAGACCAACGAGTTTCCCTCTTAACTCTATCTTTAGTACTTAGTTTTATTTTCTTTCGATTGTTAGATATTCTGGAGTTTGGAGCCTTTACTATACACTTCTATAGCCTGTGTTGCCCGTGAGTTTTTGGGATTGTTTTAGAATTTTGTTATTGAGTTGTATATGCCGAGCGACATTCAGTACAATTTCCTTTCGAGACATTTAATTTGGTTTTCTCTATTTTTCGCAATTATATTATTTTCACAATGTGTTAGGCTTACCTGGTCGTGGGGACTAGGTGCAGTTATGACATGTTCACGGTTTGTAAACTAGGGTCATGACAAGTTGGTTTCAGAGCTCTAGGTTCATAGGAGTCACGGAACACATGCTAGTTTACTAGAGTCTCGCTGATCGATACAGAGATGTGTGTACTTATCTACAAGAGGCTATGTAACTATTTAGGAAAAATATTCACTTTATTGAACTCCTTGTCATGCTATATTTTGACATCAATCCTAATACTTCTGTCTTCTATTCTCTCACAGATGGTGAGGACACGCGCTATTTGGGATGATCAGGCACCCGCGCCCCTTGCTATAGCTGTCAAGGCCAGGGCCGGGGCAGAGGCTGTGGACACACACGTGGTGCAACTAGAGCACCTGCACGAGCTGCTACTGAGGTACCGCCAACAGATCCAGCCGGATTTCAGGCACCTGGCATGCCTACCGCCACTATTACTCTAGCTTTGCACGAGACGTTAGCTCCGTACATGTCTATGTACACCACCTTGGCTCAGGCAGGGTTGCTTCCCCTCGCTGCTGCCACATCTCAGGCTGGGCGAGGGGCCCAGACTCCTGCAACCCGCACTCCTAAGCAGAGAGTGTATATGGAGCAGGTCCCACAGGTTTTTCCTGTACTGTCTGCAACGCCAGTTCAGTCCGAGGATGGGTTAGCTACGTCTGAGGACGAGCAACGAAGGTTGGAGAGGTTCAGAAGTATGACCCTCCTGTTTTTAGTGGATTAGTGACAGATGATAACTTGGTATTTCTAGATGAGTGCCACCGTATTCTTCACACCATAGGCATAGTAAAGTCCATCGGGGTTTCTTTTACTGCTTTTCAGCTACGGGAAGCTGCTTATGATTGGTGGCGCACTTATGAGATAGACAGTCCAGCTGAGGCTGCTTCACTGACTTGGACCCAGTTCTCAGAGATGTTTGTTGGAAATAACGCTTTACGCTAGAGGGGGGGGGGGGTGAATAGCGTTTTAAAAATATTAAGCGTTTTAGTGCGGAATTTAAAAACTTTGCAGAAATTAAAACAAGTGCAGTAAAATAAACTTACACAATGATGTATCCTGGTTGGCCACAAACGTGGTTAGTCCAGTCCCCGAGAGACTCTCTCGAGATTTCCACTAAACTTGTCAAGCTTACGGGTGCTTAACAAACCGTTACAGCTGAGGACACAAGCCTCACCTAGGTGCTCGGGGATCACAATCCCAAAGACTTCAATTGCTCGGGGATACCAATCCCAAAGACTTCAATTGCTCGGGGATAACAATCCCAAAGACTTCAATTGCTCGGGGATAACAATCCCAAAGACTTCAACTGCTCGGGGATAACAATCCCAAAGACTTCAACTGCTCGGGGATAACAATCCCAAAGACTTCAACTGAGGAATCACAAGTTCCTCAACAAACGAGAATCGCAATTCTCTTACAAACACAAAACAAACTCACTTTACAAAGTACTCCTCAATGAGTAGATATGAGTAGAAATAGTACGCTCAAGATCACAACAACTTAGCTCAATAGAATGGCTCTTCAAAAAGCTTTATGGATGAATGAAAATGATGATCAATGTAAGAAAGCTTTTAGCAATGAAAATACTTAAATTGTATATGTTGTTGTTGTGAAAACACTGAGTTAAGCCTGTATTTATAGGTGAAAAACTCAGTCTTACCGTTGTCTAATTGCCAATTAAGGATTGCTGAAATTACTCAGTGACAATCGATTGTCAAGACTAAACAATCGATTGTTTGCCTATCAGATCAAAAATTCAATCCCAGATTTTACGTCAACAATCGATTACTTCAAATCAATAATCGATTATTTATAACGTTAAAAAATCCTTTCCAATTTTTGGCATAAAACATCGATTATCAGGAAATCAACAATCGATTATTTTAACAACGTTCAGAAAATCTTTTCCAGATTTTACGCAAAACATCGATTGTTAAATATCAACAATCGATTACCTGAAGGTAATTTGAAAATGTATGACAACGGTTAGTTCCAACAATCGATTATCAAATAGAACAATCGATTATAAATTAATTTCAAAACTTACTGTCTCATATATAATCGATTAGCAAAAGCCATAATCGGTTATTAATTAATTTCAAAACTTTCTGTCTCGTATATAATCGATTATCAAAAGCCACAATCGATTATTAATTTATTTAAAAACACTGGGAGACATTTTTCTCATTCTAATCGATTACCATTAGTTCATAATCGATTTTTCTGAGTTTTGAAAGCTTTGCCTCAGTTAACAATCGATTATCAAAAGTACACAATCGATTGTTATGCAGTTTGCAAAAACCTGATGTTAACTGACTTACTCACAATCGATTATCATTAATTCACAATCGATTGTCATGCAGTCTTGGCTTAGAGATACTCGATTATCATAAGTACATAATCGATTATCTTAGCCCAGATTTTTGAGGCATGTTTGAAAAACATTTTAACAAATATAAATATGCATAGTTTAAAATCATTTGACACTTAAGTTAGATATGCATGATTTTGGAAAAATAATTTTAGTAGAGAAGCCATGTTATGAGCCAAGATTGAGGAATCAAGATCACAATTAATATTGACTCAATTATAACATTTCTAAACTTTGTCTTGAGCTTCTTGTAATGCATCCATTTTGTGCTTGTCCTTGAGCACTGCTATATATCGCTTATTGCTTTGTTTGACATTCATCAAAACCTACAAAAGAACACACGTTTAGTATATTGCATTTGAAACGTGTTTCCAACAATTTCCCCCTTTTTGATAATGGCAAACATAAGCGGGATATATGCAATAATTATTTTGATAATCCAAGACAAGAGTAAAGTATGCAATTTGATGTTCCCCCTCAATTCATGTTCCCCCTCACTTTAAGCATGAATGAAGTTGAGAGTGATATAGCATACTTCTTGATATCCCGTTTCTTCCCCCTTTTTCCATTAGCAAAAATTTACACAAGGGAAGAATATGAAAAAAATGTGAAATAAACACAAGTTTATTTATTGGAAAATTAAGATAGAGGAAGTAATCGATTATTGATACAGTAATCGATTGTTTGACGGCGATTTTCCTGTAGAATACTTGAGTATTTTGCGTCATGCTTTTTTTTTTTTTTTTTTTTTTTTATGATCCCCTTTTCTTTAGGGTGATACCTGCAAAAAAAATGTTAGACGCCTCCGACGCTCAAGTTAGAAATTATGTAAGAAATAAAATGCAATGCATGACTTAGATCAACGTGGAGTCAAGGATTCCGAGTTCACTACGAATTCGGAAGAAGGACTCTTTATCTAAGGGCTTTGTAAAGATGTCTGCCAATTGGCTTTTTGTTTCAACAAATTCAATTTTGACATCGCCTTTTAGAACGTGATCTCTAATAAAATGATGTCTAATTTCAATGTGTTTTGTTCGCGAGTGAAGAATGGGATTCTTCGTCAAGCATATGGCACTAGTGTTGTCACATCTAAGAGGAATGTGATCAAGACGTAGGCCATAGTCCAAGAGTTGTTGTTTCATCCATAGGATTTGAGCGCAACAACTCCCCGCGGCTACATATTCAGCCTCGGTTGTGGACAACGCAACACTAACTTGCTTCTTACTAAACCAAGAAACTAAAGCGCTACCGAGCAAGTGGCAAGTGCCGCTAGTGCTCTTGCGATCCAATTTGCATCCAGCAAAATCGGAGTCGGAATAGCCAATAAGTTGGCATGAAGAACCTTTGGGGTACCATAGACCCACATTGGTAGTACCGACAAGATACCTTAGAATCCGCTTTACCGCAGTAAGGTGAGACTCTTTTGGACATGATTGATAACGGGCACAGACGCACACGCTAAACATGATGTCCGGACGACTAGCAGTAAGATAAAGAAGAGAGCCAATCATACCTCGGTACTTTTTGATGTCGACTTCCTTACCTTTTTCATCTTTGTCGAGATGATCGGATGTGCTCATGGGAGTTGCTATTTCCTTTGCATTGTTCAAGTCAAAACGTTTAAGCAGTTCTTTGCAATACTTGCTTTGACAAATGAATGTACCTTCCTTCATTTGTTTTACTTGTAATCCCAAAAAGAATTGTAACTCACCCATCATGGACATCTCAAATTCGCTAGTCATTAAGTTTGAAAATTCCTTGCATAGAGCATTGTTAGTAGCACCAAAAATGATATCATCTACATATATTTGAACTAGCAAGATATCATTGTTTTCATGCTTGACAAATAAAGTTGTGTCAACTTTTCCACGAATAAAATTATTTTCTAAAAGAAATTTACTCAACCTTTCATACCAAGCTCGAGGAGCTTGTTTAAAACCATAAAGGGCCTTTTTGAGTTTGAAAACATGATTGGGAAAATTAAAGTCTTCAAAACCGGGGGGTTGCTTTACAAAAACTTCTTCTTGGATAAAACCATTTAAAAAGGCACTTTTCACATCCATTTGATATAAAATGAAATTCATAGAAGATGCAAAAGCAAGCAACAAACGGATGGCCTCTAATCTAGCTACCGGAGCATATGTCTCATCATAATCAATCCCTTCTTCTTGATTATAGCCTTGAGCCACAAGCCTAGCTTTGTTTCTAGTGATTATGCCATTTTCATCTAATTTATTTCGAAAAACCCATTTCGTACCAATTATGGTATGACCTTCGGGTCTTGGCACCAAATCCCAAACGTTGTTACGTTTGAATTGGTTAAGCTCCTCTTGCATTGCCAAGGTCCAAAATTCATCCCCAATTGCTTCAGAGATGGTTTTGGGTTCAATTTGAGAAACAAACGCAGTAAGATCTAAGGTATTTCTAAGGGAGCTCCGGGTACTTACCTTTCCTCCAACGTCGCCTATTACCTGATCGAGAGGATGGTCTTTGACTGTCCTCCATTCTGTTTGCTCTTTTGGTTCATTTTCCGATTGAGGAGCTTCTTCAATTTGTTGTTCCACCGTTTTGTCAATTTCTTTCCTTGGTGGTTCTTCTTGAATTTTGTCCTTTAGGCTTTCCAGAATACCTGAAAGATCAAGACCACAATCCTTTCTCGCCAAGCGAGTATTATCTTCGGAAAATACAATATGAGGAGATTCCTCTACAACTTGGGTTCTTTTATTAAAAACCCTATAAGCTTTACTACGAGAAGAATAGCCAATGAAGATACCTTCATCCGACTTTGCATCAAATTTTCCTAGTTGGTCCTTTCCATTGTTATGCACAAAACATTTACAACCAAAAACACGTAAATGTGAAATGTCAGGTTTTCTACCTTTGTAGAGTTCATATGGGGTTTTTAAGAGTATCGGCCGAATTGCTACTCTATTCAAAACATAGCATGCGGTACTCACGGCGTCTGCCCAAAAGTGTTTGGGAATCTTAGCTTCGTCGAGCATGGTTCTAGCCATCTCTTCGAGACTCCTATTTTTCCTTTCCACCACCCCGTTTTGTTGTGGTGTACGTGGAGCGGAAAAGGTATGCTCGATTCCGAGTTCATCACAAAAATCCGCAAAGAGATTGTGATCAAACTCTCCCCCATGATCACTTCTAATGGAAGTGACAGTTGATTCCTTTTCATTTTGAACTCTTTTAAGAAAAAGCTTGAAGCTAAGAAATGCATCACTTTTATGTGCAAGAAATAATGTCCATGTAAATCTAGAGAAGTCATCAACAATTACAAAAGCATATCTATTTCTTCCTAGACTTTCGATGCGGGATGGTCCGAATAAATCCATATGCAATAGTTGTAAAGGTCTAGAGGTTGAAACAACATTTTTGGATTTAAAAGATGCTCTTGTTTGCTTCCCCTTCTGACATGAGTCACAAATAGTATCACTTTCAAATTTTAAGTTAGGAAGACCAATCACTAGATTTTGAGAAATTAATTTATTTAAAAGATGCATGTTCATATGAGCTACTCTACGATGCCACAACCACACATTATCATCTTTGCTCAACAAACAATCAACATACTCGGATGAGGAGTTTTCAAGATCAACCATGTAAATATTGTCAACTCTAAAACCACGTAGAATAATCTTGAAATCACTACGTCTAAACACTAGACACTCATCTGAATCAAACAACGCAAGATTTCCCTTGTCACATAATTGACTTATGCTCAAGAGATTATGCTTTAAACCTTTGACAAGTAATATATGCTTTATAGAGGATTTTTCATTCTTACCGACTGATCCGATGCCAATAATTTGTCCTTTATTGTTGTCACCGAATACAACGCTTCCTCCTTCTTTGTGCTCTAGTTGAAGGAATTTGGATTCGTCTCCTGTCATGTGTCTGGAGCATCCACTGTCAAGGTACCATAGTACACTTGATCCCTTCAAGCACACCTACAAGGCAAATTAATATTCTTTAGGTACCCATACCATTTTGGGTCCTTGGGGGTTAGGCAAATAACGACCATAATAATATGAAGAATCTCTATGCTTTGTAAAACACATAGGTGCAATATGACCTATACAATTGCAGTAATGACATACTACGTTCGGGTTGTGTTGATGCCTAGGTTGAGCCAACAAAGTTCTAGGCGAATGAAAATGATTAACACTAGATATATTGTTCCCATTTCTAGTATAATATCTAGATGGTCTAAAGTCATTAGTGCTAGACTTGTTGAAGGACCTAGTGTCATGTCTAGGTGGTCTAAGCTCGTTCCTAGAGTTATTTCTTGGTTGCCGAAAATTACTATTTGTAGGCTTGTTTGCAAGAATCCTAGATTTGGATCTAGGTTGTCTAAAGATATTAGTTCTACCCTTATTTTCATACATTCTAGCATAATGTCTAGGTGGTGTAGTGGAGTTTTTGTTTTTATGCCGTTGATTTTTCTTAGGCGATTCTTTTTCACCAACTTTAAGAACTTCTTTACTACGAGTTTCTAAAGTTTTCCTAAGTTCTGTGTTTTCTAGTTTTAAGGACTCACAAGTAGTACAAGTAAAACAATTATCAACACAAGAGGCTTCATGCATGGTCTTGATGACTTGTCTAAGTTCTATACTATCATTTAACAAAAATTGATTTTCATTTGCAAGATTCTCGTTATCACGAGACAGATTTTCAACCCCTTTTTGAGCTAAAGAAAGACGTTCTTCGAAGTCCTTGTCTTTTAAAAAGAGTTGTTTTTGAAAATCCTCTCCTTGTAGAGAAAGAGTCCTTTGTAAATCTTTAATAGTCTTAGAAGCATTTACCAACTCATCATGCAGTTTGTTATAAGCAATTTGTATATCGTTAGATGTACTTACCTCGTCTTTTTCGTCTGCCATGAGGCACTGACCAGTTGATTCATCGTTTGTGCTGACCGCTTTTTGAGGCGTGTTTTCGTGCAATTCCTCAAGTTTGTCCCACATTTCCTTAGCAGTTTTATAGTGGGAGATTTTTCGCCAAAGTTCCTGATTCAAGGCGTTATGAAATATATTCATAGCTTTAGTGTTGTATTCACTTACCTTATCTTTCCCGACTTTTGTCGTCAGTTGATCACTGTGTTTAATAGCTTGCCATAGATACAAATCGTTTGCCATTGTAAAAACTTGCATCCGATATTTCCAGACTGAGTAGTCGTTTTCGTCTAATATTGGAGGTGACATGCTGCATTCTCCTTCACCTATTCCTGCAAAGAAATTTAGAGTAGAAGCCATGGATGGTTCTCTCAAACGGTTAGGTTTTTCAGAGAGTATGGCTCTGATACCAATTGTTGGAAATAACGCTTTACGCTAGAGGGGGGGGGGGGTGAATAGCGTTTTAAAAATATTAAGCGTTTTAGTGCGGAATTTAAAAACTTTGCAGAAATTAAAACAAGTGCAGTAAAATAAACTTACACAATGATGTATCCTGGTTGGCCACAAACGTGGTTAGTCCAGTCCCCGAGAGACTCTCTCGAGATTTCCACTAAACTTGTCAAGCTTACGGGTGCTTAACAAACCGTTACAGCTGAGGACACAAGCCTCACCTAGGTGCTCGGGGATCACAATCCCAAAGACTTCAATTGCTCGGGGATACCAATCCCAAAGACTTCAATTGCTCGGGGATAACAATCCCAAAGACTTCAATTGCTCGGGGATAACAATCCCAAAGACTTCAACTGCTCGGGGATAACAATCCCAAAGACTTCAACTGCTCGGGGATAACAATCCCAAAGACTTCAACTGAGGAATCACAAGTTCCTCAACAAACGAGAATCGCAATTCTCTTACAAACACAAAACAAACTCACTTTACAAAGTACTCCTCAATGAGTAGATATGAGTAGAAATAGTACGCTCAAGATCACAACAACTTAGCTCAATAGAATGGCTCTTCAAAAAGCTTTATGGATGAATGAAAATGATGATCAATGTAAGAAAGCTTTTAGCAATGAAAATACTTAAATTGTATATGTTGTTGTTGTGAAAACACTGAGTTAAGCCTGTATTTATAGGTGAAAAACTCAGTCTTACCGTTGTCTAATTGCCAATTAAGGATTGCTGAAATTACTCAGTGACAATCGATTGTCAAGACTAAACAATCGATTGTTTGCCTATCAGATCAAAAATTCAATCCCAGATTTTACGTCAACAATCGATTACTTCAAATCAATAATCGATTATTTATAACGTTAAAAAATCCTTTCCAATTTTTGGCATAAAACATCGATTATCAGGAAATCAACAATCGATTATTTTAACAACGTTCAGAAAATCTTTTCCAGATTTTACGCAAAACATCGATTGTTAAATATCAACAATCGATTACCTGAAGGTAATTTGAAAATGTATGACAACGGTTAGTTCCAACAATCGATTATCAAATAGAACAATCGATTATAAATTAATTTCAAAACTTACTGTCTCATATATAATCGATTAGCAAAAGCCATAATCGGTTATTAATTAATTTCAAAACTTTCTGTCTCGTCTATAATCGATTATCAAAAGCCACAATCGATTATTAATTTATTTAAAAACACTGGGAGACATTTTTCTCATTCTAATCGATTACCATTAGTTCATAATCGATTTTTCTGAGTTTTGAAAGCTTTGCCTCAGTTAACAATCGATTATCAAAAGTACACAATCGATTGTTATGCAGTTTGCAAAAACCTGATGTTAACTGACTTACTCACAATCGATTATCATTAATTCACAATCGATTGTCATGCAGTCTTGGCTTAGAGATACTCGATTATCATAAGTACATAATCGATTATCTTAGCCCAGATTTTTGAGGCATGTTTGAAAAACATTTTAACAAATATAAATATGCATAGTTTAAAATCATTTGACACTTAAGTTAGATATGCATGATTTTGGAAAAATAATTTTAGTAGAGAAGCCATGTTATGAGCCAAGATTGAGGAATCAAGATCACAATTAATATTGACTCAATTATAACATTTCTAAACTTTGTCTTGAGCTTCTTGTAATGCATCCATTTTGTGCTTGTCCTTGAGCACTGCTATATATCGCTTATTGCTTTGTTTGACATTCATCAAAACCTACAAAAGAACACACGTTTAGTATATTGCATTTGAAACGTGTTTCCAACAATGTTTATGAGAGAGTATGTCCCCCAAACTCTCAGGGATGCATGGCACACAGAGTTTGAGCATTAGCTCTAGGGTGCTATGACCATTTTGGAGTATTCTATCAGTTATACCAGGTTGGCCAAACATGCATCGGCTTTGGTTGATACAGTCCATGAGAGAGTTCGCAGGTTCATTGAAGGTCTTATCCCACCCATCAGATCTAGCATGGCTCGAAAGTTGGAGATGAACATCCTTTAGCAGCAGGTAGTGAGCATTGCTAGGAGGGTCGAGGGTATACTTACTAGGGAACGAGGGGAGAGAGAGGCCAAAAGATCTCAAGAGTCGAGTCACTACTCTAGTGCCCTTACTGCAGCAGCCGATCGATATGGTAGGCGTTTTGTGGGTTGCCTCGTTCATTCTGCTCTTCTAGCAGCCAGCAGTGCTCCAGCTCCGCCTATACCTCAAGAGCCTTATTATGCTCCTCCAGTTTCTAGCGTGTCTCCTGTGTGGGGTGCTTCTAGGGGTCAGTCTAGCAGACTCGGTACTAGATAGTCACAACCTGCGCATCCTCCCAAATCTTTTTTTGAGTATGGCGATATACACCATATGGTTAGGGACTGCCCCAGACTTGGTAGGGGTGCATCTTCACAGTCTGCTCAGCCAGAACGTGCTTCTCAGAGTTCTAAGGCCATGATCGCAGCTCCAGCTGCCACCCTATCAACCCAGCCAGCCAGGGGCAGAGGTCGGGGAGATAGAGGTCGCCCTCGAGAGAGGGGAAAGGCTAGATATTAAGTTATTCCTACTCACACCGAGGTTGTTGCCTCCTATTCTATCATTACATGTAGTATATTGGCTAGTCACAGAGAGGCATCGGCTTTATTCGATCCAGACTCTTCATATTCTTATGTGTCTTCTCAGTTTTCTCCGCATTTGGGCGTAGGCCGAGATTCATTGAGTTCTCCTATTTATGTTTCTACTCCCGTGGGAGATTTTCTTATTGTGGACCGCATTTATCGGTCATGTTTGGTTACTATTTGTGGTTTTGAGACCAGAGCAAATTTATTGTTACTCGGTATGGTTGACTTTGATATTATTTTGGGCATGGACTAGTTGTTGCCCCATCATGCTATTCTTGATTGTCACACCGACCGTGACACTGGCTATGCCAGGTATTCCGCGTATTGAGTTGAGTGGTACTTTTGATCACACTCCCAGTAGAGTTATCTCTTTTCTTAAAGCTAAGCATATGGTTGAGAAGGGGTGCACCACATATTTAGCTTATGTGATAGATGTCAGTGCTGATAGCCCTTCTGTTTATTCTGTCCTAGTGGTACGGGATTTTCCCGATCTGTTTCTAGCTTATCTTCTGGGTATGCCACCTGATAAAGACATTGATTTTTGTATTGATTTGTTGCCGGTCACTCAACCCATTTCCATTCCTTCGTATCGTATGGCTCCTCCTGATTTGAAGGAGTTGAAGGATCAGTTACATGAATTGTTTGATAAGAGTTTATCTGACCCAGTGTTTTACCGTGGGGTGATCCTATCTTGTTTGTAAAGAAAAGGGATGGTTCTATGCGCATGTGCGTCTATTATTGTCAGTTGAACAAGGTTACAGTGAAGAACTATTATCCTTTGCCTCGTATTGATGATATATTTGACTAGCTTCAGGGCGCACAAGTGTTTTCGAAGATTGATTTGAACTCAGGTTATCACCAGTATAAGATTTGGGAGCCAGATATTCCAAAGACTGCTTTCAGAACTCGGTATGGTCATTACGAGTTTCTTGTTATGTCATTTGTTCTGACCAGTGCCCCACCAACTTGAAGCATTTGATGCACAATGTATTCAGGCCCTATCTCGACTCATTCATCATTATTTTCATAGATGATATTCTTGTATACTCCCGGAGTCGGGAAGATCATGAGAAACACCTGAGGACAGTGCTTCAGATCCTGAGAGAGAAGAAATTATATGCAAAGTTCTCAAAATGTGAGTTTTGGTTCTATGTCATTCCTAGGCCACGTGGTATTGAGTGAGGGTATTCGGGTGGATCTGAAGAGGTGGAGGCTGTGCAGAGTTGGCCCAGACCCTCCTCAGCTACAGAGATTCGCAATTTCCTTTGTTTTGGCGGGTTATTACCGTTGTTTTGTGGAGGGGTTTTCATCGATTGCAGCCTATATGACTAGATTGGCCCAGTAGGGTGCTCCATTTCAGTGGACAGATGAGTGTGAGACGAGCTTTCAGAAGCTCAAGACATCTTTGACTTCAGCCCCTATTCTTATATTGCCCACTGGTTCGGGGACGTTTATTGTGATGCCTCACAGGTAGGACTTGGAGCGGTGTTGATGCCGGGAGGTAGGGTGATTGCCTACACATCCAGATAGTTCAAGATTCATGAGAAAAATTACACTGTCCATGACCTTGAGTTAGATGCTATTGTTTTTGCCTTGAAGATCTGGCGTCATTATTTGTACAGTATGCCTTGTGAGATTTATATGGATCATCGGAGTGTACAATACTTAGTCAAGCAAAAAGATCTGAACTTGCGTCAGATAAGGTGGTTGGAGTTACTGAAGGATTATGATATTACTATTCTTTATCACCCGGGCAAGGCCAATGTGGTAGCCGATTGAGTCGCTGGGCGAAGAGTTTGGTATATTTACCAACTTCAGAGAGACATTTGATGATGGACGTTCAGGCCTTAACCAGTCAGTTCGTGAGGTTCGATCTTCCGGAGCCCAATCGGGTTCTAGCCTGTGTGGTTTCTCGGTCTTCACTGTTTGATCGTAGCAGGGAGCGATAGTTTGACGACACTCATTTGCTTGTCCTTAGGGACACGATTCAGCATGGAGATGCCAAGGATGTGACCATTGGAGATGACGGGGTATTGAGGATGCAGGGTTAGATCTGTGTACCCAATGTTAATGATATTCGGGAGTTGATACTTGTAGAAGCTCATAGTTCGCGGTATTCCATCCATCTGGGTGCTGCAAAGATGTATCGGGACTTGAAACTGCACTATTGGTGGAGGCGGATGAAGAAAGACATAGAAGGTTTTGTAGCTAGAGGCCTCAACTGTCAACAGGTGAAGGTTGAGCACTAGAGACTGGGTGTGTTGCTTCAGCAGATGGAGATTCCGAAGTGGAAATGGGAGAGGATCACCATGGATTTTGTAGTTGGTCTCCCTCGGACTGCGAGGAAGTTCGATGCCATTTGGGTGATTGTGGATCAGCTGACCAAGTCTGCTCATTTTATTCCTATATGTACTACTTATTCGTCAGAGCGGTTGGCAGAAATTTATATCAGGGAGATTGTGCGCCTGCATGGTATCCCAATTTCTATTATTTTAGACAGAGGTACTCAGCTTACATCGTGGTTCTAGAGAGCTTTCAGCAGAAGTTGGGTACTCGGGTGACAATGAGCATAACATTTCACCCCCTTGCGGATGGACAGTCCGAGTGCACCATTCAGATTCTTGAGGATATGCTTTGTGCATGCGTGATTGAGTTTGGAGGGTCTTGGAATCAGTTCTTGCCACTGGCAAAGTTTGCCTACAAGAATAGTTACTTGTCTAGCATTCAGATGTTGCCGTATGAGGCTTTATATGGTAGGAGATACAGATCCCCGGTGGGTTGGTTTGAGCGGGGTGAGGCCAAGCTATTAGGCACTGATTTAGTCCAGGATGCGGTAGGAAATGTTAAGGTGATTCAGGACAGATTCCGTACAACCTAGTTCAGAAAGAAGCGTTACAGGGACCAGAAGGTTCGTGATGTTTCTTTTATGGTTGGTGAGCGGGTTCTGCTTCGAGTTTCTCCTATGAAAGGCATCATGAGGTTTGGAAAGAAAGGGAAGTTGAGCCTGAGATTTATTGGCCCTTTTGAGATTTTGAAATGAATTGGGGAGGTGTCTTATGAGCTTGCCTTACCTCCAAGCCTGGCAGGATTTCATTTGGTATCTCATGTCTCGATGCTCCGGAGATATCACGGTGGCCCGTCGCACGTGTTGGATTTCAGCTCGGTCTAGTTAGACAAGGATGTATCTTATACTGAGGAGCCAGTGGCTATATTTGACAAGCAGATCAGAAAGTTGAGGTCAAATAACATCACTTCAGTAAAAGTTGAGTGGCGGGGTTAGCCGGCCAAGGATTTGACTTGGGAGACAGAGCGGGGTATGCACAGCTGATACCCTCATCTTTTCACTACTTCAGGTATGTTCTCTATGCTCGTTCCAAGATGAACAATTGTTTAAGTGTAGGAGGATGTAATGACCCGACCGGTTGTTTTCGGAATTTATGCCCCGTTCCCCTATTAACTGCTTCCCCTAAGTTCATTTCTGCTATTTTAGTTTGTCAGGATGTTCGGTATTGGGTTTCGGAGAGTTTTGGGACATTTAGTCCCTAAATGAGAGCTTAAGTGTTGGAAAGTGGTTTGTAGTCGGAACAGTCTGAAGATGACCTTGGATAGGAAAATCAATGGTTCTGTTAGCTCTGTTAGGTGATTTCGGGTTTGGGAGCGTGTTCAGAATTTATTTTGGAAGTCCGTAGCTCATTTAGGCTTCAAATGCCGAAGTTTGTATTTTTGAAGTTTCCGGTCTGATAGCGAGTTTATGATTCGAGGGGTCGGAATGAAATTTTGGAAGTTTCTATAGCATCGTCCTGTTATTTGGGACACGAGTGCAAACTTTCAAGTCAATTGGACGTGTTTTGGTTAGGTTTTTTATCGAAAGGGAGTTTTGTTGAAATTTGAAGTTCTTAGGTTCAAATCATTGATTAATTCTAGTTTCCGGCATTGTTTTAGGTGGTTTAAGGATTGATACAAGTTAGGATGATGATATGGGATATTTCCATAGGTTTGGTTGAAGTCCCGAGGGCCTCGAGTGAGTTTCGGATGCTCTACGGAGCATTTTTGGAGTTTGAAATATTGCAGAAAATCCATTCAGCTGTTATAGACTTTTCCTTCTCTGTGATCGCATCCATTCCCATGCGATCGCGTAGTGTAATTTCAGAGGGGAACCAATTTCCTTCAATGCGATCGCATAGCATTTCCTTCCCCCTTCTACGCGTTCGCATTAGTCTCTTAGTGTTTGCATAGTAGAAGTTAGAGCTGGGCCTCATTGCCAAATCCTTCTATGCGATCGCATAGCCCAGTACGCGATCGCATAGCCCAGTCCACGATCGCATAACTTAGCTTCTTCCTCTTCTGTGATAGCAGGCCTCTGTCTGCGTTTGCATAGACCAATTTCTGGGCTTTTAAATTTTACTCTACGTGATCGCATCCCAACTCATGCGATTGCATTGAACAAATCACTAGGCAGTTATGAACATTTCATAACTAAGGGTTAGCCATCTTTATCAAAATACAAGTTTGGGAGCTCGGATTTGGGAGCAATTTTGAAGGTTTTTCGAAGGTAATCATTGGGTAACTATTCTCTACTCTCTTAAGCTTAAAACCCACTAATCTAATAACGAATTCATCCTTAATTTTGAATTTTTGAATGAAAATTGGGGAAAACTTCTTAGACCTAGCTATTGGATTTTGGGTGGGCATTTGACCTCTGATTTAGGAAATTTTTATATGGTTAAACTCATAAGAGAATGAGAGTTCTGAAAATTTTAAAACTATTCGATTCCGAGACATTGACTTGAGGGGCGTTTTGGTCATTTTACTTATTTTTGAGCTTTGATTTTAATAGTGGAATCAGTTGCTTGCGATGTTATTTATATTATTTAATTGAATTGAATAGATTTGGGCCATTTGGAGTCGGATACTTGTGGCAAGGTCGCGATTCCTCATTGATTATTGAGCTGGTTCGAGATAAGTGGCTTGTCTAACTTTGTGTGGGGGATATTTTCCCCTTAGGACTTGATATTTGGTGATTCAGAGCCTTGTACGTGATGTGACAAGCGCGTATTTGTGCTAATCGTTGAACACCCAGTTTTTTACTTAAAATGATCAAGTTTCTATATCTTTCTTTCTTGCTTTGTTAATTGCCACATAGCCTGTGGTAGCCTAGAAAAGCATGCTAGTTGATTTAATAGGTTAAATTTCTTAAATTGCCTTGTTGTGTTATGTGAAGCATTTTAGTCTAGATTTTTTTTGGCAATCCACTAGGCAAATGCCTAGGGTTAATTTTCATTTATAAAAAGAAAATGAAAATTACAACAGATAGGACAATACGATAAGGGGGAGAGGCACCAGTATTGTCACCCATATAACAATACCCGGCAGAAACATTACCTTATAAATCCTATCGAGTCCCGAAAAAGCCTCAAGAAATAGAAAGCACGAAAAAAGAAAAAAAAGAAAATCAAATACAGACATGATCATCACAGAGTTTATAACGAACTCTGTGATGATAATACACCGATGAATATTAACGTGATGGTAAAGAAAGAGGATATGTTGCTTTCTTTTCACCATATTTGTGAACAATTTTCTCAATATGGCTTTAAAAATCACGCTTGTTCCTCGAACGATTAGGCTTTATTACGGATGGATGCATGGCTTGTTTTTCTTTGCGATTCTCATCGGAGGTCTCCGTATGTTAGCGTCTACACATATCCTGCCATCACAACTTCTATCTCTTTCACGAGATTTCTTACTTGCTTTACTATCCATTGGTGATAAGTCTCCATTTTTCGAGGCTTCTGCTCGACAATGAGATAAGATATCTTCCTCCTCCCCTTCTTCGTAAATATGTCTTCCTATCTCCTCATTTAGAAATTGACTATTCTGGAGGTTGACTTGTGAAGTAGTTAACACAATCTGTTGTTGTCCCTTCTCCAAAGATGTGGTTGACTTAGAAGGTACAATCTGATTGTGGAAACCTATAGGCATTGATGTTGCAATTCGATTAGCAACTGAAGTTTCACCTGGTTTTGTAGTATTTCTTTGAAAAAATACTGGAACATTATTGTTCAAATTGGTCCTTCTGTTTGCGACTGTTTGCATATTAGCAGTGCACTTAACTGACGCTAACATCCTTTGAGTTTTGTACTGATCCTCACTATCCTCTCCAACAGAGTCGTCCTCAAAATCTTGGTCATCGTTTGAAGACGAAAAAGCAGCGAATCCTTCTCCCCATCCCTCCTCGTCGTCATAATCTCATTGGTCTTTCCACAATTTTGATTTGATGACCATGTCCCTCATTGGAACTTGTTTGTTAATTGCAGGGGATGATGAAGGATCTCCATAGAATTAGCTAATTATCGGCTTCTCTCCAGTCATGGATCTCTTCTCAACATTAAAATTTGAAAGTGCAGCAATTGAACTTGAGTTTGTATGTGTAGCTGGGCACTTTTCAGAGATATGCATTTTGTTTTTGGATTGTGAAGTTGGATTTCTGTTGGATATCGATGGGCAGGTATTTGTTGTATGTTGAACGACTTCAAGAGTTTGTTGAGACACATCCTCAAGTTGTAAATGCAAATCACTTAGAATGAAATTAACTGTAGCTGCTGGAGCAGTGACCTGGCTGCCTTGTTGAGTAATTTCAAATTGACGAGAGATATGATGATGGTATAGATTATGAGCACCCTCATCTTCTGTAAGACTTGATGATTGTCTGACAGCATCAAAATTAGTATTCCCTGTTTTAGCTCGATCATCAGGATATTGCAAAGGATTTTCCAGTTGTAATGAAATAGAGTGTGCATCAATTGGTTCGTTATTTATCGGCCTATTGGAACTGATGTTGTCCTCAGCAGCAACATCTATTTTGGTGTGCTTAACCAAATCAGATGTTTTACTCAGTTTTGTGTGATGTTGTCCAGAATTTTTTGAACTATCCATTTCATTTGTTACTGTCGACATCTCCCTTGATTTAATTGACATAACATATTGATTATTGATAGAAGTGTAGAAATCCGATGCCTCCATATTATCTCCTTTTCTTGTCCAACCAGTGAGCTGTTATTGACTATCTGCTGCTGGTCGATCTGCTTCACTTGACTTCTTTTTTGCATTGTCAGTTTTACAATGTGAGGTCTCACCCTTTGAACTTGGAAGGGATTGTGCAGGATCAAAATCAGATTTTTGGCTCCTATCTGTCTGTTGCATCTAATAAGTTGTCCTTCACGAGTAGCCAACTGCCGAGCCTGTGCATTAGGAATTTTGTGGTCTGCTATAATCTGCATTGCCCCAGGTATTACTGCAGAATCAGATCGAGCAAAAACTTCATTCACCCCCGCATTATGTTCTGTAGTCGCTCCTACTTGTGCATATCTGAGGACATTGACAGTAGGCAGAGCTGCTGGATTAGACAATTCACTACATTGTTGTGGTCCAGTAATTTGTGAAACGTCACAGTAACTTGGAGCTGCCACTAATTCAGATGAAGCACCAGTTGGATCAGTAGTAACATTCAAAGCCACAGAATCTTCAATGTTAGTACCATTTGCTTTGTCAAACAATGTACTCTTGTGTTTGTTATCAACCTTTAACCATAACTGCTGCTCGATGGAATCTACCAAATTCTGGACAGAATTATTTTCAGCTGAAGCACCAGTTGGATCAGAACTAACATTCAAAGCCACAGAATCTTCTATGTTAATACCATTTGCCTTGTCAGACAATGTACTCTTGAGCTTGTTATCAACCTTTAACAATAACTGCTGCTCGATGGTTTTATCTTGACTACAAACATCTACCAAATTCTGTACATAATTACTTTTGATGTCACCTTCTGCATCAGAATAGGCAGCAGAAGGTTTCACAATTGACATTCCATTAACAGATTGGTTTTCACTTACACCATTCAAATCAGTGTGTAATGGTACTGTATTTTTTCTTTTGGTAATCTGTATCCCGTTACCATTTTGAATTGAACTAACTTTAATAGTTTGGACACCAGAGCCCGAATCTAGCATCCTATCAGTTCGACGACCTGCAAGATTAGCATTCAAGTAGTCCATGGCATCACCTTCTAATTTAGACAATCTTCCCCTACCATTTGAATCACTAGTATGAACTGTTGCTCCATTTTTTGAAATCCATCGACACGATTTAACATTATGTCCTTGGCGATTACAGTTCTTGTAGTATGGAGGAAGATTATCAAACACGATCTTCTGGTCTAAATCTTCTACTTTTCCAGATTTTGAGTCTACTATCTTGATCTTTATTTGCGTTGGATGTTTGTCCAGTAGATTGATCAGTACTTTAACTCTTGCCGTACTTGGTCGTGTTCGATGTTTAGTAGCTTTATCTACTGCAATAGGCTTTCCTACTGCTGATGAGTTGGACAGTAACGTTTTGTTGGCAAACAGATTTGCAAGCAGATCGGGAAGGGAGATCCATACCACAGGCTTTGACGTTTCTTCTCGCGGATTAAATCCCATTGTCCATGGGAATGTCCTAAAGAAGAACTCTTCTCCTTTAGCCTTTACATAGCCAGTTGTTCTTGACACCACCTGAGCATAATCTTCAAACAAATCAAATCTTACAAGAATGTGACGATATTCTAGCTGTCCGATGTTGCAACTTCCCTTGACACCGAGTTGATTCGGCATAATCTGCCTCAGCTCCTGAAGTTCTGGATTTCCGTATGATAATTTGATTATCACAGCTTGTTGAAGACCTTCCTCCCTTGTGAATGAATTTACTTCATCCACTGTGAATTCAACCATCGGCAAACCTTGATCGAACGAAGCTGTACAGAGCTCCAGCTTTGATTTTGTCTCGGTAGTTTGCTATCCAGCAAAAAGCGACGCATATGACTGTTTGAATCCATGTCCAGTTTGTTTTTCTGAGATGATTTTAGAAGCCTCTCCCACAACACAAGGCTGGGGAGAGGGCGACGCTTCCATTAGATTCAATATTCAAAACTCAAACAGAAAACATTCCTTCCGTGAAATCGGAAAGGAATTGAGCTGGAAATCTGGAAATTGATGAGGTTACTATAGATCGAAAATAAGATCTGAGATGTAGAAGAAATGGTTACAGATATGATTAAAAAATCAATTTAGAACTGTTCGCAAGAAGAAGGGGATTATGTGACTCCAAAATTGCAACAATCCACCACAATTCCGGTGATAATAGTGACGAATTCACTATTCCAATGAACAGTTGTTTTAGCTTCTCAATCTCTTCTCATGAAAGACTTTCCCTACCGTACCGTACTAAGCTACCTAGATTCCTTGTTATCTTGGTGTTTAATTCGGTTTTCGATTATTCTTTGGTTTTGGTTGCGTATTTATATTTGGGACTATGGATGTGGGATTCCGTTAGCTCCCCTCTGTTTGTTTACTTTGAAATTGCGGGTTCGATTCCTGATAGATCCCCCTGCACATTTACTTTGGGACTATGGGTTAGATTCTCGGTACATCCCCCTGAACATTGGTAGTCGGACTATGGGACAGTATCACGGGAGATCATTCGAGCATACTTATATGATGGACTACGGGAGGATATCCCATGAGATCCACTAGAAAGTTGAGAAAGGACTGCAAGACTGTATCCTGGGAGTTCCTCATGGCATCCTTGATATTGAGCTATAATTTTCCGTGTTTATTCCTTATTTCAGTTATTTGTTGTTGACTTGTAGATTATGTCTTATTTCACTGCTGTTTCCATTATTTTACCTATTTTCATACTGCACATTATTATTATTATGTTTATCTCAGTAGGGCCATGACCTTCCTCGTCACTACCCGAGCGAGGTTAGACTTGATACTTACTGAGTACCACCGTGGTGTACTCATGATTCTTCTGTGCATGTTTTTCATGTGCAGATCTAGGTACCTCTACTCAGGCATACTATCCGTGAGGCAGGAGGACTACGGAGACTTCGAGGTAGATCTGTTGCGTCCGCAGACCGACGAGTCTCCCTCTTAACTCTATCTTTAGTACTTTGTTTTCTTTTTTTTTTCCGGTTGTTAGATATTCTGGAGTTTGGATCCTTTAATATATACCTCTATATCCTGTGTTGCCCATGATTTTTTGGGTTTTGGGAATGTTTTAGACTTTTGGTATTGAGTTGTATATGTTAAGCGGCATTCTAACAATTTCCTTTCTAGACATTTAATTTGGTTTTCTCTATTTTATGCAATTATGTTATTTCTGCAATGTATTAAGCTTACCTGGTCGTGGGGACTAGGTGCCGTCATGACATGTTCACAGTTAGTGAACTAGGATTGTGACAGGGGCTCTACGATTTAGCTTGAAGCTACCATAATAACTTTTGAACCCACAAAGATTCTTTCTTCATCCTTGACATGATCTTGCACAATCAACCTGCCAAATTTCTTGAAATCTTTTCGTTAAGCCACATTTAGATATCTGACCAATTACGGGATAGCCGGTAGAATTATTCGTAAAATCTTCGTCAACACCACACGACCACTATCCTTCTCATAGGAGATAACCCACATGTGGAAATTACATACCGACCTCTTCCAATTTTGCTGCATTGGGTACAATCACTAGGAAATCAGTAGACCATTCTAATACTGAGCTCATTCACCAGCTGTACAAGTCCATTCACTCCTCATGGACATCAACTAAAGGTGCAAAATACATTTAAATCCAAAGTCATGTTGCATTCCTCTTCATATAAAGCAAACTCCTTTTTGTCGCATCCAATCTTCCTTCGTATAGTAGCCAATATTCCTAATTAAGCCCGTATACCAAGTCATTGTCCGCCATGAAATCTCTAATCACTCTAACTTTTCCAAAGGCCTATAGTCATCCAACCACAAAACCCATATGCTGCTCTTCCAATCTCCCACTTTTGTCAAACTCACTCCTTTAAGCAAATACTCAACTCATGTTTCTCACACTTGGCCTTCTAGAAGTTTATCCACCGCAAGACACCTTCCACCTGTTCTCCCATCCTTTGGTCCCAGTTGTTGCCTTAAGTCAAGATTCATCTATAACATTTGAACCAATAGATTGCTACCAACTTTATACCCTTTCGAAGATCGTGTTTCTTGAGCCATCAACACGAGGAACATCAATTCAATCCTAAACCACCGCACACCGCAATCTCTACCCTGGCCCGAGGGAGATTTGACGAAAACCATAACACTGACGAGCTTAACACATACATCAGGAGCGATGACACCACATTACTGATGAAAATTCTTTCACGCTAAAAAATACCAAGTCTCATTACTTTATCAACCCAAGTATGAGCATTCATAGATCGATTGCCTTTTCTCCCTTGGAAATAAAATACTGAATCTCTGAATCAAACACTAAGTAAACCTCCGTCCAAGTCATTCCCTGCTTTGACATATAGACAAGAATCCTGCCATTACACAAACATTATGCGATAGCAACTCACAAATCGTCATAACAATAAATGTAAAATCTCGAGACTTTAAGTAGTACTGATACTGAGCTAAAATAACAGAACGACCTTCCGCAAGGCAACGACAATAGCCCAATCAAATACATATGGAGAAACATCCTGAACTATGTATGTGGTACCATTAGAATTCCTCAATTCCCAATTTATACACGTGCTTCACGTTGCATAAGATCGAGTAGGAAAGAAACAAAGGTATACGCCTCAAAGGAATCAAATCACACGACAAGGAATTAAGAAGGGAAGTACTCTTAACAGCCCTGTAGCCTCATGATGATAAATGTGGACGTCTCCATATAAATCCGCAAGACTCTACTAGACTTGCTAATGACTCGTGAGACCAAAGTGAACCTAGTGCTCTGATACTATGTTGTCACCATCCAAAATCCATTAAAGGTCGCGATGGCATCGAAAACTGCTACCAGGCAAGCCAACACTAAAAGTTTAATCTAAGTCTCATTTTAATATTTTGAAATCATAATTTTCCTTCAATTACATAGTAGAAGATGGAAAATTGCAGAGTAAATAACAAATAATTTTAATGCTGAACAACCCATAATCATTCCAAAATTTGATGTCACAAGAGCATGAGCATCGATTAGGAAAAATAAAATAAAATACAACATCTGTCCGAAATATAAATTTGGACAAGTAGGAAAATACAAATACTCTGAAGGACACTCTGTTGGCTGTGGATCGTAACATAAGATGCAGCTCACCTAAGTCCCCATATCAACCGTGCCACTACATCCACAAGGCCGCTAGTATATATGTTCCTGCCAACAAAATATGCAGCAAGTGTAGCATGAGTACATAAATAACGCGGACCCAGTAAGTATCCAGTCTAACCTCGAAGAAGTAGTGACTAGGGGTCGACTCCGACACTTTCTTTGGGCTATAAATAAAGTGCCAATGATATAATTTAATATGGATTAAATAGAACGGTTGTAAGCTCAATATTATGAAGTGAGCGAGCATTTCTTTTGTAGTTTAAGAAAATTCTCCAAATTTTATCTATCATCATCTAACAATTTATCTCAAGCCAATGAAGCAATATAATTTATTATAAATTTCAAAGCAATCAATTCAATCATGCGAAAATCATGCCGAGGTCGTACAACCCGATCCAATAAAAATATTTAAATTGTGCGTTGTCGAGGGTCGAATGGCGCGAACCATAGATGCATCTATTTAATCTACCAAGGTGAACACCTGCTCACATGAGAGTACTAAAAATTTATCCCGCTCGAAGAATATAATTACGACGCGATTACACTTAGATTTCTTAAGTTATTATAATATTCGTCAATTTCATTTCGAAAATACGAAGTTAAAATGAAAACTTTTTAAAATCTTAAATTCCTCATTTTCAATTCTTTTCAAGATAATTAATACGCAATCCCAATCTTGCTTCTTGAAAACAATAACCACAAATCAAATAACAATATCAGCAAGGCATGATGTAAACCTAAAACTACTTAGACATAAGCATAACTAGTAGCTATATACGGAATCTCGTCACCTCGCACGTACGTAGCACCCACAATTAGAAGCACATATTAATTTAGTTCACCTATGAGATTAATTCCCTCCTACAAGGTTATAAAGGAGACTTACCTAGCGTTGAAGTTCCATAGCCGGCTCCCAAGCCTTTCCAACAACTCAAACTGATGTCCAATGCTTCAAAACTAGTCGAGAAATGTGCAAACCTATAAAAATATACTCTAATACTCACTAAAATTCAATTTAAATAAATTCCCAACTCCTCTTGAAAAGTCGATAAAAAAATCCACGGGCCCACGTGTCCGGATTTCGAAAATTTTGAAGAAGACTTTACCCATAATACCACAAACTCAAATATATAACTTATTCCAAATTCCACGTCCAATTTCGTGGTCAAAATCCAAAAATACCAATTTCTAGTTTTTTCTTCCAAATCCCAAATTTCTAAAAACTTTCATGTTTAAATCCTTATATAATTCATGTATTTAACTTGCAATACGTGGGAATCAGTTACCTTGTGTTTCTTGATGAAAATCCCTCCTTGAGGCTCTCCAAAATAGCCTCCACCAAGTGAAAAATGGAAGAAAAATTGGCCTAGTCCTGTCTTTAAAACAATCCGCCCAGCCATCCTTCCGCACATGCGGTACATCATCCGCACCTGCAGCTCCATAGATGAGTGGCTCCTCTTCTCTTCTGCGGCTGCCCATACTTCTGTGATCAAAGAGTCTGCTTTTGAAGGCTCACCTCTGTTGTTACAGTGCCACTTCTGTGAAGCAGACCCACTCTGCTTCTTTTTGCTTTTGCAACTCTTAGCTGCTTTGTGGCTCCACAGTTGCGGCCAAAACCTTGCTTCTGCGGTTACACTGGAAGACAACAGCCCCAACATTTCTTCCAAGTCCAAACTCGATTCGTTTACCATCTGGAATCCATCAGAGGACCTCGGACCTCAACCAATTATATCAACACGTTACAAAATAGATTGCAAACTCAGTTGAGCCTTTAAATCACATCAAACAATGCCGAAACTATGAACCACACCCCAATTCAAGCTTTATGAATTTTAGAACTTCAAACTTCTTCATTCGATGTCGAAACCTCTCAAATCACATCTGATTAACCTTAAATTTTGCACAAAAGTCACATTCAACATTACAAATCTACTCCAACTTTTGGAATACTACCCGATATCAAAAATTTTATTTTCGGTCAAACTTCTCAAAAACCTTCAAATTTCAAACTTTTGTCAAGTGACCTCAAAATTACCTACGGACCTCTAAATCCACTTATTGGCATTCTCCAGTACCAGAATCACTATACAGAGCTCTTCCCACACTCAAAATATTAAAAAAAAATCAATAATATTAAAATTCACTTCACCCCAAATTTATGAATTTCTTCCACATTGCTAACTTCCACAACAGGCGTCGAAATACTCCCAGTTCATCCAAAACCCAATCCAGACATGCGCCTATGTCCGTAATCATCATACAGACCTGCTGGAACCTTCAAATCTCAATTCCGAGGCCGTTTAGTCAAAATCTCGACTTAGTCAATTCTTCCAATTTAAAGCTTATGAAATGAGAATTTAATTTCCAAATCAACTCTGAACTTCCCGAATTTAAATTCTGACCTCTCATACAAGTGATAATACCTTAGGTGAAGCTACTCATGGTCTCAAACCACTGAACATGTGCTAGAGCACAAAATGACCGGTCCGATCGTTATATATACACTTTAAGGTAAGCTTTTTGTCGCAAGGATGATTATATAATGTCAGTTAGTGATAACACTAATATTATTATGGATAAAATCCATAGGAAATGGGTTGAATCTATAATAACACCAAAAGATTAAAAGTGAGATTCTTTCAATAAGAGGTAGTCCTTTCACTTGAGCTTCATATATATATATATATATATATATATATATATATATATATATATATATATATATGTCATATTACAGTATGGGTAATATGTTTATGAGTTTTATTTGAAAGTATAATGGGATATTGTATGAACCCTAAGGGAGGGTCTTGAAAATAATATTTTGGGCAAAGAAGAAATGAATAGTGATATATTAATATAAAAGGAGTTGTTTTGAGTTTCTAATAATTTCAAGAGACTTGATAATTTAATTGATGAATGAATTGAATAGGGAATCACCATTTAGACAAGATAAATACTAGTTCTTGAAATGGGTGTTCTTCAACATAGGATTTGTTGGAGAAGTTAATGAATAATAACTTGATGATGTTAGGTAATTAATATAGTATTATTAGTGACTCCAGATGAGTATTAAATTATAAGAATGGAATTTAATAGGCTAATGGGTGGGCCCATTGGATAATTTATGATGGTTGAAGGTTTGTTGCAAAATTGTGAAACCTACATGGATATTTATTAATCTTTTTATATTTGTTTTGATGTAGTTAGGGTATCTAATGGTAGATTTTGAATTGTGGGTGATATTTGAAAATTCTAATCAATAGGAACACTGTAGTATGCTCGGAGCTTGAAGGTTGAGGCAAGTTTATTAATACTTAATCTTCTTGACGGATTTTCTCTGAAATTTGAGTTATTATGTGAGTTGGTTTGTAAACGTGCATCCATACTTGTAGGGACAAGCGGAAAAGATGTCACCATTTATTTCTAAATTATTTCTTATGAAGTGTTATGAGATTTTATAAAAGTCTTGTTTTCAAAACTTGTCGGCAAGATGGCCTTAAGAAAATTTTTATAAGTTTTATTAAAACTTATTTGTTGATAAGAGTATAAAATGCTTGAGTGTTCAATATATATTTTCATGAAAAACTTTATCTTTTGAAATTTCAACAAAGGAAGAACTTGTTGTATCTTAAGATTGATGTTAATTTCTAAAGTCTTTAATATGAAAAATGTTATTCATTTGAATAGTTTGGAATAGCTCTGAAAATCATGATTTGATAAAATAGTTCCTTTGAGGCAATTATGATATGAATCTATGTTTGAAATATAAAATATTTGAGAGTTACTAGTGGAGACAACCGAGATTGGTTCGAATGTTGAGTTAGTTACCATGGAACATGCCAGTGTAGGGACACATTCCAAGGATAAACCGAGGTTCATGGGATAAAGTCCCTACTGAGAGGACAAATGTTCATAGTTAAAGTAATGAGGTTAAGTCGACTCGTACGACACTACGTGAAGCCGCCCAGACAAATAGGGTCAAATACTTATTACTAAGACGATCACCTAGAAGTTGTTTATTGTGTCAGTGTCAGTATAGTACTCCCGCTAAAAAGGTAAAAGAGAAATTTCTTATGTTTAGACCAAAAGAAAATGATTTCAATGATTTAGTGAGATTGAAATGGTTTTATATGATTTCTATTAAACTGTTAGGTTGATAGAGACTTTCTAAAACTTTATACCATGGCTTACATTTCACTTGTCTTTTATTTAAAATAATAAAAAATATGATTTATATAACCATAACCACTTTATGTACTATACTGATTGCATAATTTTTTGTAAAATTTTGTCCCAGGAACTTGAGTTAGAGAGAGTCTATGACACTTATTGAGTACCGTTGTAGTGTACTCAGCTCTTGGGGTCCCCTCTCAAGGGTCCCACTTACTTTACATGTTTCAGGATGATGCATGGTACGTGACATACGGACATGGATAGGATGACACTCCTCTTGGGTATATGGTGAGGCACTACTCCTATTTCGTGGTAGCTATCATGTTGTTTCTAAATTTATATAAGTCGGGCATTAGCTTAAGTGTTTAGTTCTATTCCTTGGTATAAGGGCTCCATAGATAGTTTTGAAAAGTTGTAGTAATGGGGTTGTATGCGACATACACGAAAAAATATTTATTTTATTTAGTCTCATTATTATGATCACGAGAGACTTCATGTATGATTTTGAATTAGAAAATTATTCCATGGTTTATCTTGAAAATATATAAAATTTTCAAGAGCTTCCGTAATTAAATTGATTTTCATGCATATGGTTTGTGTGCATCATATAGGTCGATTCGCTCGGATCAGATAGTATGCCGGGTTTCGGTCATATGAATTTGGGTCATGACAAATCTGATATCACAGCACTAGGTTATAAGTCGAGTCCTAGGAAGTCTATGGAGCCATGTTAAGTAGAGTCCCCTTATCGGTGTGGTTCCGACCACATTTATAACGGGAAAGCGACAAGGACATTTAGAGAGTTTCACTTTTTTCTTATTCTAGTTCGTGTTTTATGCCTCATATGAGAGACAATTCTCTGCCGTATTGACTACCTGACATGGTAAATACAGAGGTTACCTTCACAAAGCTCAATATTTAAGATATTACATGTGCTATTCGAAAAATAGTTGGGAAGGATCAGACTATCCATGAATGAATTAAATAATGCATTAAGGTTGAGAACATATTTAAAATTGATACAGTCAAGATGTACGACTGTGGTGATAGAGAATCATAATGCGAATTCTAAGAACTCATGAAAAATAAAATGAGGTAACGATGTCAGTTGGTACTGTTATAATGGTGCTAGAACCCACAAAAGATTGTATTGAAGTTGAAAAAATATTTTCAATGCCTTAAATAGGAATGTAAATTGAATATCAAGGTATTGATATATCCATTTGTTATGAAGATCACCAAAAGTATCTCTTAGGAAAAAGGCTGTAAAGAAACCTTCATGATTTTTAGAGAGGTGAACAGGGGTAAATGCAAGAGACGACCCATAGTCTCACAAGAGGTTGGGAGACTCTCGACTTGGTAAGGTCTTTTCGTAGTAGTGGTGTGTGGTATGTAGCTTATAAGAAATAAAGTGCCATACGGGGGCACAAGTTGAGGGTATTTGAAGCATGTCATATGCAACAAAAAAGGGTAGATGAACTTTGAATACCTCCCATATGTCAAATGTGATACAAATGAAAGTCAGTCCATACTGAGGTATGTTACTGTCACAATCCGAATTTTCACCCTCGGGAGTCGTGATAGTGCCTACGAATAAAAGTTAGGCAATCCATCATTTCAAATAATTTACCTTTTTCCTATTTTTATCCTTTAACAGTTGTGATTTAACATTATAATAGCAGCAAAAATAAATAAGCGGAAGAACAAAACGTGACAATGTAATAATAATTCCGATATAGATCCAGAATGAAACTACCCAGAACTGGTGTCACAATCTCACAGACTATCTAGGAATACTACAAATGGTGGGTTCAAAAGATGAATACAAAAATGTTTCTGAAATACATGGATGGAACAATAGGGAAAGGAGGAGATGCCAAGGCCTGCGGACGCCTGCAGGACTACCTCGGGTTGCCTGAATGGACTGAAGGCAACAACCTCACTATGGTCCAAAGGCTGCAGCACCGGGATTTGCACACAGTGCAGAGTGTAGTATCAGCACAATCAACCCCATGTGCTGGTAAGTGCCTAGCCTAACCTCGGTAAAATAGTGACGAGGCAAGGACCAGACAACCAAATAAGCCTGTGTAGTTAAATCATATACAACGGAACTAAAAGTAGATATTTACAGTTAAAGATGGGAGGGGGAAAATATGTTGCGGGGAGTATCAAATAACAACAGAATACCAACAAAGGAATATAAAGAAAAACCAAAATTCAATTTCCAACAAGAATAAAGAAACCAAATATAATATTCACATTTCTTTCTTTCTTGTTGTGGCGTGCAACCCGATCCCAAATTATGTAATATCTCTGCGGCGTGCAACCTGATCTGATTTTATATGATACTGTTGCGACGTGCAACTCGATCCCAGTTCATATAATACCATTGCGGCGTACAACCCGATCCCATTTCATATAATACCATTGCAGCATGTAACTCGATTCCATTTCTTATATTACCGTTGCGGCGTGCAACCCGATCCCATTTCATATATTTTTATTGCGGCGTACAACCCGGTCCCATATAAAATTTAACATCAATCATAAAAGAATCATGGCAAGGGAACAAAGTATAACAATAACATCCCGGAAAGGGAGAGAATATCATAAATAATAACATCTCGGCAAGGGAACCAACAATGATAATCATCATATTAAGCATGGATAAATCAAAATGGAGTCACAATAATTACTATACGATACTCACGGGCATGCTTGATACCATATATGCCTTACTCCACAATTAACACGTAGCAAATAAGACACAATTCCTAATCCATCAAGCTAAGGTTAGACCAAATACTTACCTCGATGCTATGAATCTAATTCAAGCCTCAACTACCGTTTTTTGCCTCTTGTGTCCACCACCGATTCACTTGTATATAGCCATAATTTACGTTCACACGGTTCTCAAAGAAGAGGAGGAAGGGTGGGCAGCAGGTACCACTTGTTCGTTCTATAAGACTTCCTTCTTGTTCTCGGTGAAGGAATCAGAGCTGCTATAGACCGGTCGAATAAGTAGTAATTCATCTTTGCGTAGATGAAGAATGGGCTACTTCCTCACAGATTGAAGACTTTAATACCAAGAAAGATTCTTCTTAAACATAATATTTTACTACCTCAATAAATGCCGAGAGCATTCAATAAATCTTCTCTTCCTCTATCTACCCCAGCCTCGGTTCGGTCGGTCATGGGCCAAAATGTCCCATCAATAAAGTGAGGGCTTTTCATTCTTCCTTCCCCCCTCACTCCCCCTTTTTCAATAAGTAAGCCCCGCGGGCCCCTCTATGATAAGGAAGGAAACGAAACAATCTCAATTTTACGACAAATCCGGTCTGATGGCTGTTCTCCACTAACCACAAGGATATAGGGACACCTCGAGAGCTGCCTACGAAAGAGTTCCGACTATGCCTGGCCATCATAGCATTCATAAATGAGATTGATAGATGAATAGAGGAGTCCAACCACAATCATTATTGATTCGCCTGGGAGGAGTTCAACAAACTCAGAGAGATGAGCCTAACAGTGCCCTAAGCCAAAATAGAGATATATGAAGAATGCAACTATCTAATCGCGATCATAGTTCCGACCATTCCTTTGAAGTCCGAAAGGTGAATAAATGTTTATCCACACTCTTCTCGCTACCTACTAGAAAAATCCCATCAAGATATATTGAATCGACGACCTATACTTCAACTAAAGGCAGAATGGCGGCAGATAGGCATTCAGTTAGCTTGAAAATGGACTCGTAGTTAGAAATCAGATGCTTCCTCAACAACTATATTTAGAGTGTCCTATCTCTCTCTTCAACGCTTTAAAAAGAGCTAGAAGGATTCTCTTAAAGACCACACGACCAAAAATCAGACAATGACAGAGCGGCCTGTGATTGAGTGATAGATTGATCGACGACGGAACGAATAACCACTGCAATTTTTACAATATTATTGAATAGCATGGCCTGGGGCTAAGATAACTCAAGTGGGAGAGCCATGTTATGGGTGACCTTATGGTCAGTTCACTGGGACGATCGCCCTCCCAATTATTCGTAGATCCTGCGAAACCATTGGTATTGGTTTCAGAGTCCTCGGCTGTCTAGAAAGCAGATTGTCATCTTGAATGTTTACACAAGAATCTCCAATCCAAGCCTATTTTGTCAATCCGGGGCAATACGAGTGGAATTCCCGGTTCAGGGTATGGTTTCTTTCTCAATTAAGCTTCTTCTTGCCGGTTCAGGAGCTTAGGCCCAAGCGGTAGTAGTTTCCTAGTTGGAGTTGGCACACGTAGGAACGACACCAGATGCCGCTCTTAGGTTGCAGTTGCTCTTCGAGTTCTCTCTTCTTTCTTTATGGGTCTTCCTTGGCCATTGTTGGGACGGACTTTCGTGGAAAAGAAAAAATACCTTTATCGGCTCTTTGCATTTCGGGAGCAGAGCATGCAGCAAAATCGAGCATTGGACCTTAGAAGAATTCCACTTTGAAGCACGACTCTTTCAAGATACGCAACAAGCAGCCAAAAACGGATGTCCCTATTTTATTTTAGACGGAGTCATATGCAGAGCTACGAATCTTACCTTTATTTAGAGAGGGGTAGTGGTACCATGCTCTTCCGTGCTCGTAGGATGACTCACGTGGGCAGCCTTCAAAGGCTATCATTTGTAGGACGAGACGCTAACCTATTGCCCGTACATTTCAACCTGTCTCCTCGGGACTTAGCTCTGAAGATGAATTCCCTGTTAGCCGATCGCTTCAATGCCTATAATTTGAGAGATAAGAGGAAAGCCCTCTCTCGAATTTGAAGATGTAACACAAATAATGACTCTCTTTGCCGGGATGTCAGCAGGTTAGGCAGCTCTAAGTTTTTTCATATTCGGTGGAAGATTCCCATTTAGGTCCAATTCGGATCCCTCCATTGTTCCCTTTTACTTCCGCACCGCTCCTTCTTTTTCTACATATGCGGCGGCGGCAGAGAAGAGACGAAAATTTACGCAAGGTCTTATAAAGGTTAAGAAAACATCAATTGAAGATGAACCCGAAAAATGTGCATTCGGGATCAGGGTTTTTCGGAAAATACTGGAAAGAGTGGACAAGGAATTAAAATATCCCTGCCGATGGATTTTGACATCCCACAACTTTAGCAGGATCGCTTAGTCCCGTTCATCTTCGGGGGGGATGGTAGTAACCCAACTGCAAGCACATGAACTCTCTATACCAATAGTTCTCTGCCCGCAACCGCAGCTCCTACTTCGAATGATAGAGCGATTCGAAAGGGGCATACGTACGACTTATAATTGATGAAGGTGGTGCTTTGAACATATTCACTGAAGTCGAAAAGATAAACATCTACCCCAGGAGGGGGTCTATATGTATCAACCTCCTTGTTTTCTCGATTCCACAGAGAGTGGCCGAGCAAAAAAGCAAGGCAAGGGATAAAGGAGAAGTACCCGGCCCAGCAAAGAAGGGTCTCCCATTAACAGGGTTTTCCTTTGTAAGGGGTGGTCAGGTGTGAAGAGAAAGATAGCGTACAACGGAGTTAATAATATTAATAAATGCTAAATAAATCAATTCTAATACATGAAATAAGTTTTTCAATGATTTCCCCAAAAAGTCAAAAATCGACCCCAGGCTTACATGCTCAAAACTCAAGGTTCGAACCAAAACTTGATTACCCATTCACCCACAAACTCTAATATATAATTTTTTTTTGAAATCAAACCTCAAATCGAGCTCCAAATCCCCTAAATTTGAAAATCTTCAGTTTTACCCAAAACACCCAATTTCCCCATGAAAACCCTTGATTTTGAAATGAAATTATGTAAAAGATGGATTAGATTGAAAGAAATAAGTTAGAAATGACTTACAAATGATTTGGAAGAGCAGTTGTCTTTGAAAAATCGCCCAAAGATGTTTTAGGTTTGAGAGAGTTTGAAAAATGAGAAATTTTCAGCTAAGTTATGATTTATTAAGTGGCAGATGTCCCAATTGCGACCAGGGTTCACAGTTGTGAACCCCTTCAAAACCCGCTGACTTTGCGAAAATGAAGAATATGTCATATTTGCGGCCCTGAATGAATCCGGTCACCTTCGCATTTTCGAGGGACCCTACGCATTTGCGATATCGCATTTGTAATAATTGTGTCGTATTTGCGACTCCTATCACATATAGAAGATTTTGCATTTTCGAATTATACCTCACAAATACAGGGTAATGGTGGCGTTGGTTTCTTCGCATTTGCGACCAAAATCCTCGCATTTGTGAACCCTGCTTGCATCAAAATTGCGATGCTAGAGGCCTGCCACACACCTGCAAGACACACAAATTATCCTATGTCAAATTTCACTTCGTGGCCTATCCAAAACTCACCTGAGCCCTCGGGGCTGCAAACCAAACATGTACGCAAGTCCAAATATATCAATAGACTTGCTCATGCGATCAAATCATCAAAAATACATCAATAACTATGAATTTAGCATCAAAATCAAAGAAAAATCTCATGAACTCTTAAGTTGCATTTTTAACAATCGATGGTCCGATTCACATCATATCAAGTCCGTGTCTTACCAAATTTTACAGGCTAAACTTAAATGCCATATAAGACTTATACCGGTCTCTAAAACCAAAATACAGGTCTGATACCATAAAATTCAAACACTAACAAATTTTAGTTAAATAATTTCTTTCAAAAATTTTTCAGGCTTGGGACCTCGAAATTTAATTTCGAGCATACACCCAAGTCCCATATTTTCCTATGGACCCTCCAGGACCGTCAAATTACAGGCCCGGGCGAGTTATCCCAAAATATCGATCGAAGTCAACTTAAATTTAATTTCAAAGGTCAAATTAGTATTTTTTATCTGATTTTCACATAAAAACATTGCAGATATACGCTCGGACTATGCACGTAATCGATGTGAGATATGAGGAGGCTTTTAAGGCCTCGAAATACAGAATTTATTTGCAACATAAGTGATGACCTTTTGGGTCATCATATTCTCAACCTCTAAAACTATCGTTCATTTTCGAATGAACATAAGAAGGAAGTAACTAAGTTGGAGAAAAGCTAGGGATATCGGCTCTACATATCGGACTCGGATTCCCAGGTTGCTGCCTCAACAGGCTAACCTCTCCAGTGAACACGAGCAGAAGGGAAAATCTTCTATCTCAACTAATGAACTTGCTGGTCCAGAATACGTACCGACTCTTCCTCACAGGACAAGTCCTTATCCAACTGGACAGTGTTGAAGTCTAACACCTAGGATGGAACGCTGTGATACTTCTGAAGCACGGACACATGAAACACTGGACGCACGACTGATAGGCTCGACGACAACGCAAGTCTGTAAGCCATCTCTCCCATTTGATCAAGAATCTAAAACATGCCAATGAATCTAGGGCTAAGCTTTCCCCTCTTCCCAAACCTAATCACGCCCTTCGTAGGCCACACCCGAAGCAACAACTGCTCGCCGACCATGAATGTCACATCACGAAACTTAAAGTCTGCATAAGTCTTTTACCTCGATTGAGCTGTACGATGCCTATTCTGAATGATTTTGACCATGTCCAAGGCCTCTTGTACTAGATCCATACCCAATAATCGAGCCCTACTCAAACCATCCAACTGGCGACTGACACCGCCTACCATATAAGCTTCATAAGGAGCCATCTGGACGCTCGACTAGTAACTATTATTGTAGGAAAACTCTGCTAAAAGCATATCCTACAAAATATGAATAGTACGCTCGGACTGACCGTCTGTATGAGGATGAAATGCTATGCTCGACTCGACCTGTATGCCCAAATCATGCTATACTGCTCTCCAGAAATGGGAGGTAAACAGCGTACCTCGATCCAAAATTATAGACATGGGAACACCATGAAGACGAACAATCTCCCGAATATAGATCTCAGTTAACCTATCAGAAGAATAAGAGACTGCCACAGGAATGAAATGTGCTGACTTGGTCAGCCTACTATCAATAACCAACACTGCATCAAACTTCCCCTGAGTCCGTGGAGTCCAACAACAAAATCCATTGTGATACACTCCCACTTCCACTCAGGAATCTCAATCTTCTGGAACAAACCACCAGGTCTCTGATGCTCATACTTTACATGCTGACAATTCAAACACCGAGCAACATATACAACAATATTCTTCTTCGTACTCCTCCACAATAATACTGCTACAAATCGTGATACATCTTATTGGTGCCCCAATGAATTGAGTACCGGGAACTATGTGCCTCCTCTAAAATCAACTCTCGAAGTCCATCCATATTAGGTACACAAACTCAACCCTGCATCCTCAAAACCCCATCATTTCCTAATGTAACTTGCTTGGCACCACCGTACTACACTGTATCTCTAAGAATACAAAAATGAGGATCATCGTACTGCCACTCTCGGATATGCTCAAATAATAAAAAATGCGCGACTATGCAAGCTCATACATGACTAGGCTCCGAGACATCCAACCTCATGAACTGATTGGCCAAAGCCTAAACATCCAAAACAAGCAGTCTCTCGCTGATCGAAATATACGTAAGACTACCCATACTAGCTGACTTCCTATTGAAAGCATTGGCTACCACATTGGCCTTTCCCAGATGATATAAGATGGCTATATCATAGTCTTTCAATAACTTCAACCACCTTCTCTGCCTCAAATTTAGCTCCTTCTGCTTGAACAAGTATTGCGAACTCTTGTGATCCGCGAACACATCACATGATACCCCATATAGATAGTTCCTCCAAATCTTCAATATGTGAACAATCGCTGCCAACTCCAAATCATGAATCTAACATTTCTTCTCATGAAACCTCAACTATAGCAAAGCATAAGCAATGACTTTGCCATCCGGCATCAACGTCGCACCAAGTCCAACACGAGATGTGTCACAATAAACAGTATATGGCCCTGAACCTATGGGCAAAACCGACACCAGCGCCGTAGTCAAAGTTGTCTTGAGCTTCTAAAAGCTCACCTCACACTCGTCCGACTACCTGAACCGGGCACCCATCTGGATCAACCTCGTCATCGAGGCTGCAATGGATGAAACCCTTCAACAAACCGATGGTAATATCCTACCAAACCCTAAAGACTCCAGATCTCTATAGCTGACGCGGTTCTAGGCCCGCTCTTGACTGCTTCTATCTTCTTCGGATCTACCTGAATACCCTCTATTGATATAATGTGACCAATAACGCAACTGAACTCAATCAGAACTCACACTTTGCAAACTTAGCATGAAACTACTCTCTCTCAAAGTCTAAAGAAGCACTCTCGGATGCTGCTCATGCTCCTCCTGACTACGGAAATAGATCAAAATATTATCAATGAAGACTATCATAAACGAATCCAAGTAAGGCTTGAACACTCGGTTCATCGAATTCATAAAAGCTGCTGAGGTAATTTTGAACCCAAATGACATCACCAAGAACTCATAATGCCCATACTAAGTGCAGAAAGTTGTCTTAGGGACATCAGATGCCCTAATCCTCAACTGTAGCCTGATCTCAAGTCAACCTTCGAAAATACCTTGGCACCCTGAAGATGATCAAACAAATCATCAATCCATAGTAATGGATACTAATTCTTGATTGTAACCTTGTTCAACTGCCGGTAATCTATACACGTTATCATCGACCCATCCTTCTTCTTCAACAATAACACATGCGCACCCCAGGGAGAGACACTAGGTCTAATGAAGCCCTTATCAAGCAAGTCTTGAAGCTGCTCCTTCAATTCTTTCAACTCTGGAGGGGCCATACACTATGGTAAAATAGAAATGGGCTGAGTGCCCGAAGCCAAATCAATGCAGAACTCAATATCCCTGTCGAGTGGCATGCCCTGCAGGTCTGAAGGAAATACCTTAGGAAACTCACGAATAATAGGTACAGAATCCAGAGAAGGAACCTCAGCACTAGAATTGCGAACATATGCATAACAGGCCAAACACCCCTTCTCGACCATACGCCGAGCCTTCATATTTGAAATAACATTACGGGTAAAATGACTAGGAGTCCCTCTCCACTCTAAACAAGGCAACCCCGGCAAGGCTAAGGATACAATTTTGGCATGACAGTCTAAAATAGCATGGTAAGGCAATAAACAGTCCATCCCCAATATGACATCAAAATCAACCATGTCCAAGAGTAATAAGTCTACTCAAGTCTTAAGACCCCCAATCACCACTATATAAGAACAATGGACACGATCTACCATAATAGAATCACCTAACGGTGTAGATACATATATAGGAGCACTCAATAAATCACTAGGCATAATCAAATGCGGTAAAAAATAAGATCACACATAGGGGTATGCACATCAAATAGTACTGAAGTATCCTTACAACAAACCATAACAGTACCTGTCAGCCTCAGGCCTGGATGGAATAGCATAATATCAGGGCTAGGCCCTCCACTCTGAAGTACATCTCTAGGACGACCTCCTGCTGGCTGGTCTCCACCTCTAGTGTCCTGAGCTCTACCTCTAATACCTCTACCTCCACCTCTAGCACCCCTACCTCCACCTCTAGCTGGCTGAGTGGGTAGTGGAACACTCGATGCCTGAACCATGGCACAGGAACCCTAGCGTTGAGAACTGCTCGGTGCTCGAGGGAAAAATCTAGAAATATGCCTCGTATCTCCACAAGTAAAATAAGCCCTCGACTGCTAGGACTTATGACCTTGTAAACTCTGGAGCGAAGGTACACTGATAGGAGTTGGCGATGCACTATAGGACTGCTGATCAGAATACTGCATATGAGAACCACAACCACCTGGGGCACCGTGAGAAGCCTGAAATGCTGAATGAAACAGCATGGTTGGATGACCCCTACTAAAAAAATCCCTACCTCCCAACGAGGCACCACTTAACCTACCAGAATGATGAGGTCTCTTGTCAGACCCCTAACCACCATCCTGCAATAGAACCATCTTAACTCTCCTAGCCATATTGGTCGCATCCTGAAAGGAAATCTCGTTCCCCATCTCCTTAGCCATCTACAATCGAATAGGCTGAACGAGTCCCCCAATGAATCTCCCCCCTTTCCCTCTCTCAGTGGTAAGTATAAGAAGAACATGATGGACCAATTCAATAAACCTGGTCTCGTACTGAGTAACAACCATAGAACCTTGTTGAAGACGCTCAAACTGCCTTCGATCGTTGTCCCTCTGAGTGATAGGAAGAAACTTCTCTAGAAATAGCTGAGAAAACTGATCCCTAGTCAAAGTCAGTGACCTTTGCTGGTCTAGCAAAACAATAATATCTCTACCAAGTCTTGGCGGATCCTGACAAGCGAAAAGCAGCAAAGTCGACCCCATTGTTTTCCACTATCACCATGTTCCTGAGAAACTCATGACAACTGTCTAAATAATCTTGGAATCCTCAAAAGATGCATCGCTTTAAGTGGTAGTAAAGATCTTGGTAAATCTGTCCAATCTCCACAAGGCATCAACAGACATAGCTAGCTCCTCTCCACTCTATGCCACAATACCAGGCTGAACTACCCAACTAACTGAGCTACTGGAGTCTAAAACTAGGAGCCATCTACTCTAGAGTGCAAATAGGAAGAGTCTGAGCTCCTCCTCCAGCCTGAGACGGGTGGTGCTACATGAAGCAAGCATGCCTCGGCGACACTCTCCATAAGACCCACTAGATGGACCAGAGCATCCTGAAGTCTCGGGGTAGTGATGAACCCTTGGGGGAGATGAGATGGTCCTGCAGGAACTGGCTGGGCTCGAACCTCATCGTCAAATTTAACTCGAGGCTCCACCGCTGGTGCTGCTGCTCGAGCTCTAGGCTGAGCTCTGCCTCTACCTCGGGCCCTAGCACGGTCTCTGCCTTTGCCCCTCTTTGAAGCTGATAGTGGGGCTCGGGCTGCTGGTGAGCTTATAAAGTGGTACGTGTTCTTTGCATCTTCGAGAGAACATAGTAAAGTTCAATTAGCATGGAGAAATCAAGTCACACGACATGAAAGAATAGATGTGAAGTTTTTCCTAATTCTATAGCCTATGGGAAAAATACAGCTGTCTCTGTACCGATCCCTCACACTCTACTAAGCTTGTTCGTGAATTGTGAGACATAAGTAACATTGGGCTCTTATGCTAACTTGTCATGATCCCGATTCCTACACTTGGGAGTCGTGATGGTGCCTACTAGTGAAAGCTAGGCAAGCCAATAATTCCAAGTACTTTACCTTTTTCCCATTTTTATCCTTTAATAGTTGTGATTTAATATTATAATAGCAAAAATAAAAAATAAGCGGAAGAACAAAATGTAACAATCTAATAATAATTCCAATACTGATCCTTAACGAAACTACCCAGAAATGGTGTCACAATCTCATAGATTGTCAAGGAATACTACAAATAATGGGTTCGAAAGATAAATACAAATCTGTTTCTGATAGAAGGAACAATAATGAAAGATACAAGGAGATGCCAAAGCCTGCAGATGCCTGTAGGACTACCTTAGGTCGCCTGAATGGACGTAAGGCATCAACCTCATTGTGGTCCAAACGTTGTAGCATCGGGATCTGCACACGACGCAGAGTGTAGTACAAGCACAACCGGCCCCATGTTCTAGTAAGTGCCTATCCTAACCTCTGCAAAGTAGTGAAGAGGCTAGGACCAGACTACCAAATAAACATGTGAGTTAAATCATATACAACGAAAAAACTGAAATCAAATATTTACAGTTAAAGATGGGAGGGGAAAACATGCTGAAGGGAGTATCAGATATCAACAGAATACCAACAGAGGAATATAAAGAAAAACCATAATTCAATTGCTAATAAGAATAAGGAAACCCAACACAATATTCACTTTCATTTATTTCTTGTTGCGGCGTGCAACGCGATCCCAAATCATGTAATATCGTTTCGCCGTGCAATTCGATTCCATTTCATATAATACCGTTGCTGCGGTGCAACCTGATCCCCATTATTATACTATTGTTATGGCATGGAACCCCATCCCATTTAATATATTACCGTTGAGGCATGCAGCCCGCTCCCATTTCACATATTACCGTTGCGGCGTGAAACCAGATCCCATATACAATTTAACATCAATCATGAAAGAATCCCGGCAAGGGAACAAGAGTATAATAACAACATCCTGGCAAGGGAGAAAATATCATAGACATAAACATCCCGGCAAGAGAGACTATATAATAGACAATAATATCCCGCCAAGGGAACCAACAATTATAATCATCATATTAAGCATGAATAAATCACAATGGAGTCACAACAATTACAATAGGAGACTCACAGGCATGTTTTACACCAACATATAGATACTTGTCACCATGATTATATGTTGTACACCACAATTAACACGTAGCAAATAAAATATAACTCCTAATCCCTCAAGTTAAGATTAGACCAGAAACATACCTCTATGCAACGAACCCAATTCATGCCTTAACTACCGCTTTATCTCTAGTTTTCACCACCAATTCCCTTATATATAGCCACAATTTACTTAATAATATTAATAAATACTAGATGAATCAATTCTAATGTATGAAAATAAATTTTCCAATGATTTTCCCGAAAAAGTCAAAAATCGATCCCCGGCCCACATGGTCAAAACCCGTAGTTCGAACCAAAACGTGATTACCCATTCACCCACAAACTCAAATATATTATTTTTTTGAAATCAGACCTCATATCGAGGTCTAAATTCCCAAAATTCGAAAATCCTAAGTTTTACCCAAAACATCCAATTTCTCCCATCGAAATCCTTGAATTTGAAATGAAATTATGTAAAAAGGATGGATTATATTGAAAGAAATAAGTTAGAAATGATTTACAAATGATTTAGAAGAGTAGTTGCCTTTGAAAATCGACCAAATATGTTAGAAATGATTTACAAAGATATTTTAGGTTTGAGAGAGTTTGAAATGAGAAATTTACGGCTAAGTTATGATTTAACAGGTTGCAGATATCGCAATTTCCACCAGGGTTCACAATTGCGAACCCCTTCAAAACCTGCTAACTTTGCAAATGGGAAGAGTATGTCGCATTTGCGATCCTGAATTAATCCGGTCATCTTCACATTTGCGAGTGACCCTACGCATTTGCTATATCGCATTTGCGACACCTGACATATACAGAAGACTTAGCATTTGCGAAGTATACCTTGAGAATGTGAGGTAATGCTAGTCCTGGGTTCCTCACATTTGTGACCAAAATCCTCGCATTTACGAACCCTACTTGCATCACAATTGCGATGCCTGATCTCGAAAATGCGAGATTAGAGGCCTGCTACATACTAGCATTTCTCCTAAGTCAAATTTCATTCTGTGGCCTATCCAAAACTCACCCGAGCCAACAGGGCTTTAAATCAAACATGCACTAAGTAAAACAAAATATCATAAGGACTTGCTCGTGCGATCAAATCATCAAAATAACATCAATAACTATGAATTTAGCATCAAAATCAAAGAAAAATCTCATGAACTCATATCAAGTCAGTTTCTTACAGAATTTTATAGGCTCAACTTAAATCTATACGGGCTCCAGAATCAAAATACAGGGCTGATACCATCAAATTCAAATGCATTCAAATTTCTAAAAATTCATAATTTCAGTTTAATAATATTTTTCAAAAATTCATTTCTCGGGCTTGGGCCCTCGAAATACAATTCCGGGCATATGCCCAAGCCCCATATTTTTCTATGGACCCTCCGAGATCATCAAATTACGGGTTCGGGTCCGTTTTTCTAAAATGTTGACCGGAGTCAACTTAAATTCAATTTCAAAGGCCAAATTAGTATTTTTATAAGATTTTCACATATAAGCATTCCTGATAGATGCCAGAACCGTGCATGCATATCGAGATGAGATATGAGTGTCACGACCCTAAATTCAGACCCGGTTGTGATAGTGGCTCTCGTGAAGACAGGGCTAGCCAACACATTCCCCTTTTAATTTTAAGCAATTAAATAAATAAGTATTAAGTCTTAAACATGATAAATTCCAAAATAAGTAGCGAATCGTACAATTTGCAGAAAAACAAACACAACACAGCCCGGTATTAGGGTGTCACCAGTCATGATCATCTATCAATTTAATACAAGTCTGAAGACTCTACAAAGCTACTACAAAATCACTAATAAGGTACAGGAAATGTGTTGGGGGATGGGGAACACGGGGCTGCGAACACCGAGCTGCTACCTGGTGGACTCCAAAATTTGTTGGGAGCTCTCAATCCTCACAAGCAGGATCAATAGCGCCTAAATCTGCACACGGGGTGCATAGAGTAAAGTGAGTGCTCCAACTCAGTGAGTAATGATCATAAATAAAGATTGAGAGAAATAAATCACATAAGGCATATTACAGACTATAAGGAAGCAATAAAAGCAAGTAAAAAGTCATAAAACAGTGAAATTAAGCAAAGCCACTTTAGTTCAGTTTAAACTTCTTAAATCCCTTTTTAAATAGTTAAGCAAGTAAAAGACATCAACTAAAAAGGTATGCACATAAAGAAACGCCCCTCGAGCCCAATACCAACAGAAGCAGCCCCTTGGGCAACACATGGAACAATAACTAGTCCCTCAGGCTATATCTCACATCACAATGGGTACTCACGCTCACTAGGGGTGTGCAGACTCCTGGAGGGTTCCCTTACGATCCAAGCGCAATATCAAGCCATCTTGTGGCGTCATCACTACGCTCTCGCCCTCATATCAACAAGCTACCTCATGGCGTACAAATCTTAGGCCCTCAACCTCATAACAGTGTTCCCTCACAACATAGGCCGTCGACCTTACTCAATCAAAATCTCACAAGGGGAATAGTAAAACATGGTACTCAGCCAGGAATATCAATTAAAATATCCTTTAATGTGTTAAAATAGTGTATACATGGTTGAGTTATGAAAAACAGTAAACTATAGCACGACTGAGTACAAGTATAAAGTCAAAACGGTGAGGAAATATCATTAAAAACTCCCCAAGGTTTCAAATAGTTGGCACGAGGCCCAAATATGGAATTCAGACCAAAATGTGATGATAGCAAACAATGTTTAGTAATACGTGGTAAAAACATTCATTCGGGGTGGACTAAGTCACAATCCCCAACAATGCACGACCCCATGCTCGTCATCTAGCCTGTGTGTCACCTCAAAATAGCACAACGATGTGCAATCCATGGTTTCATACCCTCAGGACAATATTTACAATCATTACTTACCTCAAACCGGTGCAAACTTTAGCCCGCGATACCTTTGCCTATCGAATCAGACTCCACACACATCGAATCAATCCAAAAGAAGAATCACAATGGTAATTAATGCTAAGGGAACGAAGCCCAAGAAAAAATAATCAATTTACAACACAAATCCTGATTTTACCAAAACCCGACCCCCGACCTACGTCCTGAAATTTGATAAAATTTACATCAATAGATTTGTTAACTCCCCACAAATTCATACATATCAAAAGTACTAAAACCCGACCACAAATGGTCCCTCAAATCCTCAAGTCTAGGTCTCCAATACGAAGCCCTAGTTTCCCCAATTTTAACCCTTAAATTCCATTATTACAGCTCTAATTCGTGAAATAATACCATAGGAATGAGCTTTTGGTCCAAAATCCTTGCCTCAATGATGTAACCGTGAAACCATTCTTCAAATCGACCAAAAAGCTCCAAAAACTAACTTCACAATTGTGGAATAGCTCAAAAATCACGAAGGAAATAATTTATACCTTTTGGCCCATAGATTTTACATCTGCGGCCAAATTCGCGCTTCTGTGCTACCGCATTTGCGATCCTTAAACTGTTTATGCAGTTTTCACTTAAGACACAAAATTCCGCATCTGTTATGCACAAGTTACACTTGCGCCATCGCATGTGCGGTTCACCAACTGCTTTTATGGTCACATCCTTCCTAGGTTCTTCCGCTTCTAACACTTCTTTTCCGCATCTGCAGTGTCGCACCTGCGGTCCCCAATCCGCAGGTGTGGAAAACAACAAAAACAACAAAATATGCAGCTTCACCAAATTCCCAAACTCTCCCTCAACCACCCGAAATCACCTAGAGGCCCCCGGGACCTCAACAAAAAACACAAACATATCCCATAACTTCATTCAAACATATACTGATATTCAATACACCTCAAACAACATCGAATCAACCAAAACACATCGAATTCAAGCCCTAAGTTTCCAAAAGTCTTCTGAGTTACGCTTTCGATCAAAAACTATACCAAACCACGTCTGAATGACCTGAAATTTGCACACACATCCCAAATGGCTCTAGAAAACTACTGCAACTCCTAAATTCCATTTCAAACCCAATGTCAAAATCTCACCTATCAACCGGAAATACCAATTTTGTCAATCTACTCCAGACCTCCATAACACATTTCGGTCACACTCCGAAGTCCCAAATCACCTCCCGAAGTTATCCAAACCATCAGATCTCACATCCGAGATCAGGTTGACTTTTCCAACTTACGCTTCCTCAAAAGGGACTAAGTGTCTCAAACCTTACCAAATCCTTTATGAACCTGAGCCAACTAATCCATCACTCATAGAATCAATAAACCAAGCAATAAGAAATAGAAATGTTGAAAATGGAGCGGTAACTCATGAGACAAATGCCAGAGTTGTCACATCCTCCCCCTCTTAAATAAATGTTCATTCTCGAACGAGTCAAGAAAAATACCCGAAGCCTCAAAAGTATAGATATGTACTCGGCATCTCCCGTTCGGTCTCCCAGGTAGCCTCTTCCACAGGTCGACCTCTCCACTGCACTTTCATTGAAGCTATATCTTTTGGTCTCAACTTTCGAACCCGACGACAAAAAATAGCTACTAGCTCCACATCATAAGTCAAATCACCATCCAAATGAACCGTGCTGAAATCCAGAACATGAGATAGATCCCTAATATACTTCCAAAGCATAGAAACATGAAATAACAGATGCACACTCGACAAGTAGGTGGAAAAACAAGCTCATAAGCCACCTCCCCAATCCTCTGAAGCACCTCAAAAGGCCCAATGGACAGTGGACTCAAATTACCTTTCTTTCCAAATCTCATAACACCCTTCATGGGTGAAACCTTCAACAAAACCTTCTCACCCACCATGTAGGACATACCCTGAACCTTCCTATTAACATAACTCTTTTTTCTCAATTGCGCTGTATGAAGCCTCTCCTGAATTATCTTTTGCTCTTCTAAATCATCCTGCACCAATTCAGTACCCAATAGCCTTGATTCACCCGCCTCAAACCAACCAGTTGGAGATCTACATCTCCTTTGATACAAAAGGTTATATGGAGCCATCTGAATACCTGACTGGTAGCTGTTGTTATAAGCAAACTCTGCATTTATTTTTGTGGTAGAAACTGATCTGCAAGCGGTAGAAAGTGAACTCAAACTGGTAGAAATTGATCCTATTGTCACACCTCCTTTTTCCTTTAGAAACTGATATGTAAGGAGTTTTTCCAATTAAAGGACAATCTACACCGCCTCCCATACAAAAGGTCATATGGAGCCATCTGAATACTCGATTGGTGGTTGTTGTTATAAGCAAACTCTACATTCATTTTTGTGGTAGAAATTAATCTGCAAGCGGTAGAAACTGATCCCATTATCACACCTCTTTTTTCCTTTAGAAACTGGTCTGCAAGGAGTTTTTTCAATTAAAGGACAATCTAAGCGAGATTATTTAATTAAAAATCAGAGTCTCCACTTGAAATAATTCATGGTTTCCCAAGTCACCGGTTTAAATCCCGAGTCAAGGAAAAGGTTGACTCTGTACTAATGTCCATGAACCAAAAATCCGGGTAAGGAATTCTGTTAACCCGGGAGAAAGAGTTAGGCATTCTCGAGTTTCATGGTCTAGCATGGTCGCTCAACTAATATAACTGGCATAATTATCTGATTTTAAACATATTAAACCTATGTGCAAATTTTAACTTTAAATCGCTTTTAATCATTTTAAAGAATATTTAACTTCGTCTAAAATATGCCTTTGGATTGCGCCACATGAAATATACTCGCAATCTGAGACACATTTTATTCAATATTATTAGGATTTGGATTTGGGTCACAAGAAATGCACACCCGGGTTTAAGTAAATCAATTATTAAAATAATACTCCTAAAATGACTACTCGTTCACCATTTTACGAGGGCCATGGAACTTCAACTAAATGGCATCCCTCGAGTTCTAAGGATTAATAAAAGATTAATTAAATGAAGGCCATACATTTGTCATTTTTCTTAGGCATGACGCACCTCAGTTCTAAATAAAGGTATTCAAATGGGCTTTGGAAAGCTATATACTATTTATATTATCTATAATGGCACACCTCCAACTCTTTTAAAGACAACCCAATTAATTAATAGATATGAAAGGGCCCTGACTAATCATTTGCATTAGGTGAGATTAATAGAGAGATCATATTGGTTGATTCCAAATTTCTACATCAAAGCCTAAACAGTCGAGGCTGCACTTATGGAAACAACATTTATACATACATGCAGGCATTGGGCCCAAGTAGCCTAAATTTAGTAGAAGCTTCACTGTCCATGACAAGAGAAACAACCTTTAACTTACACATAAGTGCAAGAAATTATATCCAAGTCTATTAGTCACACAACAGAAAATGTGCTTTTGCGGGAAACTTACATGCCAATATACCATCAACAAACAAACTCCTCACGTAAATGAAACTGGGAGAACAACTACTGCCAATTTATGGATCCTATTTTACCGCATGATCATCTTTATCCACAAAATTAACCAAATGATTTCAATAAAATAACATGATAGATTATCAAATTCCACACCCTACCTTAAAACAAAATGCAATATGAGGATAGAAATGGGTATCACAAATCAGAATTACATAGCAATGCTTTAGGAAACTCCTAAAACACTAGATGATATCCCATGAAAAGAAGAACATGTATTCATTTCTGAAAAATCCATTTAGTTATAATATTCTGAACTTGCATCTCATGCATAGAGAATCAACAATATCCGGAAGTAGGAGGAAACATGGATAAAGAATCAGTAGTAAAAATAGTAGGAATCATGTGACGACCCAACCCGTCTTCTCACGTGTTACTGCTCTGTTTCCCCCATGTTATGCTTCTTCATATTTTGTTATCAATATGTTGTGTTTAGAGTTGATTTGAATTGGTTTTGATAAGAAATGATACACTCAGTCTATTTAAGAAAAGCTTAAGTTGGAAGAGTCATCCGAATGAGGAATACTGAGTTTGAGGGTTTGGATGTGATTTTTGGTGATTTGGTTAGTTTCAGGGGATGATTTACGACTAAGGAGTGCGATCAGAATTGATTTTTAAGGACCGATATAGAATTAGGCTTGAATTGGCGAAGTTAGTATTTTGGCGAATTCTGGTTGATAAGTTAGATTTTGGTCCGAGGGTTGGAATGTAATTCTGAGAGTTGTAGTTGCAGGTATTGTTCACCCGGTAGCGGGTTATCAGTGGATTGAAGGCCTTACTATGGTAGTTGAGCAAGGTGACCGTCAGCGTTCGCGGCACTGCACTTCGTTTTTGAATTCCATTTTTTATCTTGTATATATAAATTATTGGCCCTATAGTAGTGTTCCTTCTTCCTAGATGCTCGTGACATGTGACATCCAGGGTCGGGTTGTGTGGATTTGAAATCCTGATTATCATTGTTGTTAAGCTGTATTATTCTATTTAGCGGTGTTTTAAAAAAAACTCTAAAAAGAGGTGAATTGGTTTAGTTGGCTGGCCTTGTCTTCACGAGAGGCTCCATCACGACCAGTGCTTATTTTGGCCGTGACAAGTTGGTTCGAGACCAGGTTACTCAGTCTCACGAGTTATGAGCTGGTTAGTAGAGTCTGCGGATCCATATAGAGACATTTTATTTATCCTCGAGAGGCTGTAGAACTTTTAGGAAAAACTTCACTTTCTTGGAATTTTTATCGTGAGTACTTGATTCATCTTGGAATATAACTCTTGGAATTCCTTCATCACGTCTATATGCGCACATGATCGCTCAGTATTATATGTGCCTCGATGGCTTGCAATTCCCCGATTGAATGGCGAGATGTGATTTCTATGAGTTGATGTTGGGCAGGTCTGGAGGACCTGAGGCCGAATATTTGCCTATGGCTTGAGCACCGAAGTGCTAATTTTGCGAGCTGGTGTTATGAACCTATATATGTAGTATTGTCCATAATTGTGGGAATGGCGGCTGGATAGCTACGCGATGAGTATGTTGGTGTTGTGTGATGTGTCTATATCACTTGGAAGTGTCGAAGAAGGTTTGCTAGGTGATAGATGAACCATTAAGTGTTTGATTTCCATTATGATTGGATGTGTCGCCCCGAGTTATGAGTGCGTGAAGAATTTTTTTAGATCTCCTAATTGGGAGTGAAGTAAATGTCATATTATGGTATGAGGTCCGACTTAGGAAGACTAAATTCACTATGTAGCGTATATGATGGTGGAAGGTATGCCGAAGTACTAAATTGAGGTAAAGCGGATGGGTTATCTCCTGCGGGTTGTTCTTAGGTGGTATGATCCTTATGCGTATGTTAGAAGGTCTCACGAGTAATTGAAGGGTACATGTTGAAATTGAGAATATGGGGTCACTTAAGAGTGTGGACTAAACTGATGTAGGGAAGAATGCGAGATTTGTAGAGGATTACAGTACTAAGGTGATATATGTTTTCATAAACTAGTAAATAATTTGAGTTTAATCTTACTATGGCATGGTGGTATCATTAGAGTAAAGGTATTATGAGTTGTTGAGTGTGTCCTGATATATGGCTTCGAGCCAAGTTGGGGAGGTTGTTGTTGAGTAGCTGATTGCACGTATATGTGTTATGTGATTTCTTTTCGGGGTATGCTGGCAGATATGTTCTGGTCGCAGAAATTGAGCCGAGGATGGCACTAGTCGAACAAAGGTTATATCGTGCTTCGTAGATATGTGGAAATAATAGGATGCCTTGAGCTATTGATGATAAAAAATGCTCAGTGCATAGAGAAGGAAGTTGTTTGTTTGTATAGGAGTGAGATCATATCCCTACGGTTTTACAGTGCGAACAAGGCACGAGTAGTTCTGTTTGTTAAGTCAGATAATTTACAGTTGTGTAAGAGTAAATGATTCTCGAGAATGGTTTTATTGCGTACAAGATTTGGCATGTAATAATCACGTGTCTTATGGTTGCGTATGTTTCTAGGGACAATGTTTTCATTAGAAAAGATCAAGACTTGTGGTATTTTATGTTTATTATGGGATTCTATGCATCAGTATCAGGAAAAAGAGGTAACGGAGTTGGATTCGCAGGAAGTCATTCCTAGTAGATTATCTTGGGAATGTGGCGTTCCTGGGAATATTTGAGAGAGTATTCAGTGGCTTGTGGGTCTTAGACAGTGTGGTCTTGTGCTTGGGTCTCGTGTAGTGAGCCCGAATTTAGGAACTGTGGTGCTTCAGCAAGAGGGAATATCATGTTGATGATGAATCAGATGGGAAACTAGATAGATGGAATAGCTTGAGGGTAGACCGAATCGGTATGGTAATGATGTGATTAATTATTTGTGTGTGTTCGAGGCAATAAGTTCTTACAGGTATTTTGCAGCAATGCTCTTGAGTTCTGAAAACTTTATTAGCTTGGTCTCGTTAGAAGGATTCAGTCCTAACAGTTTAGCCTGTGCAAATGGAATAAGAGAGAATTCTTGTTGGGTTTCATATGTGGTTGGGAAAAAAAGAGATGGAGTTCTCATGATTATCCTAGTTCGATTTGGTATATGCGATATGTTGTGGAGGAATGGTATTTGCAAGTGTAAGGTTTTGGTGTAGTTCAGAATGGGAAGTCATTAAAGTCTTAAGCAGCACGGAAAGCTACGGGTGATTTAAGAATTGACCCTCAGATGATTAAGGAAAAAGGTATTACTATTCTAGTGATTTGATGGGGGTATATGTTCAGTAAAAGGGGAAGGTGATGCAAACTGATAATACTTCGGTGGGATTGCGGCATTTTCTTGATTGGATCGACTGTTGATGTTTGAGCTTTTTGATGGCACATGGAAACTTTAGAATATTTTTTTGTGGAATGAGTGGGTACTTGATGTGTGATAGGTATTCATATGGCGGAATGTGGGATCAGGTATAGTGATTTGTATGTTATATGGAGTTGGAGACTGGGAGTTCTCATGTTCAGGCTATGTAGTGGTTGTGGATCGTGTGTATTGGTACCATTAGCAGCTATTGGGATTTGGAAGACCAAGTGGACCTTTCTTTGCTTGTTATATTAGATTTTGGATATGATATTGGTTTGTAGATTGGTTGTCTCCGTGTTGGGTTATTCTAGACTATTGTGCTTTGGGTTATATCAAAAAATGCCACAAGTTGCGTGACGAGGTGCATCGGACTATGTTCTAGCAGAATGGTTGTGTTCCAAAGACTAGCGGACAATTGGGAAATGATTGCTTTCCTTAATTGGTCCTTTGTAATGGATGTTAGTATAGAGGTGTCTACCATTGATTCAATTTCGGTATTGAAGGACCTTTTTCAGGTGCGTTCCTGGTGGCCGGGCATGTCGCCGGGCGAGATTGTGGATTTCGGTATTGATTTTGTGTTGGGCACCGTATCGTATGGCTCCGGCATGAGTTATAGTAGTGGAAGGAGCAGCTTCATGCTTTTTGGTAATGAGTTTGTTGGTAAGCTGATTGGATACATGTTTAGCTTGAGTTGGCTTGTTTGTCCCCGAATTGTATTGATGAAGGATAGATTTATTCGATCGTTATTGAACCTACTAGTGATCTGGGGAGATTTATGAGTTGTTTTGTTTGTGCTGTGAGGCGTTATGATTTTCGGACTTTGGGCACGTATAGTGAGGTGCTATCGAGATTCATGGTGTAAATTGAGTTTTGTAGCTTGCAACGCTATAGATATCATTATGCACTCAATATGCTTACGATTGATACTCGGTATTTTGTTATAATGAGCAAATTTGGATCGATGTGCATCTCCCTTTGTAAGATATTTGTATGGATCGGGTGGCACACCGCCCCGGGTATGTTATCTGGATCAGGTTGCACGCCGCAACAATGTTATGCTGAGGATAGTTTTCCATATGTTACATTATATGTCTTGCTTCCAGGTTTTTGAGGAAAGTTCGTATTGGGAGTTGCTTGGTGAATAACGCATTAGTTTTGTCCTTTCAGGATTGAATGGTGTATATTACTTGCTTCACTGTGGGTGTGATGGATTGCTTGGTTTCAGGTATCAATCTGCGCGTGGCTGTCTGTTTTGAGCATGGTGACTTGAGGTGCTTCCTGTGTAACAGTGTTTGGATAGGATCGCGCGTTGTGGCGAGGCCACATCAAGTTATGACCTTTCAAGGAGGATTCAGATATTCTATTCTATGATGTGAGATAGGGTCTCAACCTTGTGTTGTGGTGGTACTGATGATCTTGAGGTATACCTCTTTCGTTTAGATTATTTGCCATGATTTGAGTATGTTCAGACCGTTTCTTATTGGTGCGCAGATGATGCAAGTTGTGGCTTAGGCCTGTATTGAGGTATCATATCACCAGAGTGTTATATTGGATTCGAGGTCATCATTGGAGTCATTAACGAATACGAACATATCTGATTTCAACTGGTTAGAAGGATAATATCGAGGTTGGCCAAAAAATCTGTTGTGGTACAGGTCAAAAAGGAAGTGGCTTCATGTATGGATGGTCTGAGGAATGGCTACAATTTATCGCATGTTTAATTTATCGTTGAAAGTATATGAAAGTGTTGGAATAATACTTTAGCTAATAAGAGGTTTTCTTTCGGTATTTGGTTATTGGAAGCAGCTGCTCTGGATAGAGTCTATCATTTCGAGTGTTGGATTGTGTGGTATGTTGTATGATTTCACCTGAGGTTGCAGGTATGGTAGCTGGTTCGGGTTTATTCTGTGTATGATTTCGGAAGTGTAATGTGGTTCTACGGTGTATAGTCTATATGGACTATGAAATTTCAGCTGTGTTGTATTATTGATTCCTATGTGAGTTAGGATGACGTGAGATCACCCCAGGTATATGTTTGGTAAAGTTATTTAGATATTGGTTGGCTTCTAGTACAACTCTGGGTACGCTCGAGGACGAGCGTTTGTTTAAGTTGGGGAGGATATGATGACCCGACCCGTCGTCTCATGTGTTACTGCTCTATTTCCCCCATGTTATGCTTCTTCATATTTTGTTATCACTATTGGTGTGTTAGAGTTGATTTGGACTGGTTTTGATAAGAAATGAGACGCTTAGTCTCTTTAAGGAAATCTTATGTTTGAAAAGTTGACCGAATGTTGACTATTGAGTTTGAGGGCTTGGATGTGATTTCCGGTGATTCGGTTAGCTTCGGGGGATGATTTTCGACTTAGGAGTGTGATCATAATTGATTTTGAAGGCCCGGTGTAGAATTAGGCTTGAATTGGCGAAGTTAGTATATTGGCAAATTCCGGTTGATAGGTGAGATTTTGATCCCAGGGTCGGAATGGAAGTTCGAGAGTTGTCGTAGCTTCGATATGTGATTTGTAATGTGAGTGCAAAATTTCAAGTCTTTCATACGTCGTTTGGTTGGTTTTCTGATCGAATCCGTTTTGTGGAAATTTTGAATAAACTTAGGCTTGAATCCGATGTGATTTAATGGTTTTAGTGTTATTTGACCTGTTTTATTGATTGGAACAAGTTTGTATGATGTTTTTGGGTATGTTGGTGCCTTTGGTTGAGGTCCCGGGGGACTCGGGGTGGATTCAGGTGGTTAAACGAGAGTTTCGAGGTGTGTTGCTGGTTCAGCTTTTCTTTCAGCTGGTATTTTCGCTTCTGCAGAAATGGAACGCCAGAAGCAGTTCCGAAGGAGCGAGTGGTGGATCGCATAAGAAATACTTGGCCTGGTTGAGTGTTTCTGCAAAAGCGGAATATTGTTCGCAAACACGAGTCCACATAAGCGGACTATAAACCGCAAAAGTGGTCTTGGGTGGTTCGCAGAAGCGGATGTGGAGACGTAAAAGCGGACGTTGGGTTTTTAAGTAAGAACCGCATAAGCATATTTTTGGCCATAGAAGCTGTCCCGCATAAGCGATAGCGGGGCCGCAGAAGTGAAAAGGACTGTTGGCAGAAGGGTTTAAAGGTTTTGTTTCCTCTATGAGCTAGGCATTATTTTCCTCCATTTTTTAGCGAGCTTTGAGAGCTTTGACGCAATTTTGATGAGGGATTCAAGGGAGAATGATTAGAGGTAAGCTCCTTGGCCTAAAAACACAAGATTATGTTAGATTTAAAATGGAAATTGGTTAAAATTCATCTAAAAGGGGTAAAACTAGAGCTTGAGTTTGATATTTCAAATTAGGATTTGATAGGTCATTTGAGCTCATATTTGGGAGTTCTTGGTATGTATGGACTCGTGGCAAGAAGAGGAATCCGGTAATGTGACTTTTGTAATTTTTTGAGAAGCAGGCCCGGGGCTCGGGTTTTGCTAGTATCGAGATTTTTGCTATATCTTGATTGTTTTTGATTGGGTATTGTTCCCTTGGCATAGTGTGATGTGTACGCTCTGATTTTGGTTATATTCGACGTGCGTGGAGGCCGGTTTGAGGGGCAAAGGCATCACAGGCTAGAGATTTCGCCGGTTCGAGGTGAGTAATACTTGTAAATGATATCCTGAGGGTTTAAAACCCTAGATTTGCACATCATAGTTCTGTATCGAGGTGACTTGCACACCGGACATGGGCATCGGGTAGAACACCGTTGGGGATTGAGACTCGATCTGTCCCGATTGATAAAATTACTACGTATTTGACTGAAACTACTTGATATTATCATGATTTAGGCTGATTGCCATATGTTGGGCTTCGTGCCAATTATTTGAACCCTTCAGGGATTGATACCAGTGTTTTTGCATTACTATGCATATTATTTGATCTCTGTCCAAAGTTTTAAATACTGTTTTGCAAATCAGCCGTTTTTCTAAGAATTGAAAGATTAAATGATATCTTACTGACATTTTGAGCTAAGAATTGTGATTATGATATTGCACAAGTGGCTTATGCGCATTTTTGGATTGTGCTTGGACCGAGTTGCACGTCACAAGGATGTGATATTGATATTGCGCTTGGGCTGTAGGAGCCCCTCGAGAGTCTGAAGCCCCACAGTGAGCGCGGGTACCTAAATGGATCAGGTTGCATAACGCAACGGTCATGTGCATTGCATTGCATTCACACATTGGTTCCTATTTGTACTACGTGGCATGAGATTCAGCACTCTCATATCATTGGCATCCATGTTATATCTTGCACTATGTACCAGATACCCTAGTGATATTTGTTAGTAGAGTGCTCTGCTCGAGGGGCTGATTTGTGTGAGGATTTGCACTACCTGATATCGCATTCATATGCTTAACTGTTAAATAGAAGAAAAAAAGGATATTTTCAAAGAGGGTTTTTAACTGAGCTAGATAATTCTAAAGGATTTTCACGATTTTACTAATTTTGTCACAAGTTTGTACTTCCTATATAGCATGATGGAGTGTTCTTACGTAATTTCTTACCGTGCAGTTATTATTTACTCTTATTACTCACTGAGTTGGAGTACTCACTTTACTCCCTACACCTCATGTGCAGTTGCAGGTATTGTTCACCCAGTAGCGGGTTATTAGCGGACTGAAGGCCTTACTATGGTAGTTGAGAAAGGTGACCGCCAGTGTTAGCAACACCGCACATCATATTTGAATTCTAGTTTTTTATCTTGTACATATAAATTATTGGCCTTATAGTAGTGTTCCTTCTTCTTAGATACTCATGACTTGTGACACCTGAATCGGGTTGTGTGGAGTTGAAATCCTGATTATCATTGTTGTTAAGTTGTATTATTCTATTCAGTTGTGTTTAGAAAAATTTTCTAAAAGGAGGTGAATTTGGTTAGTTGGCTGGCCTTGTCTTCACGAGAGTCCATCACGACCAGTGCAGGTTTGGGTCGTGATAAATCAGTACCAAATACTAGCAAAGCAACTTTAAGCCCGTAAATGAATTTTAGTAGCCCAGAACAGCAAGTTTAGCCAACCAATCAACCCTGAACAAAACTCTAAACCAAACGTTGATGACCAAGTTTAATCCATTTCTCACTTAGTTGAGTCGAAATTTGTTTCAAAGTTGAAAAGAAAATAAAAAATCACTGAAGAAATGCCAATGAAACAGTAAAATCTAGCCGTTTATTATTTTCTCAGAATTTTTCCACTTATTTTCTGCCTTGAAAGGCAAGAACAAATTCCTTTATAGGCAAGGGAAGTAGGGCAGCTTTCAGGTTTTCCATTTTGCATATAGGCCCTTTTCCAATTCTCATTATAGCTTAGAAATCCTTAGCTAGTTTTCCTTTTTTGCTTAACTACCCTTAATGCGATTATCCAACTATCAAAATATCCCCAACCTAACTTCTTGGGAAGCTTTCTATTCTGTTATACTAAGATTCCGCTTCCCCCTTTTCCTAAACTACCCCCAAATGTTCTTGTTTTTACCTTTAGCAACCAAACAAAACAAACTTGACCCAGAGCCTTTGGGCTTCAAAAGAGACGAGCTCTTAGTGCCCCCAAATCTAACCTACCATAGGGCCTAAATCCAACCAACAGTCAATCCGATAGCAAATCAAGCAAAAGCTTACCAAAGCCCAAAAATAATTAACCTCCAATTTAAACCAGTAGAAACCCAAAATCATGCAAGAACATTCCAATAAGGACCTAATCTTAATTATACGACTTTCACAAGCTAAAACCCTTAATTTTAATTAAACTTAAATGGTTCAAATCACAGGAAAATATGAAAAACAGAAAAGAAAATAAGTAAAAGGATCGGAAGAAAAGACTGAAAGAAGGAAAGTACTAAACTCTCCGCCATGGATCGATGAAGATGATGAACTTGGCCAAATGCTCTTGGTTGGGTCTGGGACGAACAAATCTCGACATGAACCAAAATTATCTTCAATCGATTGTTCTAAGAAAAATAATCTCTTAACGAAAGTTCTGAGTCGAGTCGAGGCTTGAGAGCATTGGAATTGAAACATTACTTTTTATTTTTATTTTTTCAATCCGGATTTGAAGTGGAGATGTGAGGATTTTGGGAAGATTGGCACCGGATTAATGTTTGAGGGAGTGTGGGGAATGAATGGTGAGAGCTTGGGTAGTTTGGAGCTAAAACTCCATGGCCATGGAGCATTATGGCTTCAGATGTGGAGAAGATGAAGTGATGGAGTGTTTGGAATAAATGTGGAGTCTCTGAACATTTCGGACATATTAATTTGGAAGAGAGACAGTTATGTGGCTGCTGGATGAAACAGACTGAAAGGCCCAGATTTACCGAGTTAAAGTGGTGTCGTTTGGTTGGGAGACGAAATTGGACTGGGTATTGGAGAAATGGGTTGGATTCTGAATGGGTAAAAGGGCATTAGGCTTGAGAATTAAATTAAAATAGCTCAATATGATACCCTCCTTCATTCTTTCCCTTTTCTTCATTTCTCCAAAATTCTCTTTCTCTTTTCCTTTTTTTTTTCCAAAAAATAAGTTAAAATCTAATTAAATCCTAATACCTAACTAACCTGTCAAAAGACCTAAATAATAATTATCACCGTTAATTAAATAAGAAAATTAAATGAAAACTACTCAAAATTCCAAACTAATATTAAAAGTGTAAAAAGTAAATTTTGTGATTTTTCATTTCTTATAAAACAACTAATTTACTACTTAATCCAAGAATGTAAAACTAAACCTTTTTATTAGTTTAAATAAAATGCACATACACAGACAATGCAAACAATTGACAGAAAATGCCAAAAAAATCCACAAAATTGTAAATAAAAAAAAAATTTTGTTATGAATTTATGGGGGTAATTTGTTGAAACACGTTCTCAAGGCACTAAACTAAACGTGTGTTCATATTTGCAGGTTTTGATAAATGACAAACGATGCGCAATTGACATATGACGAGGTCCAAGCACAAGCGCGCAAATGTCATGTAACGAAGTTCAAGCACAAGACAAACAAATATCAAGACTAAACAAAGTTATACAAGAGTCGTTCTTTAATTGTGATCTTGATCCGACAACTTAACTCAAGACTTGGCTTCTCTCGTAAAATCATTTTTATCAAATCATGCATATTTAACTTAAAGTAAAATGATTTTAAATCATGCATATTTATTTTAGCAAAATAATTTTTAAACATGCCTCTAAAATCTGGACTAAGATAATCGATTATGTACTTATGATAATCGATTATGTTAAGTCAGCTGCATGACAATCGATTGTGTACCTTATGACAATCGATTGTGTTAAGGCAGTGTGCATCAGATTTTTCAAATCTGCATGACAATCGATTGTGAACCTTATGACAATCGATTGTGTTAAGGCAGTGTCTATCAGATTTTTCAAAGCTACAAAATAATCGATTGTGAACTTATGACAATCGATTGTGATGAGGCAGTGTCCAAACATATTTTTCAAAGCTACAAAATAATCGATTGTGAACCTATGACAATCGATTGTATTGAGGCAGTGTCTATTTGATTTTTCAAAGACTGATAAATAATCGATTGTCCATATAGTATAATCGATTATGTAACTGACCGTTGTCAAAATATTTTCAAACACCGTCATAATCGATTGTATGTTTTTAATAATCGATTGTTTTAAGTAAAATCTGGAAAAGATTTTTTGAACGTTGCCAAGTAATCGATTGTATATTTCTGACAATCGATTGTTTTACGTAAAATCTGGAAATGATTTTTTGAACGTTGCCAGTAATCGATTATATGTCTTAGATAATCGATTATGCTGCGTAAAATCTGGGAATGATTTTTGGAATGATTGGAAAACAATCGATTGTGCCAATTAGACAATCGATTGTCGTAGCACAAAATCAGCAATTCTTAATTGGCAATTAGGCAACGGTTATGCATGGTTTTGACACTATAAATACATCTTCAAATTAGTCTTCTAAACACAACAACTAATCATATTATTGCTAAAGCTTGCATACTCTCTTATTCATCATTTTCTATTCATTACATAAGTTTTTGAGAGCCAAATTCTTAAAAGTTGTTGCGTTCTTGAGCGCATTTATTTTACTCATATCTACTCTTAAGGAGAGTCTTGTTTTGAGTGCAAAGTATTTTTATACACTTGAAGGGAAGTGTTAATCCCTTGTATTGTAAAAAGGAACGTTGTGATTCCTTTGGTTGAAGTCTTGAAGTGTTGTAACTTTGAGCAAAGGTTGTTGAGACTTGTGTGACTCAAGTTCTCAGTTTGTAACGGTTTGTTGAGCACCCGTAAGCTAAACAGTGTTAGTGGAAATCTCGAGAGAGTCTCTTGGGGACTGGACTAGCCACGGGTTGTGGTGAAACAGGATACATCAGTGCGTTCGTTCTTTATTATTTACTTATCGCACTTATTTCATTCCTGCAATTTTTAAATTCCGCAAGTTTACGCTGTTTTTTATTATAACGCTATTCACCCCCCCCCCCCCCCCAGCGTTAAGCATATATTCTAACAATTGGTATCAGAGCCCAACTCTCTGAAAAACTTAACCGTTTGAGAGAAACAATCCATGGCTTCTACTCGTGATTCTTTTCCAGGAATAAGTGAAGGACAATGCTCCACCCGACCACCACTATTCGATGGCACAAACTATACGTACTGGAAGGAGAGGATGAGAATATTCGTTCAATCTAATAGCTTTCATTTGTGGAAGGTCATAATGAAGGGAGAACAAATTCCAACCAAAAAGGTTGAAAATGAATGGGTTCCAAAATCCGAAGATGAGTACGATGCGGATGATATCCGAAAAGTGCAGAACAATGCTAAGGCCATCAACTTATTATATTGTGCTGTAAATGCTTATGATTACAGAAAAATATCATGTTGCACAACGGCGAAGCAAATGTAGGATAAGCTGGAAATCACGTACGAAGGTACGGACCAGGTAAGAGAGGCTAAAGTTGATTTTCTAACCCATGCATATGAACTGTTTCACATGAAGGAAGGCGAAAGGGTCGATGACATGTTCGAATGATTTTCAAAAATCATTAATGACTTACATGCTCTTAAGAAGACCTTCACGGATAAGGAACTTGTCCGAAAAATCCTCCGAAGTCTCACTCCGGAATGGCGCTCCAAGGCCGACGCGGTTCAAGAGTCTATTGGCATTTCAAATGTCACCATCGACGGATTAAGAGGTAATCTTAAAACTTATGAATCTACTATACTTAACCCTCTTGTTAATGATCAAAGGAAACAAAAATCGCCCTCAAGGCAAGCACAAGCCAACCTCAAAATAACGAGGACGGAGATAACGAGTTCGGACTCATTATTAAGAGATTTCAAAAGTTCATGCGAGAAAAGTATGAACAAAAAGGCAAACAACAAGGATATCAAGTAAAGTGCTATGGGTGCGGAGAATTCGGGCATATTAAATCAAATTGCCCAAATGCCAAAAAGGAGAAGAAACCCTTCAAGAAACAACGAGCATACATATCTTGGGGAGGCGACTCCGGAGATGAGTCAAGTGAGGAAGAAGAAGACGAAGCCGCAAATCTTTGTCTCATGGCTCACGAAAACAATCAAGAAGAGGTATGTCAAATTTCTTCCAAAAACTTCTATTCTCTTGAGGAAATGCAAAATGCCTTTGATGAGTTGTATAGTGAATTCATTAAAGCTTCCAAAACTGTTAAAAGCATTAAGGAGAATGCCTCTTTGAAAGAAAAAGATTTTGAAAAACAACTCTCTTTGAAAGAAAAGGATTTGGAAAAACATATTTTGGAAAATGAGAAGTTGAAAGAAGAAAACAATTTTTTCGGCAAAAGAAGCGCCGACAAACTAGAGAGTTCTAGTAAAAATTGTACTTCTTGCATGCATCTATAAGATGAGGTAGAAAGACTTATGGGCACCTTAGATAAGTTCAATTCTTCTCATAAAAATTTGAATGAAGTTCTTGTTAATTTGAAATCGACCAAACATGGGATAGATTTTATAAACGAGCCTAAAGAAAAAGTTGAAGCCAAACCCCAACCACCTAAAGCTCAACCTAGGACAAATAAAACAAATGTTCATCCTAGAGATAACAATCCTAGAATCAACATGCATGCTAGACCAAACACTAGAAGAAACTTTGAACATTTTAGGACACCTAGAAATGGCCCTCAACCTAGAAATAACTATTCTAGAAGTGATGCATATCCTAGACCAAACACTAGAAGAAAAGTTGAACATTTTAGGACACCTAGATATGGCTTTCAACCTCGAAATAACTATTCTAGAAATGCTGCATATCCTAGAACAAATAGTAGGAGAAATGATTTTCATGAAATGCGCAATAGTCATATTGTCGAAAATAGAGTAAACAATTTTCGTCCGTCCAACTACTATCAACCTAGACGAATGCATAATCCTAATGTCATTTGTCATTATTGCAATCGAATTGGACATATTGCTCCTTCTTGTTTCACTAGACATAGACACTTAAATGCATGTCAAGCACAACAGCATGTTACACCTAACTCTCAAGGACCCAAAACTGCTTGGGTACCAAAGACTCATTAATTTGTCTTGTAGGTATGTTTGAAGGGATCAAGTGTACTTTGGTACCTTGATAGTGGATGCTCCAAACACATGACCGGAGATGAATCCAAGTTCCTTCAACTAGAACACAAAGAAGGAGGAAGCGTTATCTTTGGAGATAACAACAAGGGAAAAATTATCGGCATTGGATCAGTCGGTAAGGATGAACCTTCTTCCATTAAGCATATATTGCTAGTTAAGGGTCTAAAACATAATCTCTTGAGCATAAGTCAATTATGTGACAAGGGAAATCTTTTTTTATTTGATTCGGATGAATGCTTAGTTTTTCGCCGTAGCGATTTTAAAATTATCCTTCGTGGATTTAGAATGGATAACATCTATATGGTTGATCTCGAAAACTCTTCTTCTGAATATGTGAATTGTCTTATGAGCAAAGAAGATGATATGTGGTTATGGCATCGTCGAGTAGCTCACATAAACATGCATCTTTTTAACAAATTGGTTTCACAAAATTTAGTTATTGGTCTTCCAAGTTTGAAATTTGAAAAAGACTCTATTTGCGATTCTTGTCAAAAAGGGAAGCAAACAAAAGCATCTTTTAAATCGAAAAATATTGTTTCAACTACTAGACCATTGCAACTTCTTCATATGGACCTTTTTGGACCATCTCGCATTGAAAGTCTTGGTAGAAATCGTTATGCTTTTGTTATTGTTGATGATTATTCTAGATTTACATGGACACTATTTCTTGCTCATAAAAGTGAAGCTTTTCATAATTTTAAATGTTTTCTTAAACATGTTCAAAATGAAAAGGACACAACTGTCACTTCAATAAGAAGTGATCATGAGGGAGAGTTTGATCACAATCTCTTCGCGGACTTTTGTGACGAACTCGGTATCGAGCACATCTTCTCTGCTCCACGCACACCACAACAAAATGGAGTGGTGGAAAGGAAAAATAGGTGTCTCGAAGAGATGGCTAGAACCATGCTCGATGAGGCTAAGATTCCCAAACATTTTTGGGCGGATGCCGTGAGTACCGCATGCTACGTTTTAAATAGAGTAGTCATAAGGCCAATACTCATGAAAACTCCCTATGAACTCTACAAGGGAAGGAAACCAAATATTTCCCATCTTAGAGTATTCGGTTGTAAATGTTTTATTCATAACAATGGTAAAGATAATTTGGGAAAGTTTGATGCCAAATCCGATGAAGGAATTTTTATTGGTTATTCTTCACGTAGCAAAGCATATAGAGTATTCAATAATAGAACTGAAACTGTGGAGGAATCCCCTCATATTGTGTTTTTCGAAAATAATGCTCGCTTGGCGAGAAAGGATTCTGGTTTTGATCCTGCAGGTATTTTAAACTCAATAAGTTCTCAAGACAAAGTACAAGAGGAAACTCCTAAGGAAATTCAAGATGAAATCTTGGATCAATTATCGGAGGAAGCGCCACAATTGGAAAAAGAAACGAAACTACCTAACGCATGGAGGAAAATCAACGACCATCCTCTCGAACAGGTAATTGGTGATATTGAACAACAGGTAAGTACTCGAAACACTCTTAAGAACACCTTAGGACACACTTCTTAAGAGATCACGTTCTCAATTGGCCAACATCTTGACTCCACATTGATCTAAGTCATTATTTCTTTACAAATTACTAACTTGAGCATCGGAGACGTCTATTTCTTTTTTGCAGGTATCGCCCTAAAGGCAGGGGGAATTATAAGGCAATGGTGTAGAACAATCGATTGTTACAGTCAATAATCGATTATCATTCGTTTATGTCTCATGTTTACTGTGCCGGACAATCGATTAGCAAGTATCACTAATCGATTATTTACGGTTTATGCTTATTATGCAGGTGTTTGATGATAATTAATAATCGATTTTTTAACTGTATAATCGATTACCGTCTTGGCCATTCAGTACTGCCTTCCTAAAACAACCGATTGTCTCAAAAGTATAATCGATTATTTTCCGAGTCAGAAAATCACTGTGCACACTGTGTCATAACAATCGATTACCATAATTCAACAATCGATTATTTTTTGTCAGTAATTCAAATATTTGTTACCGTTTGGGTCCTGCAAGATTCCCACAATCGATTCTTGTCATTTCCGAGTACAATTCAAAAACTCCATAACAATCGATTATTTCGATTCCACAATCAATTGTTTAACGGACAGTGCAAATTTTTTTACCGTTTCTGACCGTTTTGGCTCTTAAATTTCTGCAGATTTTCACCATAAATGAAATGCCATCCTTCTCATTATAAATAGGTACCATATGTCAATTTCTTCACTCAAGCATCAATCTTATCTCCCAAACTTTCAAAAATCTCTCAAATTTCTTACAAAGGCTATTACTACTTATTGAAAATGTCGAGCAGACACACCAAACGCCCCCGTTCAGGCAGACATGGTGCATCTTCTTCAGCTGTTCCTCCTACTCCCAATTTCCCTTACCAATATGGGTCTCTTTTACGGTTTAACTCTGAAACCGAGCTAACTAGATTCTTGACAAAATTCGAAAAGCGTGACATTCTTCCTCCTTGCTTTTCAACCAGCAAATATCTTGAATCCTGCGCCCCCGCTGCAAACATACTTAGGGAATGTCAACTCCTTGACTTCTTATATCTTACCTATCCTCATATTAATCCTCCATTGATTCAAGCGTTCTATTCAAATCTTCATGAGGACGACGATAGTGAGCTTGTGTCAAACATTAATGGAGTTCAAATTATTTTAACCAATGAAAACTTACATTCTATTGCTCACCTTCCTCGAAGTGGGGAAAACATTTCTCTCTACATTAGAGAAGCCGGCGCCTTATTTGATGAACGAATTCTTCTAAACCAAATAGGACTTGGAGCTTATGATCCTAATCTATCCAATCGTCGTCCTACCATTACGGGCATGCTCCCCGAATATCGTTTAATTTTCTACTTCATCACCCGGGTCCTCAAACCACGCAAACATAATCATACCACTCTCTCCCAAGAGGACGCAAAACTCATGCATGCTATTATAACCGGGGCTCATATCAATTGGTGTAAGTTCGTCAAAATTCACATGCTTGATGCCATTGGGGACGATAGACCACTTCCCTATGCTCTCCTTATCATGAATTTTCTTGAAGCCTCCGGGTTCAACACCTCTATCGGTCCGCTCAAAAAGAGCACCAAGAAATGGGAAATTTCCGAATCCTCCTTTCCCCATGACGGCGAACATGCAGCTCCTGCTCCTCCTCCAACTCCTCAAACGAGTCAGCCTCAAGCTCCTACACTTCAATCTATTTCCGACCAACTTGCTTCTTTGTCCACCTCTGTCAATCGTTTGACATATGAGATCCATGGATATTTTGATCATATTCACTATCCATATGCTGGACTTGTTCCTTATGAAGCAGTGCCGCATGACGAGGCGGGAAATGATAATAATGAATAATTTTTTTTTGCTTTTCTAGCTTATTGTTCTATGTTGTATTGTCTTCTTTTTATGTAATCGTATTTTTGATTAATAAATAAACAAGTTATTTACTTATTCTATTTTTTTGCTAATGGCAAAAGGGGGAAGAATAAGGGGCTATGCACTTAATATTTATTGGTATAAATTGAGGGGGAATTCATATGTTGAGGGGGAACTAAATGCATATTTTTACTTGTCTTGGATCGTCATTATGAATCTCTAATATGCATATCCCGCTTAAGGTTTGCCATTATCAAAAAGGGGGAAATTGTTGAAACACGTTCTCAAGGCACTAAACTAAACGTGTGTTCATATTTGCAGGTTTTGATAAATGACAAATGATGCGCAATTGACATATGACGAGGTCCAAGCACAAGCGCGCAAATGTCATGTAACGAAGTTCAAGCACAAGACAAACAAAGATCAAGACTAAACAAAGTTATACATGAGTCGTTCTTTAATTGTGATCTTGATCCGACAACTTAACTCAAGACTTGGCTTCTCTCGTAAAATCATTTTTATCAAATCATGCATATTTAACTTAAAGCAAAATGATTTTAAATCATGCATATTTATTTTAGCAAAATGATTTTTAAACATGCCTCTAAAATCTGGACTAAGATAATCGATTATGTACTTATGATAATCGATTATGTTAAGTCAGCTGCATGACAATCGATTGTGTACCTTATGACAATCGATTGTGTTAAGGCAGTGTGCATCAGATTTTTCAAATCTGCATGACAATCGATTGTGAACCTTATGACAATCGATTGTGTTAAGGCAATGTCCATCAGATTTTTCAAAGCTACAAAATAATCGATTGTGAACTTATGACAATCGATTGTGATGAGGCAGTGTCCAAACATATTTTTCAAAGCTACAAAATAATCGATTGTGAACCTATGACAATCGATTGTATTGAGGCAGTGTCTATTTGATTTTTCAAAGACTGATAAATAATCGATTGTCCATATAGTATAATCGATTATGTAACTGACCGTTGTCAAAATATTTTCAAACACCGTCAAGTAATCGATTGTATGTTTTTAATAATCGATTGTTTTAAGTAAAATCTTGAAAAGATTTTTTGAACGTTGCCAAGTAATCGATTGTATATTTCTGATAATCGATTGTTTTAAGTAAAATCTGGAAAAGATTTTTTGAACATTGCCAAGTAATCGATTGTATATTTCTGACAATCGATTGTTTTACGTAAAATCTGGAAATGATTTTTTGAATGTTGCCAGTAATCGATTATATGTCTTAGATAATCGATTATATGTCTTAGATAATCGATTATGCTGCGTAAAATCTGGGAATGATTTTTGGAACGATTGGAAAACAATCGATTGTCGTAGCACAAAATCAGCAATTCTTAATTGGCAATTAGGCAACAGTTATGCATGGGTTTGACACTATAAATACATCTTCAAATCAGTCTTCTAAACACAACAACTGATCATATTATTGCTAAAGCTTGCATACTCTCTTATTCATCATTTTCTATTCATTACATAAGTTTTTGAGAGCCAAATTCTTGATGAAAGTTGTTGCGTTCTTGAGCGTATTTATTCTACTCATATCTACTCTTAAGGAGAGTCTTGTTTTGAGTGCAAAGTGTTTTTATACACTTGAAGGGAAGTGTTAATCCCTTGTATTGTAAAAAGGAACGTTGTGATTCCTTTGGTTGAAGTCTTGAAGTGTTGTAACTTTGAGCAAAGGTTGTTGAGACTTGTGTGACTCAAGTTCTCAGTTTGTAATGGTTTGTTGAGCACCCGTAAGCTTAACAGTGTTAGTGGAAATCTCGAGAGAGTCTCTCGAGGACTGGACTAGCCATGGGTTGTGGTGAACCAGGATACATCGGTGCGTTCGTTCTTTATTATTTACTTATCGGACTTATTTCATTCCTGCAATTTTTAAATTCCGCAAGTTTACGCTGTTTTTTATTATAACGCTATTCACCCCCCTCTAGCGTTAACCGTATATTCTAACATAATTTATGTAGGAAAAAAATCACATGCTCACACCCATGATCGTCCGAAATTAATGATACAAGCACGAATCATGTCCTCCAATATCTGAATAGTGCGCTTGGACTGCCCGTCTGTCTGAGGGTGAAAAGATGTGCTCAACTCAACCTGAGTACCCAACTCTCGCTGCACAGACCTCCAAAACTGCAAAGTGAACTGAGTGCCCCTATTTGAAATGATGGAAACTGGGACACCATGCAAAACCGAATGTAGATCTCTGCCAACCATTCTGCAGAATAGGCAGTACACATAGGGATGAAGTGCACGGACTTGGTCAGCCAATCCACAATCACCCAAATAGCATCGAACTTCTTCAAAGTCCATGGAAGTCAAACTTCAAAGTCCATAGTGATCCTCTCCCACTTCCTCTCAGGAATATCCATCTGCTAAAGCAAGCCACCTGGTCTCCAATGCTCGTATTTCAATTGCTGACAATTGAGATACAGAGCTGCAAATCCCACAATGTCCTTGTTCATTCTTCTCCACCAAACATGATGCCTCAAATCCTGTCACATCTTTATGGCACTAGGATGAATGGAATATCGCGAGCTATGGGCCTCCTCCAGAATCAGCTCCCGAAACCCATCCATATTGGGCACACATATTCGGCCATACATCGTTAACTCCCCATCATCATTAATAGTCACATCTCTGGAATCATCGTGCTGAACTCTATCCTTAAGGACAAGAAAATGCGGATCATCATACTGGCTCTCTCTGATGTGATGATATAAGGAGGACCTTGAACCACACAAGCCAATACCCAACTGGGCTCCGAAATATCTTACCTCACAAACAGATTGGCCAAGGACTGAACATCAACTACAATAGGTCTCTCCCCAACTGGAATATGTGCCAAACTCCCGATACTCACTACCTTTCGGCTCAAAGCATCAGCCACCACATTGGCCTTTCGCAGATGGTACAATATAATGATACTATAATCCTTTAGAAACTCCAACCATCTCTGCTGCCTCAAATTAAGATTTTTCTACTTGAACAAGTGCTGGAGACTACGATGATCCTTAAATACCTCACAAGACACACCATACAAGTAATACCTCCAAATCTTCGACGTGTGAACAAAGGCAGCCAACTCCAAATCATGAATGGGATAGTTCTTCTCATGGGGCTTAAACTGATGAGAAGCATAAGCAATAACTCTACCCTCCTGCATCAATACACAACCAATACCAACTCTCAAAGGATCACAATACACGGTATATGAACCTGAAGCTGATGGAAAAACTAAATTGGAGCCGTGGTCAAGGCTCTCTTGAACTTATGAAAGCTCTTCTCACACTCATTCGACCATACAAATGAAGCATCCTTCTGAGTCAACTTGGTCAAGGGCGATGCGATAGATGAGAACCCCTGAACAAACTGGCGATAATAGCCTGCCAAACTAAGAAAGCTGCAATCCATGCCTAAAATAACATTGAAATCCACCATACACAATAATAAAATATCGACTCAGCTCTCTAGACCCCCAATAGACACCACACATAACGGTAAACATGATCTACAATAACAATATTGCCCACCGGAGTTGATACATGGATAAGTGAAACAAGAGACTCACGGTGCATATCTAAATAACAAGCAAAGTATGATGACACATAAGAAAGGTGGAATAAGGACCAAATAATATAGAAACATCTCTATGGCAGACTGAGACAATACCTGTAATAACAACATCGGAGGCAATAACTTCAGGTCTAGCTGGAAATGCACAAAAATAGGCTTGACCACCACCCGATCAACCTCCCCCTCTAGGACGACCCCTATTTGATTGACCTCCACCCCTAACTGGTTGGGCCGGTGGTGGTGAAGTAACTGGTTCTGAAGCTTATGGCTAACTCCTCAGCTGAGATAAACCCGTAAGACTACGAGGACAGTGCCTCCACATATGACCCATCTCTCCATACTCATAGCAACTCCCAGGTTCTGGAGACGTGGAATGAAGGGAACTCCTAACACATGAATGGCTAGCAGATGCACTCGGCAAGAAGAGCCCTGAACTGATGGAGCACAGGACGAACTATGAGCTGGAAGGGCACTAAGTGAGGACTGGCCTTGATGAGAACTGTGAGAACCATGACACGATGCCGCCCTATGATAACCTGGGCAAGCTGACTGAGCATTCCTGAATGAACGGCCTCGGCCGTGCTGAAATTGACCTTTCGAAGGAGCACCACTATAATTACCCGATCCTTGATTTCTCTTAGCCTCCCTCTCCCCTCGCTCCTGGCGACGAACTGACTCAATCTCATGAGCAATGTCTACAACCTCCTCAAAGGTTGCACCAGTCACCCTCTCCCTGGTTAGGAGAATACGAAGCTGATAAGTGAGGCTATCAACAAACCATCTAATCCTCTCTTTGTCTATAGGAGCCAACCAAATCACAAGACGAGCTAACTCGGAGAACCCTATCTCATAGGGCGTCACAATCATCTCATCTTGATGCTACCACTCGAACTGCTTGAGCAACTTCTTTCTATAAGGTTGTGGAACATACTTCTCTAGAAAGAGAATAGAGAACTACTGCCAGGTAAGGGGTGCTGCACCAATAGGCCTACGCCACTCAAAAGCCTCCCACCAAGTGAAGATAGCTCCAGAAAACAAATAAGTAGTGAAAGCGACCCCACTGGTCTCCAGAATACCCGCTGTATGAAGCATCCTCTGACACTTATCCAAGAAACCCTGGGCATCCTCGCCCTCTACACCACTGAAAGTCGGAGGCTAAAGTCTACTAAGCCCTTCCAACCTACGTTGCTCGTACTCTAGCATGGTAGGAACTACCTAGTCCTAAGAAGCTGCAACTAGCTGGGCTGGATGCGCCCCCGGTGTCTAAAGTCCCTGCACGACCTGCTCAAGTGTGCAAGCGGTGGAAGTCTGAGTGCCTCCCCCGACGTGAGAAGTAGCTGTGACTGTAGTGACTGAAACCACCTGAGCTAGGACAGTGAAAACTAATAGAATTTTAGCCAAGGCTTCCTGAAGACCCGAAATCACATTGGGCACTACTGGTGCCTGAGTTGGTGCTAATGGAGCGTCCAAACTTGAGACCTCATCCTGAACAGCGGCGGCTTGTGGATCTGCAGGTACTGCCCTAGATGCTATGCAGGCCACACCTCTGCCCCTACTGCGACCACGATTGCATCGTCGACCTCTAGTGGCCACAGTTGGTGGAATTGGTGGTCGTCCATCCTGATCGGTAGCACGTGTCCTCACCATCTGCGAGAGAACAGAATAACAGAAGTTTATTACTCGGATCAACTAGTTCGCACGACAAGAATTTCAAGGAAATGAAGTTTTCCTAAAGGTTCTGCAGCCTCTCGAGGATAAATACAGACGTGTCCGTACCAATCTACAAGATTCTACGAAACGTGCTCATGACTCGTGAGACCTATGTAACCTAGGATCTGATACCAACTTGTCACCATCCTAAATTCGGACCAAGTTGTAATGGCGCCTCTCGTGAAGATAAGGCCAGTCAATACATTCCCAATTCAATTTTTAAGCAATTAATATAATAAGTATTACGTCTTAAACATGTTAAATTCAAAAATAAGTAGTGAACAGTACAATCTGCGAAAAAACAAACCCAACACAGCCCTGTACCGGGGTGTCACCAGTCATGAGCATCTATCGATTTAATACAAGTCCGAAGAGTCTACAAAGCTACTACAGAATAACTAATAAGGTAAAGGAAATGAGATAAGGGGAGAGAAGCACGGGTCTGCGAACGCCGAGCAGCTACCTCATGGACTCCAAAATATGTCGGGAGCTCTCAACCCTCGTATCGGCAGTGCCTGAATCTATATACAGGGAGTAGGGAGTAAAGCGAGTACTCAACTCAGTGAGTAATAATCATAAATAAAGTCTGAGAGAAAAAAATCACGTAAGGCACACCACAGTCTATAAGAAAGCAGTAAAAGCCAGTAAAAAGTCATGGAACAGTAAAATTATGCAAAGCCACTTTAGTTCAGTTTAAACTACTTAATATCCCTTTTTAAACAGTTAAGCAAGTAAAAGACAGGCAACTAAAAAGGTAAGCACATAAAGAAGCGCCCCTCGGGCACAATACCAACAGAATCAGCCCCTCGGGAAACATATGGAACAATAACTAGCCCATCGGGCTATATCTCACATCACAATGGGTACGTGCGCTTACTAAGGGTGTGCAGACTCCTAGAGGGGCCCCTTACGCCCAAAGCGCAATATCATGCCATCTCGTGGCGGCATCACTAAGTTCTTGGCTTTATATCAACAAGCCACCTCATGGCATACAAATCTAAGGCCCTCGACCTCATAATCATAATCAATTTTTCCTTACAATATAGACCCTCAGCCTTACCTTGTCAAAATCTCACAAGCCACTTGGAAAATAGTAAAACAAGGTGCTCAGCCCAGAATATCATTTAAAATATTACTTAATGTATTAAAATAGAGTAAACATGGTTGAGTTATGAAAAATAGTAAAATATAGCATGACTAAGTACAAGTATAAAGTCAAAATCGTGAGGAAATATTAGCTAAAAGCGCCTAAAGGTTCAAATAATTGGCACGAGGCCCAAATATGGCATTCAACCCAAAACATAATGATATCAAACCATTTTCAGTCAAATATATGGTAAAACAGTCATAAGGGATGGACTACATCGCAGTACCCAATAGTGCACGACCACACGCTCGTCATCTAGCGTATGCGTCACCTTAATATAGCACAACAATGTGCAATCCGGGGTTTCATACTCTCATGACAGTTTTTACAATTATTACTCTACTCAAACCGGTGCAAACTCTAGCGCCTAACGCCTTTGCCCCTCGAATCGGTCTCCACTCCTGTTGAATCTACCCAAAATCAAAATCACAATGTTAAAATATGCTAAGGGAACTTAGCCCAAACAAAAATAATCAATTCACAACACAAATTCCGTAATTACCAAAACCTGACCCCTAAGCCCACGTCTCGGAATTTGATGAAATTTACATTAATAGATTTCTTATCTCCCCACGAATTCATACATATCAAAAGTACTAAAATCCGACCACAAATGACTCCTCAAATCCTCAAGTCTAGGTCTTCAATACGAAGTTTCCCCAATATTAATACTTAAATTCCATTAATTATAGCTCTAATCCGGGAAATTTTACCATAGGAATGAGTTTTAGGTCAAAAATCCTTACCTCAATGAAGTCTCCTTGAAACCCTTCTTCAAATCGCCCAAAAAGCTTCAAAAACCAACTTAGCAATGGTGGAATAGCTCAAAAATCATGAAGGAAATAATTTATACCTTCTAGCCCAGGGATTTCGCATCTGCAGCCAAAATCCCGCTTCTGCGGTTATAGCCTTCCTAGCTACTTCTTCTTCTGCGACTTTCTTTCTGCATCTGTGGCATTGCGCCTGCGGTTCCCAATCCACAGGTGAGGAAACAACAGAAACAGCAAAATCTGAAGCTTCACCAAATTCCCAAACTCTCCGTCAACCACCCGAAATCACCATGAGGCCCCCAGGACCTCAACTAAAAATACAAACATATCCCATAACTTCACTAAAACTTAGAACAATCTTCAAGACACCTCAAACAACATCGAATCAACCAAAACATATCGGATTCAAGCCTAAGTTTCCAAAAATATTTCGAGTTACACTTTTTAAAAAGTATACCAAACCACGTCCGAATGATCTAAAATTTTTTACACACACCCCAAATGACAGAACGGAACTACTGTAACTCCTAGAATTCCATTCCGACCTTTATATAAAAATCTCATCTATCACATTAGGACTTCCAAAACACATTCTAATCATGCTCTTAAGTCCCAAATCACCTCTCGAAGCTATCTGAACCATTAGATCTCACATCCGAGCCCTCTAAAACATAAGTCAACATCCGGTTGACTTTTTCAACTTAAGTTTTCTCAAAAAGATCATGTGTCTCAAACCATGCCAAATCATTTTCGAACCCGAGCCAACCAACCCGATCACTCTTAGAACCGATAAACCAAGCAATCAGAAGCAAAAATGGGAAAAACAAAGCAGTAACTCATTAGACGACTGGCCGGGTCGTCATAATGAGGAGGCTTCTAAGGCCTCGGAACACAAAATTTATTTGCAACACAAGTGATGACCTTTTGAATCATCACGTAAACTTAGTGATTGAAATTTTTTTGATGCGTGATATGCACAAATAATGTAATCTTAGAAGATATCAAAAATCAAATAGGTTTCCAAAAAAGGTAAATTGATATGGAATGACAACCTTGAGTTGTCTAGTCGGGATAGACCTTATTTTGTAAATTTAAATGGTCGGAATTAATAATTTCTGAAGGCAAGCTCCAAAGCAACTCTACATATGTCAAGGGGAGCTGTTAACTTGTAATTTTGATAGAACATTAATATTTAAGAGGAATGAACATTTGACGTGAAGGTGTGATATTAAATATAGTCACTATTTATTATGAGGACATGAATGTAGATTGCACGTTCTTACATCTATCGTTATGCAAATAGCGTATGTCATGGAAAGTTATATGAAAGTTATATGGGTATAGCCTGAGGAAGTTGTATTTACTAGAAATATAATGAGGATGGACTGAAGGGCCAGATGCTAAAAAAAAGGTTTCTTAAAGTAAGATGGGCACAAAAAGAGATATGCTAAATTTATTGTTGTTGCAAGGACATGAATGGATGATACTTGGTAAAATGAGATGCGTCTAGAAGTACACCATTATTCTTGGTACGAGAAGGGGAAAGAAATCCTTGGCGAGCATAAACATTTTTCTTCTATTGTCAAGATAGTAGGTACTACTAAGTGTAATTGCAAAAAAAAAAAAAGAAGTCAAGGCTTCATGAAAATTGGATTATGATTTCGAGTTGGGAAAATAAATAATTTATAGTAGTATATGGGCATGTGTATAATCAGATGGAACGGGGTGCGAATTTATTAAAATCTTTGAGTATCAGGTTCGAGTTTTAGATTTGGTTTTACACATGAGTGGGGGAGAATCAGAGAAAGTTGATGTCACCTTAAAGGGTGATTGTCGACGGTCCATTTTCCTAAGGCAAAATCGAGTTTATGACACTTGGGAGAACAACTTTATTCCCTTTCGAGAATTGCGTTTTGGAATTGGAGAATCTCCACCTAATTATTAAAGTGCATTGGGACACTTTAAGAAGGGTTTGAGTTGAAGAAATCAGAGTTTGGATAAGGGCTAAAAATTATCTTGAGGGAAGGTGTTAGGCACCCTCAAGATCCACTAGTATGGCCCCGACCATGTTACAATTGTGACTTTATAGGTAAACAATCAAGGCTCAAATAAGGAATTACATACAACATTACAATTATATTGAAACTTGTGAAAGTAAGTAGAAAGAGAGCAGAAATTTGAAAGGTTTAAACAACTTCAATGCATTACTCAGGAATAACTCCTCAAAAGAGGGGTCACACGTGATATTAGTGCATTGGTCATCATCTCCAGATTCTACCCTTCCCACCCCGTAAAAATTATTTAAATGCGTGATTGGCTCACGAAAGCTTATTGCGTGATGTTACCCATCCCATTCTATAAGTGCTAGAGGGTATTTAGGATCATTAGTCCTATAAGGTAAGGATTAGGCTGAACTCTTAGCTTTAAAGGACAAAATGCTAGACGACATATATAACAAGTAGGACTACATATAAAAGGAACATACAAAGGAAATAAAAAGCTCGCAAATCCCTCCAAAAGTAAACATGTAATTAGCACGTCTCTTAACACGTTTAGAAAGAAGGAATGTTTAAAAAAGCAAGTTTCAGTGAAAGCAGGATGCTTAATTAAAACTGAGTGACTTGAAGAAAGTTTGATTTTAAGAAATATAACTAAAGACGATAGTAAATAGTTTTAGGAATTAGTAAAAGTATAGATAAACTTGTTAAAACATACTTTGAAAATATTGTAGAGACACTAAAGATGCAGTAACCTGACAAGGCATAGATTAAATATTAAAAAAAACACAATTCTAGAAAGGAAAGATAACCCAGTAGAAAACATGATAGAACAGATGCTCGATTCTGAGATTATCTTAAAATAAGGCGGGAATTTTAGTAGAAACAGAGTAAACTTCAGAGAGGCAAACGAGAAGCAGAGTTCAGAAGGTTAAAAGAGGATGAGTAGTCTGAAACTAGTAAAACATGATTAATCGATTTTATTAGGCCTAAAGCTTGCCTAGGCTCCATATGTATTGCTTACTTGTCTTAAAGATGAGCATGCATATTAATCCCCGTTTTAATAGGACGCAGTTAACCAAACTTGTACAATTAGATTAAACATACTGGTGAGGCGTTCAGCAATGGAAAATAAGAAAAAAATAAAAAACCCTAAGTAACATGGTGTCTAATGCACGTAAAAATCCTAAAATATGGTCTCTAAATGCCAGTGAGAATGCAGCAGTAGTTTTATGACAATTACTTGTTGGTTATTAACAGATCATGATTACGAAATGAGTATGACAACTGGCTGAAAGTAAGAGCCTAAAAAGTAGATTTCTAGTATGTGAGATACATGTCCTGTGCATGATATATATTGTGCAAATAGGTAAATAAAGTATTATAAGAATATTTTCTACCCATTACTTAAACTAAGCATGCATAACCCCTCCCAATTTAACTATAACCTCGATCATTCGTTACAAACTATTACAAACCAAGATAGTTGAATTACAGTAATAAAGAATAAAAATAAGAAGTTATTCTACAGGGAGCCTTTAACTAGGCCCAATTTTCCTACCTCACTCCTTTTGAGTTTCACTGCCTTTGCCATGATCTGTGTGCGACAAACCCCCCTACGACCCCATTGGGTCCCTGGCTAATACCAGCACCCAAACATTTGCCCAAAATATATTGAGCAAGTGCGGTGTAGAATTACTAGTCTTATAAATCAAAGTTCAGTGGGAACTCAGAAGTACCCAAAGCAATGCTTACACGAAGGGGCTAGAACCTAATCTCTAAGAGTAATGAGAGTATGTGATAAATTCCTAAAGAAACTGAGTTAAGAAAGAAAATAGTTTTAAAAGATGATCCATATAGAATCTGTTTTTGAAAGAAACCATAAAATAGTGTGACAGTTTGTAAGAAGGTGAGTAGGACAATCCTAGGAGTAGAATAACATATATAGTTCAGGGAAGTAAACACAAACAAGGGAAAGGGGAATGGGGATAAGTAGTTCACATGTAAGAGCATAGACATCAGAGAAAAATTTAAACAGCCATAGCACATTTCATCCCAAAAAGGTTAAGGATTACATGCTGATAACGTATTGGGGTTAAGGGGTAAGGAAGAACTGAATTAAACAAATAAAGGAAGCAGTAGACATGCTGAATTAAGGGAAAGATAATCACATCACCGAACTAGCACAAAGGCATGCTAATTGCAATGAGAACAACATAACCAAAAGTAGAAGCATAAAAGAAACAAGAGGAAGTGCAATATACATAAAAACATGTTATTTTGGAAACTATAAATCAAATAGAAGACATGCCAGTCAAGAGTGAGATAATATAGAACAGTAGTGTGCAGGGAAGTAGAGCAGGAGTGTGTAGGCCAAGAGAGCAATGTATATAGCAATAAACCAGTAGAGTAACAAGTTACTTAGTCTTGGTTTTCAGTCTACTAGATAACTAATAGTCAATAAAAGAAGTGGGAGAGAATGTGTAGAAAAATATGAGAGAACAGTGACTATGCTTATGTGTGTAAGAGAGAGTTCAGAATAGTAATTGTTCATGTGTTATGCTAAAGAGAGGGTAGGCTATTTATACTTTTGAAAACAAGTGTAAAATAAGGTAACATCATAATTATAGAAATAATACCAACTAGAATCAATTAAGGACTCAGACTCCCTTCGATTAGGGAGTCATAGTTCAAACGGGTACAAATTGTATCAAACAAGGAAAATAATTGTGCGCACGATTGATATTTCCATAATAGGAATAGTAAAAGCATGATGCATGTGATAGGGACTAAGTACATCATATTTTTAAGTAATGAAAGTATAATAACAACATATTTTACACATAAACAAGTATATTACAAGTCGGTTTTGAGAACAAATTAGTTCAAAGAATCACATATGAGATTGAAAATCACAGGGAATCAGTACTAAGTAAGGAAATCATCTCACAAATAAGGAGGTGATTCAAAATCAGTGGAAAACTTTAAGTAAAACATAGACAAAATCAGGGATTCAGAGAGATGCACAAAATTAGTAGAATATTTGGGTAACAATGAATAATTAGCCATATTAAACATAATAAGCATGAAAATCAGAGAACCCTAAGCAAGAAATCACAGAATCCGTAGAAGGTTGGAACATTAATAACAAGATTAAAGCATCGAACTAGGAGAATAAACCAAAAGATAAAAAATAAGAAAATAACATAAACACAACATATAATACTCAAAAATCAGAAGATATAGTGATTTCGAAAGAGGTTCAGAAAACCCTAGTTTTGAAAAAAGGGAACAAAACGTTTAAACTTGAGCAATCATTAAAATCGAGTAGGGAGAGTAGTGTAAAACATAAAGGTGTGAGTTAAAATTGTTAAAAAATATAGGGATTTGAGAGGTCTGGGCATAGATTAGGGTTTGGTAAGAAACAAGTGAGAAGTAAGAAAAACCTACTGTGAAACTCAGCAATAATGGTGTCCACAGCACCATTGTACCAAAACCCATCAGAGAAAGGCCAGAGACAGACCAGGCTGAGCTTTCAGCGACCATCTCGTATGGTAACAACTCCTGGGGTCTCAAAGATAGAGGGAATCAACGAGATAAAGCTACACGGTGACTTCTGGTCGAAAGAGGTGAGGATGGAGGTGGTCGGAGAGGAGGTGGGTTCATCAGATAAGAAGAGAGAACCAGAAGGTTCTGGAGAGAAGGTAGAGGAAGAGACCAAGAGAGAGACCGGTCTCAATGAAAATAAGGGGTTTTGGGGGGGGGGGGGTAGTTGAATTTAATTAAGGAAATAAAATTTAGGTCGTTGATCAGATTTGATCAACGGCTCAGATTAAATCGGAGCTAGGCCGGGTAATTTGAATTGAGTATGGGTTGGGTTTAAATTGAATTTGGGCTGGGAAATTGGCGGTTTGATTTGGCTAAAATTGAAATGGTAATGGGCTATATATTAAATAGCTAATTTTTCCCTTTTAAGTTATATAAAATAGTTAAAATAATTTTTAAAATAAATTAAAAGCACCAACCTAATTAATTATTTATAAGTATTAATCTAAAAATACTGAAAAGGATTTTCTAATTATAAAATGCTTTTAATTGTATAGTATGCTATAATTGCAATTATACGCAATTTAGATTAAAAATTGCCATAAAATGTGTAGAAATATGCAAAAAATTACCTTAATTATATTTTGGTGTAAGTATGAGAATAAAATGAGTTATTTACCAAAATGATAATTTTGGGAATAATTATTGAACTTTGTAGTATTAAAATAGACAATAAATAGGCTTTAAAAATCTTTTAAAATTTTGAAAAAATACCAAAATACTTGGGTATGCTCATATATGCATGTATATGTTATTTTGAATATATTTCAAATATAAAAAATACCTAGAAAAAAGTGGGTATCAACAACTGCCCCTCTTTACCAGGAAAGAATGAAAGAGTTATCGGGCAAAGATAGGATGGCCAATTTTGACCTAAAGAGGCAATTCGTAATGTATTTTGACCGAGCTCTAGTTCCTGAGCTACCTACGTCTCCCTGGTCTTACAGGAATCAGAACATATGTAGTTCAGGATCCATTGACGAAATATGCCGATGGAGGTTTTCGAAAGAAACAGACGCAATGTTTATGCTGAGAAAAGTGGTTAAAATCTAATAGATTGCGAAAACCGGAGCAGAATTGCTCCTGCTGAGGCGACTATTGATAGTCGGTGTACCTGCAAGTGAGCAATACAACCATATATTGTGCATAAATTTAAACGTGACGCAAGTTCCCATTGGACCATGAATGTTGTCTTTGGACGGGTAGGATGATGTCCTCAGACCATGACGTCCTGGGCTATGAAGCATATAATAGAGGATTCATAGGCCACTAAATGATATTCTCAGTCTATGAAAATGATGCTTCCGAACTATGATGCCTTTGAATAATGATATGTAAAAGATGAAAGTAGGTTCCTCATGCCATGTCATGGCATTCTCGGGATATGAAAATGGTGCCATTGAATAGTGACGCCTTTGGACAATTTGGTGATCATTCAGCCCATGAGATGTAGAAGGTGGCGATCTTTCAGCCGATGCAAGACGTAAATGAAAGGTGGCGATATTTCAGCCATGCAAAAGGAATAAAGTGGCGATATTTTCAGCCATGCAAGATAAGAAGTGGCGATATTTCAGCCGGTGCAGAATTTAAAATAGAGGTTGCAATATTTCAGCCGGTGCACAATTTAAATAGAGGTGGCGATATTTCAGCCGTGTAGCGTGGAGATAAATCTTAGTCTCGGAAGGTAGAAGAGTAGCCTTATGCAATGTGGGAATGTGTAGATGGGGACAGTGCTTAGTCTCGGAAGGTAGCAGAGTAGCCTTATACAAAAAATGCAGATGGAGACAGTGCTCAGTCTCGAGAGGCTGTAGAGTAGCCTTATGCAAAAAATGCAAATGGAGACCCTCGAAAGGCAAAAAGGTAACCTTATGCAATGGAAAGAGATGCAGATGGAGACAATGCTCAGTCTCGAAAGGAAGAAGAGTAGCCTTATGCAAGAAATGCAGATGGAGACAATGCTTAGTCTCGAAAGGCAGAAAGGTAGCCTTATGCAAAGCAAGAAATGCAGATGGAGGTAAAACTTAACCTCAAAAGGCAGAATAGTAGCCTTATGCAATGAAAAGAGATGCAGGATGGAGGTAGAGCTTATCCTTGGAAGAAAGAAGAGTAGCCTTATGCAAGAAATGCAAATGGAGACAATGATTAGTCTCGAAAGGAAGAAAAGTAGCCATATGCAAAATGTAGATGAAGTTAGAGCTTAACCTCAAAAGACAGAAAGGTATCCTTATGCAAGAAAATGCAGATGGAGGTAATGTTTAACCTCGAAAGGCAAAAAAGTAGCCTTATGCAATGCAGATAATGCAGATGGAGACAATGCTTAGTCTTGGAAGGCATAAAGGTATACTTATGCAATGCAAGAAATGCAGATGGAGAGAATGCTTAGTCTCAGAAGGCAGAAAAGTAGCCTTATGCAAGAAAAATACAGATGGAGACAATGCTTAGTCTCGGAAGGCAGAAAGGTAGCCTTATGCAATGCAAGAAATGTAGATAGAGACAATGCTTCATCTCGGAAGGCAAGAAAGTAGCCTTATGGAATGAATGAAATGGAGATGGAGGTAGAGCTTAACCTCGAAAGGCATAATGGTAGCCTTATGCAATGCAGATAATGCAGATGGAGACAATGCTTAGTCTCGGAAGGCAGAAAAGTAGCCAATTGCAAGAAAATAAAGATGAAGGTAATGCTTAACCTCGGAAGGCAGAAAAGTAGCCTTATGCAATGCAAGGAAATGCAAGATGGAAATGAGAGCGAATAGTAATGAAATATCTTAGCTGATAAATGATAGCGGATAGTTGATTATGATATTGCGACTGCTGGGGATGCTGTGTGCGGGTAGTAAATGTAAATGGGCGACGGTTCTGAGAGTTGTATCCTTGAAAAAGTATGAGTGTATAAATATATATCGGCTGATTTTCGACTTTGCGAGTCTGCATCCAAAGAAAAATTGGGAGTTTTGTAAAGGGGGAAAAGTTAGGTCGTATTCCCATGGCTTTCGCTTGTTCTGCTTAGCATTGTGTGAGTGATGTTGTGCATCGTTGGGGTAGCATTGCTCATAAAGCAATTTTGATAATAATCGTGCATTATTTAGTAAGAAACGTAATGTAAATATACAATCGAAGAACCGAAGACTGCGATGTGGTTTAAGATATTGCAACCTCTCTTGCTCCGGAATTTTTACAGTCCACCTCAAAATTGTGCCCCTATTTACCAAATAGGTCAAAGCCAAGGTTCTCCATCCATTTCTTCAAGTATAAGGGCTCCTCCTGTTAGGACCCGATGAACCATGAACAGACTTTGCCAATTGGGAGAGAACTTCCCCTTGGCTTTATCTTGATGCGGGAATATTCTCTTCAACACCAGCTGCCCCAGTGTAAACTTCCTCGGCTTGACTCTTTTGTTGAAAGCTCTGGACATTCTGTTCTAATACAATTAACCATGGCAAACTGCATTCATTCTTTTCGCATCTATATGAGCGAACTGCTCGTAGCGACTCTTTACCCATTCTGCATCGTCAAGTTTTGCTTCCTGTATGATCCTCAAGGAGGGAATTTCTACCTTGGCGGGAATGACCGCCTCTATACCATAAACCAACATATATGGAGTCGCTCCGGTTGATGTGCGAATTATGGTACGGTATCCAATAAGGCAAATGATAACTTCTCATGCCACTGATTATGCTTCTCTATCATTTTCCTTAGTATCTTATTGATATTCTTGTTGGCCTCTTCTACAGCTCCATTCATCTGAGGCTTGTAGGCTGTAGAGTTATTGTGTTTAATCTTGAATGCTTCACACATTGCTTTCGTCAAGTCACTGTTGAGATTGGAATCATTGTACGTAATGATTGATTCCGGAATTCCGAACTGACAAACACTACGGTTGCGGACGAAATCTGCCACAACTTTCTTGGTTACCGCTTTATATGATGCTGCTTTGACCCATTTGGTGAAGTAATCAATTGCCACTATACTAAACATGTGCCCATTTGATGCGGCAGGCTCGATAGGTCCGATAACATCCATTCCCCAAGCGGTGAATGGCCATGGCGAGCTTGTTACAGTAAGCTCATTCAGAGGCACCTTTGTCATATTCGCATGTATCTGACAGCGATGGCACTTTCGGACATATTGGATGCAGTCTGTTTCCATAGTCATCCCAAAATATCCTGTTCGGAGTATCTTCTTCGCTAAGACAACCATTCATATGCGGACTCAGGTCCCTGCATGAACCTCCTCTAATAACTTGGATACTTCCTTTGCTTTGACAACCTTAGTAATCCCAAATCGAGAGTCCTCCTGTACAGGATTCCTCCCCTGTGAAAGAAGTTATTAGACTACCGCCGAAGGGTGCGCATTTGAGTAGCATTTGCAAGTTCTGGATATTCTCTTGTTGTTAAGTACTCTTTGATATCGTAGAACCATGGTTTTCCATCTATTTCTTCCTCGACATGAGCACAGTAAACTAGTTGATCACAAATCTTTACCGGGATGGGATCATTGAAGTTCTTTTCTGGATGTTGTATCATGGATGATATTCTAGCCAATGCATCTGTGAACTCATTCTGCACTCTGGGGACATGCTGAAACTTTGTCTTTGTGAATCTCTTCCTCAACTCTTGTATGTGATGCAGATAAGGAAGTATCTTGGAGTTCTTGGTTGCCCATTCCTCTCAAACCTGATGTATGAGCAAGTTTGAAACCCCGATCACTAGCAACTCTTGAATGTTCATGTCAATGGCCATCTTGAGCCCCAAGATGCAGGCTTCGTATTCGGCCATATTATTGGTGCACGTGAACTTGAGTTTGGCGGATACCGAATAATGCTGGCCGGTTTCTGATACTAGGATTGCTCCTATGCCAACTCCCTTGAAATTTATTGCTCCGTGGAAAGATATTCTCTAGCCGTCATAGGATTCTACAATATCTTCTCCTATTAAGGACACCTCTTCATCAGGAAAATACGTATTTAGAGGCTCATATTCTCCACCTACGGGGTTATCGGCGAGATGATTTTCCAATGCTTATCCTTTGATCGCCTTCTGAGTTACGTAAACAATGTCAAATTTACTTAGAAAAATTTGCCACTTAGCTAGCTTGCCAGTGGGCATGGGTTTCTGAAAGATATACTTTAGCGGTCCATTATTGATATGAGATAAGTAGTGTAGGCAACAAAATAATGCGTTAATTTTTGAGCTACCCAAGTCAGAGCACAACAGGTTCTCTCCAATAGAGAATATCGGGTCTCGAACGGGGTGAACTTCTTGCTGAGATAGTAGATGGCCTGCTCCTTTCTCCCCCTTTCGTCATGTTATCCTAGAACAAAATCGAATGCCCCATCCAATACTGCAAGGTAAAGCAATAGCGGCTTATTTGGTTCAAGCGGAACCAAGACGGGCGGCATCGACAAGTATTCCTTGATTTTGTCAAATGCTTTCTCGCAATCATCAGTCCATTTGGTAGCGGCATCCTTCTTCAAAATTTTAAAGATGGGTTCACAAATGACGGTGGACTGAGCTATGAACTGGCTGATATAATTGAGTCTCCCTAGGAAAGTCATGACGTCCTTCTTGTTATTCAATGGTGGCAACTCTTAAATGGCCTTAACCTTTGATGGATCTAATTCTATTCTTCAACGACTCACGATGAACCCTAGTTTTTTTTCGGTAGGAACCCCGAATGCACACTTGGCGGGACTCAATTTCAGATTGTACTTTCTTAGTCTCTTGAAGAATTTCCTTAGATCATCCATGTGGTCAGTGGCTCTCTTGGATTTGATGATGATGTCGTCTTACCTCGATCTCCTTGTGTTTCATGCCATGGAAATAGTAGTCATGGCCCTCATGTAGGTGGCCCCAAAATTCTTTAACCCGAATGACATCATCTTGTAAAAATACATCCCACATGGTGTAATGAAAGCCAATTTATCAGCATCCTCTTCATCCATCCATATCTGATGATAACTAGAAAAACAATCAACAAATAACTGCAACTTATGCTTAGCGAAAGGGGAAGTCATCTTCGGGACTAGCCCGATTAAGATCCCGGTAGTCGACACAGACCCTAACCTTCCTATATTTCTTCGGCACTAGCACATTATTAGCTAACCACGTCAGATATTCCACTACCATGAGAACCTTGGCTTTGACCTGTTTGGTAACTTCTTCCTTGATTTTTAAACTCATGTTAGGTTTGAATTTCCTGAGCTTCTATTTTATCGGCGGACATGTTGGATCTGTTGGAAGCTTACGAGCTACAATGGATGTACTGAGACCAGTCATATCATCATACGACCATGCGAATATATCTTCATATTCCCTTAGAAAATATGTGTACTATTTCTTTTCCGATGGTGACCGGTGAACACTGATGCGCCTTTCCTTTATGTTCTCGGTATCCCCCAAGCTAATGTCAATAACAATCCCACAAATTGGTTACATCGGGCAAGCTATTTTTGTTGCATTGGATGATATATGTACAAAAGCGCTCAGCCCAGTCATACCCTAGATGTTCCTTCACTTCAACCTTTTGAAAAAGAGGGCATAAGCCATGCTCCAAAAAAATCGTCAACTTCTTTAACGACCTATTCTGGTATATCATCCTCTTCTGAGTCTATGTCTGTTTGTTGTGTTGTCGCCTTGCAAGTCACAATCGTCGGTTCATCAAGATAAGTAATAGTAATGTTGTGTAAATAAAGTAAATGATAGAGAAAAATAATAAGAGCGAGATATATAATGAACTGAAATGCTTTGATTAAATTTCATAATTGTTTTGAACATCGGAGCTCTTTTCATAATTAAAGAAAATACAGAAATAAAATCAGCTAGAAAACAAGTAAAATGTGATGTATGGTGCTTTGTTTATCCTTGCTACCCAAAAGCTTTCCAGGCCCTAGTGGTTCTGATGGACCAATTATTGAGGCGTTCTCCTCGGTTCACAGCTTATATGGAAGGGCCTTCCGCCCCTTCCTTCTCGAAGATAACACAACAGTCCATATGATCATCTTTGAGAAACAAATTTCTCATTGATGTCAATGCTTCCTCTTCTTCTGATCCATATATCATATCTGTCGATGAAATTTTGCTCCACACGAGGTATAGGATGCTCTAGTGGATAGTAGGGACCACACCATGGTGGAAAACATTCATTGAACTCTTTCTAGGTGTATTCATACCCCAAACCAAAAGTAGTACCATGTTTCTTTAGCTAGATGGGTTTGGTGATTCCCTTGAGGTTTTTTCCAAGCCCCTTTCCAGGCTCATATCCACACCAATTCAGGATATTCTCGATCTTGTTATCCCATCATTTATATTTGTTCACGACATTGACCCACTCAATGTGATGGTAGGTTTCTCCGCCTATTCTTCTTCTTCCTCCAATCATCGGGATGGTCTGACGACTATATATGGGGTTGTTACACTCGCCATGAATAATCACCTCTTGGTGATTCCAATCAAATTTTGTTGCTTGATGTAAGGTTGATGCTACAGCTCCAGCAGCATGAATCCATGGTCGTCCCAATAGAAAGTTGTAGGATGCTGGGAAGTATATCACTTTAAAGTCGACGTCGAACCAAGTTTGTCCCATTTGCAAGCATAAACTGATTTTCTAAAAGTGGACCTTTAGGACCCATCGAAGGCTTTGACATTGATGGCCCCATCGTTGATCTCATGCAGGCTCTTCCCCAATGTTCTGAGAGTTACCAATGGACATATGTTGAGATTAGATCCTCCGTCGATTAGGACGTTGGTAATGAAATAATCTTCACATTGCACGGTGATGTGCAATGCTTTGTTGTGGCTTAGCCCTTTCGATGGCAGCTCATCTTCTTGGAAGGTGATTTTTTGACTCTCCAATACTTGCCCTACCATGTTCTCCATTTCTTCTCCAGTTATGTTGCAGGGCACATATGCCTCACTCAATATCTTCAACAAGGCATTCTTGTGTGCATCAGAGCTTTGCAAAAGAGCTAGGATAGAGATTTGTGCCGATGTTTTATTCAGTTGTTTGACGACTGAATACGCACTTGCTTGTATCTCCCTCCAAAGATCATGGGGCCTAGTTTCAATAGGTCATCCAGTGGCTTGCTTACTGGACTCAGCTAGGTATTATGAAGTGTAAACTCTGCCTGTTCTGGTCGTACCTTGCGTAGTAATGGTTTCTCCAAATTTGGTTTTCCCTTTCCTTCTGGATTCGGCTATGTAATTTCACGGTATGGCCTTTGAGTGGAATGGTTTTATGTCTACCATTACTACCGGAATGGGCAACCTTGGAGGTAACACAACAACTTCGAATGGCGCAGGTGCTTTTGGAACTAGAAACTCGACCTCAATTTGTTCAGGCGCTTTTGCAGAAGAAGGTGCTTCAGATTCGAGCGGCATAGACATGTTTACTACATCATCCTAGAGGGCTGGATCTGGAAGACAATCGGGTTAAGTGTGACTATTGGTTTCATTGGCTCATGACCCTCAGCAATCAATCCAATTGACCCTTCGGGCTCCTCATCATCTTCTATCTCGATCATGTGAACACCTCTACCCTTGTGGTCAGGCAGAGAGTTATTGCGAACATTAGAATCAAGATCCTTTGCTATGATGATCTTATTGTTGATCAGGGTTTAGATCTTATCTTTCAGTGAGCGGCACTCGTCAATCGTATGCCCCTTCATGCCGGAATGGTACACACAAGTTTTTTTCAGGTTGACCCATTGGGAAGGATTTTTGGAGTTATGGGAGGGATAGAGGTGACATAAATAGTAGCTTTAAGTCTTTCATATAACTGGTCAATTGGTTCGGCGATAGTTGTATATTATCTGGGAGGTCTGCGGTAAAAATTTGGTCTAGGTTTAGGGAAGTTTTGGCGAGTGGAAGGTGACTGGTAGAGAGAGGGTTGAGTATTATAAGCTTGGTAGAGAAGTGCGGGTTGAGAGTATCTGGGTGAAGTGGCTAATATGTGGGAGGTGGAGACGATTGATAAACGGGTGGTAGATTTTTGTAGGAGGGTGTGGGTGCTTGGTAATTTGGGATAAGCCGATATGTAAGTGGAGGTGAGGGGTAAGTTTGGTATTTTATCGGGGATTTTGTTCTCTGTGCGACCATCACGGAACTCACATCCCTCTTATTGGACGTGCCACAAGACTGTAGAGCCTTGTTAGTAGCTTGTAATGCTTCAAGGTTGCTGACCATACAAGTTTTAATACCTTCCTCGATTCTTTCTCCCAACTTGATAATGTCGGAGAATTTTTGGCCCTCAATCAGCATCAACCATTCGTAATACTGCGGGTCCTAAGCTAGGACAAAATATCTGTTCATCTGTTCTTCTTCTAAGGCCTGCCTAAACTTAGCAGCCTCCGATCTCTAACGAGTAGCGTACTCGCGTAATGTCTCTGTAGTTTTATTTTTCAAATTCTGGATGTAGAATACGCCTGGTGCATTCTCTGTATTGAATTTGAATTTGTCCATGAAATCAAATGCAATACCTACTCAGCTTGTCCAATTCTTGGGGTCTTGGCTGATGCACCAAGATAAAGCATCCCCTTTCAGACATCTCATAAAAAGCTCCATACGGATCTTTTCATCCCTTCTGACTACGACAAGCTTGTCACAGTACGTCCTTAAATGGACTCTGGGATCCCCTATGCCATCAAACATTTCGAATTTGGGAGGTTTGTACCCCTCAGGAAGTTTGACATCCGGCTGAATGCAAGGATCCTCATAATTCAGCCCCTCAATACCTTTGCGTCCTTCGACACCCTAGACTCAGCTAGTATGCTTTTTGAGTTATACGGCCAGAATCCTAGTGAGGGAGTCTTTGTCATTGGACTCAGGTGCTCTTAGATTGGTTGAGTATAGTGTGGTATGGTTTCCACATAGATTGGAGTGCTCTGGAGATGATCATTTGTGGTGTTTGTCGGTTCAAGGATGAGCAATGGAGTGTTGTTCGAAGTATGGCATGTGATGCAATGCTAAGTATGGGTGGGTTATTCCTATGATTGCGGGATGTTCTATGGAGGTGCGGGATTTTGGGTGTTGGGAAAATTGATATTAGCAGCGGTGAGGGAAAATGATAAGTTCGCCAAGTTCCAAACTTGGTCTAATTTTTCCTATAATTTTAGTAACTTCTGTTCGAGCTCGAAAGCAGTCTCCTTGGTAGCCAGAGTACCCTAAGTAATCTCTACCCTTTCAATTGTGTTTTATTTTCTGATGCTTGAATCTCCCATTCTTCCCTTGTTCTTGTTTTGGATAGGACTCGGAGGAGGAGGAGGTAGAGGGCCCTTGGATGTTGTGGTATGATGCTATTGCCAGAATGCACAAACTAATTATAAGGGAGGGGAATAAAAAAAACAAAAATGTAACAAGTTAGTACAGGTTATGGAAGAAAATGTTGCAATATTTAAACACATTGTGCATGAATATAAATCGTGTCCTAATTTGGGTGCCTCATTGTGCCCGAGGTAGGCTTAGCAACAAGTTAATTTGGAGAACGTATAATGTTAAATGCCTCATTAATTTATAAAAATAAGACAATTCCGAAAACAACACTAAATAACGGAAAGTAAAATATTACTAATGGCCATTGGCCTTATTACATTAAAAGAGAAAAGAAATACTGCTAACTGTTTGGTCCCAGAAGGACCTTCCCCAAACTCGGCATCCTTAGCTCCATCAAACAGCTTCACCAGCTCGCGTAGTCATGTCACACCTCGTTTTTACCTACACCCCAAGGGTATACAGGAGTTTTTTCAATTAAAGGACAATCAGAATGGGATTTATAATTAATTATTTAGAGTCGCCACTTGGGAGATTAATGGTGTCCCAAGTCATCTGTTGAATCCCGAATCGAGAAAAATCATGACTGTGTTAACAGTCTGCGACCAGAAAATCCTGATAAGGAATTGTCTTAACTCGGGAGAAGGTGTTAGGCATTCCCAGGTTCTGTGGTTCTATCACGGTCGCCCAACTATTGCATTTAGCGAATTATCTGATTTTAATACACGAAGAACCTATATGCCAATTTTACTTTTTACTACTTATTATTCAATATGTATTTTGGGAGAAAGTGAACGTCATTTAAAATATGTCTTTGGATCACGTCACATGAAATGCATCCCTGATCCTAAACACATTTTATTCAATGTTTTGGGATTCGGATTTAGTTTGCATGAAATGCACACCCGAAGTTAAGAAGGTAATTTTATTAGAATCGCGTCTAAAGAGTTTAGCGTGTTTTTACCTTTTGGGAGAGTCGCAAAATTCACTAACGAGTCATCCTAATTTTCTAATTATTTTTAAACTTTATTGGGGGCCCTGCAATTTTACATTTTTACTGGGCGAGGCTCGTCCCATTTTCTTTTAAAGGGTAAACCTAAAAGTGACTATATTTTCTATTTTTGTTTTTGTCTCTAAAAGAAAATATAATTCCTAAATGGTTATTGATAAAACTTGGGCTTCAAGTTGAAGTCCGGGTCTTAACAAAAGGACGAACCTCTTAGCTTGGACCTGCTACCTAACCCAAGATCCAAGTTTCAAATAACAATTAAACCTTTTGAAAGACACTCTAGACTAGGCCCAAACGGCTAGGCAAAGGAGCCCAAACCAAGAAACGATCGCCCAGATGGAGGCATTCCCATCGCTTGGCCTAAATTAAACTACCAAAGAAACAATGGCTTGAATACATCCGGCACAGAGGTATTATCCTCAAAATAGGCACGAGAATAAGCCGGACAGGACTGGCCCATGTCCAAACGAACAGACAACTATACTGGGACCTGTGACTATCCATTTGCATAACATGCCCCAAATTGCTTAGCACGACCGGCCCAGAGTAACTCAGCTAAATACCTCTGAAATCAACACAAATGAGTAATGATTGGTAGTTATCCAAATTAACAAGATGTAGCCTGTTGGAACTCTAATTTCATACTCCAGTTATGCTACTTACTAACCTTCTGGTGAATTCTCAATTATTTAAAAGGTGAAAATATATATTAGATAAATGATTTTTGCAAATACACATCATGCTAAATTTTGATTTAGTTTTATCCAATATTGATGGATCAATAACACAGTCCTACCTACTTGCCATTTGAAACCTTCATCCAACACAAATCATTAACTTCGATTGCTATCTAATGTGGAAAACTATGACGACCAGATCCGTTGTCACGTGTGTTACCGCGCCGTTTTTCCTGTTTTATGCTTCTTTATATTTCATCATATGTGTTGGTAGAGTTTGAAGCGATTCGGTTAGAGTTTGGTTGGAATTGAGACAATTAGTCTCTTTAAGAAAAGGCTAGTTTGGAAAAGTCAACCGGATGTTGACTTATGAGTTATAGGGCGATTGGATTTTCAACGATTCGTCTAGTTTTGGTGGTGATTTATGACTTGGGAGTGAAAACGGAACTGAATTTGGAGGTTCGGTGTAGAATTAGGCTTGAATTGGCTAAGTTTGAATTTTGGTGAATTCCGGCTGATATGTGAGATTTTATCCAGGGGGTCGTAATGGAATTTTGAGAGTTGTTGTAGCTTCGTTAGGTGATTTTTTATATGTTCTCAAATTTTTAGGTCAATCAGACATTGATTGGTCGGGTTTTTGATCGAATGTGAGTTTCGGAAGTTTTAGTTTAACTTAGGCTTGAATCCGTCGTGAATTGATGACTTTGTGTTGTTGGCCGTGTTTTTATTATTAGAAAAAGTTTGTATGATAGTTTGGGGTATGTTGGTATTTTTGGTTGGCGTCTCGGGGTGTTTTTGGAGGTTCAACGGATCATTTTTGGTTGGCTAGGGGTTCAAATATTGTTGTCGTATCTGTTGCAGACTTTTGTTCAATGCGATCGCAAAAGGTGGAGGAAGTTGTTCTCTACGATCACAGGGAGTCTTATGCAATCGCGTTGTGTTGGGTTGTGAAGCATTGCGATCGCGTAGTATGGGTTGCGATCGCATAGGCCAAATTGGAAGCCTGGAAGATTTGTTCAATGGGATCGTAGGAGAGGTAATGCGATCGCATAGAGGAAATACCTGGGCGGACAGGAGGATTTTATAACATATCATCCGCGAGCTAATATCTTCTTCCACCATTGTTGAGCACATTTTGGTGCTATTGGACAAGAGAGTAAGAGGATTTCACCTAGGTTTCGGCTTGAGGTAAGTTTTATGAGCTAATTACGTGAATTTATTGAAGAATCATCATCTAAATCTCTGAAAATTGGGTGGAAATTGGAGAATTTAGGGCTTGGTTTTGAAATGGAAATTTAGGATTTGATGGCCCATTTGGATTCCGATTTTGATTAAATTTATATGTACGGACTCGTGGCGAGAGAAGAACTTTGGTGATGTGAATTTTGTAATTTTTCGAGAAGTGGGACCGGGGCTCGGGTTTTGCCAACTTCGTGTTTTTGGGTATTTTTCGAGTTCTTTATATTGGGTTATGTCTCATTAGCTTATTATAGCATATTCCTTGTGGTTTTGATCAGATTCCACACTCGAGGAGGTCAAATTGTAAGGAAAGCGCAAGGCGAGCTAGGATTTTGGCTGGTTCGAGGTGAGTAGTTGTTATGAATGATATACTGAGGGTTTGAAACCCCGTATTTGCATTATACGGTCCTATGTTGAGATGAGACACGCATCTTGTGTTGAGTGTGGTGATGTATTTTCTGGGGACTCGGACTTGGTCCATCCCGATTGATGACTTACTGTATTTATCGACTGAGGCTGAGCTTGTACTCGCATAATTTGGGCTAGTTGCCATGTTTGGCACCTTGTGTAGAGTGGTAGAACTCCAAGGGAGTATGTTGAGCCGATTGACCTCACTTTACCCATTGGACACATACAAGCTGTCCTGACTTTTGACTGTAAATCATGAAATAAATCTAGCTTTGTAACTGGCACCCTAAATGAGCAATACCTAGGGTTGAATACACTGTCCTATCTGACTGGGACAAAGAGGCCAAGTCTATAATGAGTGAGTGGGGTCAAGAACCTTGTAGTGAGGCTAATTGATATATATACATCAGGTCGGGCTGCACATCGTAGCAGTATATGCATACACATGTATATGGATCAGACTGCACGCCGCATTAGTATATTATATGGATCGGAGTGCACGCCGCAGTAGTATATTATATGGATCGGACTGCACACCGCAGTAGTATATTATATGAATTGGACTGCACGCCGCAGTGATATATTATACGGATCGGACTGCATGCCTCAGCGATATATTGATCGGACTGCACGCCGCAATATATTAGTGCTTGGGCTGAAGGAGCCCCTCCGGAGTCTGTACACACCCCCAGTGAGCGCAGTCGACTATATTTATTGGATCGGGCTGCTTCGCAGCATCTTATATATTAAATTGGATCGGGCTGCGCGCCGCTGCAGTATACGTATATTTATAGACATGGTGTTGGACCGGGCTGCACATCGCAGCAGTGTTAGTAACTGGTCGGACGAAAATGGGAGTATGTATCAGATTCTTTCCCTGTTTGATACCTATCCACTGGTCTTTATTACTAGTAATAGAACTGTATAGTGATTTTACCGGATTTCTTTCTTTCAGTTGTTATTTATTGCTATTACTCATTGAGTTGGAAGTACTCACTCTATTCCCTGCACCTTGTGTGTAGATCCAGGTACCTCAGGGCTGAGTTGATCTCGCAGCGAAGTTTCATAGTATTTTCCGGAGTTTGTCGAGGTAGCCACATGGCATCCAAAGGGGCGACTCCTCCTATACTTCTGTATTTTGTCATTTCTGCGTACTCAGGTTATGGTATTATTTTGTTTTATTACGCTATTCTGGTAGAGGCTCTAGACTCATGACCCCCAGATATGTGGGAGGTTGCTATTACTAGTTGTTGGAATGTTTTTTTTTTCTTAATAACTGCTAAATTTCAGATTTTCTCTCGTTATTAAAAATTTTTAATTAAGGATGTGAGCTTGTAGCACGTAACGCGAGTGTGATTGGTCCGACTTGCCTAGCAATGTGCTGGGTGCCATCGTGACCGGGTTGGGGTCGTGACACCAACTTTGAGTTTAGCACCAATTCAAGTTTAAACTCGTAATCACATAACTCATATGCCAACTGCCATAAATTCAATTTAACAAATCAACAGTAACAATTATACACGAGCTTAAACAGTCCAAAGTCAATACCATTAGATCATTGCAATTCATTTTCTAGGAATTCATATCAAGTGGAATTAACTTTAATTAAGTTCAGACAAGTCAACCTAAACCACTAGATGATTGACTATAAACACACTTTAACTATTAAATAGTGAATGCAGTAGAAGAGCCTTGATCCAAACTTCCATTCATTTCATCAATGAAAGGTTTACATGCATGTACCTTGATGAGGGAATTAAGACGAAGCAAAGTCAGTTTAACAGCAGCACGCACAAGCAACAGTCAATAAGCCAGAATTCATCTCAAACCAGGAATAGTATTCGAAAATAAATCACATCCAAGAAAGACACCAAAAATTGACTGAAATGCACCCAAATAGACTCGAAATACTCCCAAAATACTTTAGCAAACCCAGAACTCAAGCTGTGAGACAGATTTGAAAGCTAAAACTCAGCAATTAACTGAAATCCTCAATGAAACAGTAAGTTCTTCATTTGTTTAGGTTTTCTAGAGATTTCTACAATTTTTGGGATTTTTGTTTGTTTGAATCAAATGCTAACTCTGAAACTGAAAATGAAAGGAAAAAGTTTAGTATGAGATTTTTTAGGGCTCAAAAATTAAAGACCCCTTCACAAGGCAATGCACTCTATATTTATAGGTGAATTAAGTTTTCTATATACCTCTTGGTCCCTATATTTTTATCTTTTTGACCTTTCTATTTCTGAATTATAGCACAAGTAACCTTTATCTAGAAACTCCTAGGTGTCAAACATTATTTTTGTGCCTGCCAAATTCCCATAATATCCTTAAACTTCTCTCAAATTTTACTGAGCTGTTTTGCATAGTTAACCACAATCCCCTACTAATAGACCACCAAATGAGCTAAACTACACTCTTGCTGACCCAAGCAATTAACCGAAATTAAACCAACCAAAACACATATAATCTAGTTACTCTAATAAAAATCAAAATCAATCCAAATGAACAACTAAAGGAACCAAACTAATCTACCAATTTTAACCAAAAACTTCAAACCAACGGGAATCGAAATTAATCAAAATAAACCAAGATTCATACATTCAAGTACACAGAGGGAAAGAAAATGAAATAATAAAAAGAAAGAAAGAAAGACCAGAAAACTCACTGATAAACCAAGAACTCCGGCCAGCAGTTGAGCCCAAATCGTTAAAGAAATTTTGTTCCGTAACATCCCTAATTATGCATTTTCACAAGAAAACAACTGATTAGGGGTGTTATGATCTGAAATTATGGAGACTAAAAATTAGGGATTTTGGCCGGAAAGCCAATCCGATATTCGAGCAATTCCGCGAAGATTCGAGGGATGCCACTATGGGGGTTGGGTAAAGTAGGTCTAGGCGGTGCTATTGTGTAATTTTGAGGTCATTTGGCATAGGACCGAAAAATATTCCAAGTGATATTCGAAGAGCTAGGGAAAGATTTGAGGGAAATGGACACGAGGGTTGGAAAAAGAGGGAGAAGAAGAACTTATGGTGTTAATTTGGTGGTCGATGGAGCATGTTGTGTTCGCAGGCGGCGAAGTCTCCGGTGAGTCTGGCGACTGATACGAGGAAGACTCATTTGGTCTTTGAACTAGAATAAAACCAAACGACCATTTAATAATTTAATTAGACTGAACCCCACCCGTTGGATTAATCAATAGGCGGCTGAGATTGATTGTTCGCTTGAGAACTCTGAACGACGCCGTTTGGGGAGGGTGTGAACAGGCCTGGGTTAGGGTATTGGGCCTAGGCGGGTGGAAATATTCTAGGCCGTTGAGATTGGCCCAATTAGGGCAGCCCTTTTATGTGTTTTGTTTTTCTTCATTTTTTATTTCAATTGTTTCTTTCATTTATTTATTTTTTATTTTATTATACATATATATATATATATATATATATATATATATATATCTATTTCTAATTTCTTAAAGTTGCAACAGTTAAAGTAAAGTCCTAAAATTATTTTACAACTATTTTGGGACGAATTCACAATTATAAAATAAAAAATACAAAAGTGGACTATTTTTGTTATTTTCCTTATATCCTATTCTATAACAAATTAGTCTTTGATTAATACTAACATATGAAATTAGATCCTAAATGCAAATGCATATTTTTGTATTTTATATGAATTAACATGCACAAATAAATGCAACAATTATAAAAAAATGACACCAAAATGTATAAAAATAAAGAAAAATCATTTAGTTTGAATTTTTGAAAATAATTTGCTTAGGGAATAAATCACGTGCTCACAAGTCCTAGCACCAAATAGGCTCTAGCCAAGTGTCCTCATTCGTTTCCTTCAACGTGCTGGCAGTTTTCAATCCTCTATATGAACTTCCTTTCCAACTTTACTAGACCTTGCTCCAAGTACCCCAGTAGCTTGTTGGCACTGAAAGCCATATCTTTCAACTCTTCAATCATCTTTTGATGTGCTTCTTGAATTTTCTGATGCTCGCTTTCGCACTCTTGAATCCATTTGCGCAATTGGCTGTACTTGACTTGCACCTCAGACTTTGCAACGATGATCCTATGTTCTCAAATGAACACGGATCTGTCATTATCCCAAAATAGAGTTGCAACCTCTTTTTTTTTTGTTGTCAGGCTGGATCTCCAGAAGAGAAGGCAAATTTTCTAAATACTTGGGGACGAGAGTCTGATCACTTGTCAAGAGCCCAACCTAGTCGTGATGACACCCAGCACATCGCTAGGCATCCTTACCAATCACACTCACCATCTGAGCTACAAGCTCACATTCTTAATTCACAAATCGTTAATAAATAAGAAAACATCCAAATTTTTAGTAGTTGGACATAGAAACATCCCAATAACCGGTACATATCACCCTCCCACAGATCTAGGGTCATGAATCAAGAGCCTCTAGCAGAATAGTAAAGTAATACTAAAATATAACATAGTCTAAGTACGCGGGAACATCAAAAATACAGAAGTATGGAGGAGTCAGGTCCTGCGGACGCCGGCAGCTACCTTGACAAGCTCCGGAGGATAGTCTGTAAATAGCTGAAGATCAACTCTGCCCTCAGGTACCTAGATCTGCACACGAGGTACAAGGAGTAAAGTGAGTACTTCCAGCCCAATGGTAATAGACATGTACACTGATATTACAACAACAACAACAAAAACTACCCATTATAGTCCCACAAAGTGGGGCCTGGGGAGGGTAATATGTAGATGAGCCTTACCCCTACCCGAAAGGGCAGAGAGGTTGTTTCCAATCGACCCTCAGCTCAGTGAAGGAAAGAAAAAAAACAAAAACAAAAACAAAAACAAAAACAAAAAAGCATTAGTAACTCCAGCAGAAATAACGTAAATAATTATCTAAACATAAGAAACATAAACAAAATAGCTTGCAATAATATCATACAGTAACTACCATAAATAACTACCATAAGGGAGGCACAACCCAAAACACAAATCATCTATGGATAGCCGTGCCAAGCCTCACCCAACCCCGGAGGAGGAGTATGAAAAACTCTAGGAGCCCCTATCCTACAACCCTGATAATAGACCTCCATACTTTCCTATCAAGGGTCATGTCCTCGGAAACCCGCATTCTTGCCATTGCATGCCTAATCACCTCTCCCCAATACTTCTTAGGCCTCTCTCTGCCTCGCCGAACACTGACAATCGCCAGCCGCTCGCAACTCCTCACCGGGGCATCAGAACTTCTCCTCCGCAGATGCCCGAACCACCTCAGCCTCGCTTCTCGCATCTTCTCATCCACTGGGGCCACCCCCACCTTCTCTCAAATAACTTCATTCCTAATCTTATCTAACCTGGTGAGCCCGCAATCCACCTGAGCATCCTCATCTCCGCAACCTTCATTCTCAGAACATGAGAGTTCTTCACGGGCCAGCACTCCGCCCCATACAACATTGCAGGTCTAACTACAACTCTATAAAATTTCCCCTTGAGTTTATGTGGAACTTTCTTGTCACACAGGACTCCTGATGCAAGCCTTTACTTTGACCACCCCGCTCTTATACGATGAGTGACGTTCCTGTCAATCTCTCCGTCCCCCTGAATCACCGACCCAAGGTATCTGACTCTGTCCCTCTTGGCGATGACTTGAGATCTAATCATCACGTCCCTGCCTTTTTCGCTCGGTCAGCGCTAAACTTGAACTCCATGTATTCTGTCTTAGATCTGCTTATTTTGAAACCTTTAGACTAGAGCATACACCAAGGCACATCCCCTTAAATATGTCGGGTTAGAGCATCCATCACCAAGGCAAACAAGAGAGTGCTAAGAGCCGATCCTTGATGGAGCCCCATAACAACTGGAAAATGGTCTGGGTCGCCACCCACCGTCCTAACCCTAGTCTTAGACATGTACACTGATATTGAAGGTATGAAATCCCAATATACTAGTACAATGCCAATCGGTCGGACTAAGCCATAGTCCCCACTCACCGTAGAGTACGTATCTCGCCTCAAAATAGCATCACAGTATGATATACTCGGGTTTCAAACCCTCAGGTCGTCATCCACATCTATTACTCACCTCGAACCGGCTCCGAGACTAGTCTGTTATGACTTTACCTCTAGAATCAACCTTTGTGGGTACCAAATCTGATCAAAACCAATAGGAATACATCATTATAGGCTAATGGAACATAACCCAATAAAAACAACTACAAATACACCCAAAAACACGAATTTGGCAAAACCCGAACCCGGGCTCACTTCTCGAAAAATTACAAAATTCACATCACTGGAATCCTCGTCTCGCCACAAGTTCGTACATATCAAATTTATAAGAATCGCAGTCCATTTGACACCTCAAATCAACATTTTAAGCTCACTTGGGCTTTAAACCCTAAGCACAAATTTTCACTTCAAAAACCTTGAATCCTTTGTATTTAATCCATGTTTTTACACTATAATGACATATTCTAGGTCCAAACATCCATACCTAATGTTTTCCCCTAAAATCCTCTTCAAAATCGCTCCCAAATTTGCCTTAGTCGGAGGTACAAATGTTCTTCTCTTTTTTCAAACTTGCAAAATCACTGTTCATTAAACCCTGCTCGATTTCCGCTTACGCGGTCAACTGACCGCTTCTGCAATCTTTGCTTTCGGCAATACGACCGCCTACACGGTCCAATTTAAATCACAGGGCCCGTTTTTGTGGCCAAACGACCGCCTCAGCGATAAATGCCTATGCGGTCAACTTTCCACTCCCGCGATCCCAGCCTTTCCTCCATTTCCTCTTTTGCGGCTCACCCACTGCTTCTGCGATCACCGTTTTGGCAGCTCCCTTTCCACAGAAGTGGAAATACCAGGAGCCATTTACTCATTTCATGCAACAACTCCCAAAACCTCCGATCAACCATCCGGAAATACCCCGAGGCCTCCGGGACCCCAACCAAAACCACCAACCTATTCGAAAATATCATACGAACATGTTCCAATCATAGAAACACAACCTTTAACACGAAAATTATCTAATCACGACGGATTCAATCCTAAGTTCAACTATAACTTCCGAAACTCACATTCGATCAAAAACCCAACCAAACAACGTCCGATAGGCCTGAAAATTTGCAGACATATCCAAGGATCACCTAACGAAGCTACAGAAACTCTCGAAATTCCATTCCAACAACCAGATCAAAATCTCACCTATCAACTGGAATTCGCTAATATTCAAACTTAGCCAATTCAAGCCTAATTCTACACCGGGTCTCCAAATTCAGTTCCGATTCACTCCAAAGCATAAATCACCATCATAAACTAGCCGAATTGTCGAAAATCAAATCCGAGCCCTATAACTCATAAGTTAACATCTGGTTTACTTTTCCAAATAGCCTTCTCTTACAGAGTTTAATTGACTCAATTCCAACCAAACTCTGATCGAATCACTTCAAACTCCACAAACACATATGATGAAATATAAGGAAGCACAAAACGGGGAAAATAGGACGGTAACACACGTGATGATGGACCGGGTCATCACATCATCCCCAACTAAAGCAAATTTTCGTCCTTGAGCGGGTCAAGAAACATACATGGTGTCTCAAACAACCGAGGATATATGCTCAGCATCACCTGCTCGGTCTCCCAAGTGGCCTCCTCCACGGGCCGACCTCTCCACTGCACCTTCACCGAAGCTGTGTCATTTGATCTCAACTATCGAACCTAAAGGCCCAAAATAGTCATTGGCTCCACATCATAGGTCAAGTCCTCGTCCAACTGGATCGTGTTGAAGTCTAACACATGAGACGAGTCCCCAACATACTTCCTGAGCAAAGAAACATGGAATACCGGGTGAACCCCCGGCAAGCTGGGTGGCAAAGCCAGCATATAGGACACCTCCCCAATGGTCCAATGAACCGCGCACTCAGCTTCCCTTTCTTTCTAAACCTCATCAAGCCTTTCATAGGTGAAACCTTCAGCAAAACCTTCTCGTCCACCATATAAGATAAATCCCAAACCTTCCGGTCCGCATAACTCTTCTGACGCTACTGAGCCATGCGAAGTCTCTCCTGGATAACTTTCACTTTCTCTACGGCATCCTGAAGTAACTCTGTCCCTAATAATCTAGCCTCGCTGGGCTTAAACCAGCCAACTGGAGATCTATACCATCCCCCATATAAAGCCTCATACGGTGCCATCTGAATGTTGGACTATTAACTATTATTATAAGCAAATTCCGCAAGCGGAAAGAACTCGGCCCATGAACATCCAAAATCCATAACAAAAGCACGCAACATGTCCTCCAGTATCTGAATAGTATGCTCGGACTGTGCGTCCGTCTGAGGATGAAAAGATGTGCTAATCTGAATCTGATTGCCCAACTCACGATGAAAGGTCCTCCAGAACTGGGAAGAAAACTGAGTACCCCTGTCTGAGACAATAGAAACTGGAACCCCATGCAACCGCACAATCTCACGGATAAAAATCTCTGAAGCCGCTCTGAAGAATATGTGGTACACACCGGAATGAAATTCGCAGACTTGGTGAACCTATCCACAATCGCCCAAATAGAATCAAAGTTCCTCGAGGTACGAGGGAGACCACTCACAAAGTCCAGAGTAATCCTCTCGCATTTCCACTCGGGAATATCCATCAGCTGAAGTACACCACCGGGTCTCTGATGTTCATACTTGACCTGCTGACAATTGAGACACCTAGACACATAACTCACAATGTCTTTTTTCATTTTCCTCCATCAGTAATGCTGCCTAAAGTCCCGATACATCTTTGCGGCACCCGGATGAATAGAATACAGCAAGCTGTGGGCCTCCTCTAACATCAACTCTCAGAGCTCATCCACATTGGGCACGCAAATCCGGCCCTGCATCCGCAATACACCATCACTATCAATAGTCACATCTTTAGCATCTTTGTGCTGGACCATGTCCTTCAGGACAAGCAAATGCGGGTCATCATACTAGCTCTCCCTGATGCGATCATACAAAGAAAACCGAGAAACCACATAAGCCAACACTAGACTGGGCTAAGAAATATCCAATCTCACCATCCGATTAGCCAAAGCCTGAACATCAACTTCAAGGGGCCTCTCCCCAACTGGTATGTACGCCAAGCTACCCATACTCACCTCCTTTTGGCTCAAAGTGTCAGCCACTACATTGGCCTTCCCCGAAGGATATCCTTATGGAACTCAAGCCACATCCTCTACCTCAAATTGAGGTCATTCTGCCTAAACAAGTGCTGAAGACTGCGATGATCCGTGAAAACCTCACAGGACACGCCATATAGGTAGTGCCGCCAAATCTTCAAAACATGAACTATAGTAGCCAACTCCAAGTCATGAACAGGGTAATTTTTCTCATGAGGCTTAAGCTGACACGAGGCATACGCAATAACTCTACCCTCCTGCATCAAAACACATCCGATCGCAATTCTCGAAGCATCACAATATATCGAATAAGAGCCTGAAGCAATGGCAACACTAGAACCAGAGTTGTCGTCAACACTGACTTGAGCTTTTAGAAGCTTTCCTCGCACTCATCTGACCATAAAAATGGTGCATTCTTCTGCGTTAACTTCGTCAAAGGAGAAGAAATAGATGAAAAACCCTGAACGAACCTGCGGTAATAACCCGCCAACCCAAGGAAACTCCGAATCTCAGTAGCTGAGGACGGTCTGGGCCAACTCTGCACTGCCTCGATCTTCTTCGGGTTAAACCTGGACACCACCATTGGACACTACGTGTCCCAGATAAGCCACAGAACTGAGCCAGAACTCACACTTGGAGAACTTTGCATATAGATTCTCCTCTCTCAACCTCTACGATACAACTCTCAAGTGTTGCGCGTGCTCCTCCTGGCTACACGAGTACACCAAAATATCATCAATAAACATGATCACAAAAGTATCTAGATACAGCCGAAATATACTGTTCATCAAGTGCATGAAAGCGGTTGGGGGCATTAGTCAGCCCAAATGACATAACCAGAAACTCATAATGCCCATATCTCGTCCAGAAATTTGACTTCATGATATCAGAATCTCTAATCTTCAGCTCGTGATAGCCTGAACGGATATCAATCATTGAGAATACCTTTGCCCCCTGAAGCTGGTCAAACAAATCCTCAATACGAGGTAGTGGATATTTTTTCTTCACCGTCACTTTGTTCAACTATCTGCGATAAATGCACATTCTCATTGTGCCATCCTTCTTCTTTACAAATAACACCGGTGCGCTCCACGACGACACACTCAGGCGAATGAACCCCGTAACTAGGAGTTCCTACAGCTGCTCCTTCAACTCCTTTAACTCTGCTGGTGCCATACGATAGGAAAGAAAAGATATGGGCTGAGTGCCCGTCACCAAATCAATACCGAAGTCAATTTCCCTATCTGGCAGCATGCCTGGCGGGTCTGCTAGAAACACATCAGGGAATTCCCTCACCACGGGGACCTAATAAGGACTAGGAGTCTCAGCCCCAACATTCATCACAAATGCTAGATATGATAAACATCCCTTCCCAACCATCCATTGGGCCTTTAAGAAAGAGATTACCCTACTGGGTACATGATCTGTCATACCACGCCACACGATCCTCAGATTACACGGCATAGCCAATGCGACTGTCTTGGTGTGACAACCCAGAATAACATGACAAAAATATAGCCAAACCATGCCCAGAACAATAGTATCACCCACCAGGGTAATACTATTGTTACTGTATTATGCGGTCACCGCTTTAGCAGCTCCCCTTCCGCAGAAGCGGAAATACCACCAGCCATTTACTGATTTCATGCAACAACTCCCAAAACCTCCGATCAACCATATAGAAATACCCTGAGGCCCCCAGGACCCCAACAAAAACCACCAACCTATTCCAAAACATCATACGAACATGTTCCAGTCATAAAAACACAACCTTTAACACGAAAATCATCAAATCACGACGGATTCAAGCCTAAGTTAAACTATAACTTCCGAAACTCACATTCGATAAAAAATCCGACCAAACGATGTCCGATCGACTTGAAAATTTGCAGACATATCCAAGGTTACCTAACAAAGCTACAAAAATTCTTGGAATTTCATTCTGACCCATGGATCAAAATCTCTCCTATCAACCGGAATTCACCAAAATTCAATCTTAGCCAATTCAAGCCTAATTCTACAACAGGCCTCCAAATTCAGTTTCAATTTCACTCCCAAGTCATAAATCACCACCCGAAACTAGCTGAATCATCGAAAATCCAATATGAGTTCCATAACTCATAAGTCAACATCTGGTTAACTTTCCCAAACTAGCCTTCTCTTAAAGAGACAAATTGAGTCAATTCCAACCAAACTCTGACCGAATCACTTCAAACTCCACAAACGCATATGATGATACATAAGGAAGCATAAAACAGGTAAAAAAGGGCGGTGATACACGCGACGACGGGATGGGTCATCACATCACTGGAGTGGAGGTCTTCCCACCAGCTTAGCAACTTTCAATGAATGTTGGTTATCATGCCGAATCTAGGGACTTCGTGCCTCATTTTCTGCAAAACAAAGTGTTAGGCCCTTACCTTACCGGACTCGATTGTTTAAACTAATAATTAGCATAAGTGGCATTTAGTTCTCCAAATAAATGCATAGACGTGGTACTGTCCGTTTGGGTTCCAAGGAAACCTAGTGGACTTTGGCCAAGGCTATCTTAAACAATCATTATGCGGACAACATAACTGACTCAGCTAGGTTTGACCATAATACACGCACAGTTTAAACAGGGTAAGGTTTCTATGGGGTATTAGACCGGTATCCTTGAGCGAACAACTCAAGAGAGAAAGCAATGGAACCATCGACTGCACCACTAATCAACTGGTTTTACTACAAATATGCCTTAGCCAAATTTAGGAGGTGATAATATCAGAAGGGTACAATCACTCGTTATAAGCGTTGCTATGGTATTTGTTTGGCACGAGTGGAATATGATGTTAAATATGCAATTACAAGAATGAAACAAGTTGTCACGTATTTTCACGTTCATAAGATAATAATTACAATAATTGCTCGTAAATATAATAGTATTAAAGGAAAGCGGTAAAAGAAAACATTAAAGAAAAGAAACAAAGAAATAAGTCAGTTTCATAAAAGAAGTGGTAAAGACATTTAGGTAAAACTAATAATAAAGCAATAAAGTCACAAACAACATGAAATGGTAAAAGCCTAAAAGAAAATTCCCAGCAGAGTCGCCATTCTATCGACACCACCTTTTCTAAGGCGAAATCGGGTTTACGACATTTGGGAGGACAAATCTATTCCCTTTCGAGAATTGGGTTTTGGAATTGGAAAGTTACCACCTAATGATTATAGTGCGTTATGACACTTTAAGAAGGGTTTGAGTTGAAGAAATCATAGTTCGGGTAAGGGCTAGAAATTATCTCGAGGGGAAGGTGTTAGGCACCCATCAAGATCCACTCGTGTGGTCCGGGCCATATTTCAATTGTGACTTTATATGTAAACAGTCAAGGCTCAAATCAGGACTTGCATACAACATCGCAATTAGGTTGAAACTTATGAAAGTAAGAAGAAACTGAGCACAAATTTGAAAGATTTAAACAATTCTAAAGAAAGAAGATAAAGATAAAAAAAGGAAAAGGAGTCCTAGGTTTATGATTAATATGGATCACTTCAATGCAATACCTAACAATCACTCCTCAAAAGAGGGGTCATATGTGATATTAGCGCGTCGGTCATCATCTCCATATTCTGCCCTTCCCATCTAGTAAAGGTTATTTAAACGCGTGATTGGGTCACGAAAGCTTATTGTGTGTTATTACTTGTCCCATCTTATAAGGCCTAGGAGGTATTTAAGACCACTACTCCTACAGGGTAAGGACTAGGTTGAACCCTTAGGTTTAAAGGGAAAAATGCTAGGCAACATACATTACAAGTAGGACTACACAAAAAGGGAACATACAAAGGCAAATAAAAGGCTCACAAATCCCCCCACAAGTAAAAATATAATTAGCACGTCTCTTAACACATTTAAGGTCTCAAACATAAGAGTTTAGAAAGCAGGAATGTTGAAAAAAGTAAGTTTCAGTGGAAGCAGGAGACTTAACTAAAAGGCAAAATTACTTCCTGGCCACTTAAATTTGTAGGGCTTTTGAAATCCGATACTCGAATTTTGGATTTTTCCATTTGAAAACCTCTATTTGATAAAATATCTAATAATGAACATCTTTGACCGGTTGACTATGTTTAGGTGGCAATATTATAGCTGGTGCTATCAATTGCGTGTTAATTACTTATATTAAGCGCGTAATATGATAAATAATTTTTTTTAAAAGATAAATAATTAATTTTAAAAATAGAAAAATTCATCGCTTCAGATTTAGAGATAAGCCACTTCAGTTCATAGGGTCTGACTATTATTCAATTTTTAACTTTTCAATCTTGCAGTTCCAAGCCATAGAGATTCTTCTCCACACCAAGAACTACCTCTCCACCAAAAATCAGGAGATTTTACTGTAGGAATCGCCACTTCTAATGACATACAACTCTCTAGCGGGCTCCAGTTGGTTGGAGATGGTGTTCCAGTGGTCCAAATCCCCAAGAGAAATGCCAATTGATTCCAGCTGCTAAGGAAGTCACACCAATTAGCCACTACAATGAATTAATTGTATTACTTTAAGGAAAATCAATTCTATGACAGTACTGATCGAAACTTTTCTCCAACAATCTACCTAGCTATAAAAGAATAAAAAAAAATTCGAGAGAGAGAGGATAGGACTAAGAAGAACCTATAAAGGGAGTATTGATATGGAAGTAGACAAACGAGTTGCAGATGTGGGTGGAAGGGGGATGATGGGAATGAACGGGGAAAAGGAAGCTGGAAGGGTTTATGTTTTTTCTTTCTTATTGTATTTATTTTTATTTGTAAAATATAATTTCAATTTTTATTTAAAAATTACACATGTCATTAGTTGGCTGGGGTCTTACTTTTTGATTGCTTATTTGTTGACTGGATAGACATGTCAGTGTATGTGTAATACACGCGCATAGACTCAAGGGTCAAATGTGCTTATTAGTTAATGGAATCATGAGTTCGAGTGTTCAAATTGAAAAATTCAAAGTTTGTGTATCGACTTTCAAAAGCCCTACAAGTTTAAGTGGCTAGAAAGCCATTTCGCCTAATTAGAACTGAGTGACTCGAAGAAAGTTTGATTTTCAGAAATATAAATGACTACAGTAAGTATACAACAGTAATAGGAATTAGTAAAAGTATTGATAAACTTGTTAAAACGCACTTTGAAAATATAGTAGTGGCACTAAAGATGCAGTAACCTGACAAGGCGTAGAACAAATAAAAAGAATAGCATGATTTTGGACAGGAAAGATGACCCAGTAGAAAACATGATAGAACAGATGCACAATTCTGAGATTATCTCAAATAAGGCGCGAGTTTTAGTAGAAACACAATAAACTTTAGAGAGGCAAACGAGAAGCAGAGTTCAGATAGTTAAAAGAGGATGAGAAGTCTGAAAGTGGTAAAACACGATTAATCATTTTATTAGGCCTAAAGCTTGCCTAGGCGTCATATGTATTGCCTACTTGTCTTAAAGGTGAGCATGCGTATTAATCCCTGTTTTAAAAGGACGTAGTTAACCAAACTTGCGCTATTAGATTAAACATACTGGTGAGGCATTCAGCAAACGCAAATCAGAAGAAAAAATAAATAAAACCCTAAGTAACATGGTGTCTAATGCACGTTAAAGTCCTAAAACATGGTCTCTAAAAGCCAGTGAGAATGCAGCAGTAGTTTTATGACAATTACTAGTTGGTTATTAACGGATCATGATTACGAAATGAGTATGATAACTGACTGAAAGTAAGAGCCAAAAAACAAGATTCCTAGTATATGATATGCATGTCCTATGCATGATATCTATTCCGCAAATAGGTAAATAAAGTCCTATAAGAATGTTATCTATCCATTACCTAAACTAATCATGCATAACCCATCCCAATTTCACTATAAACCTAATTATTCATTACAAATTATTACAAACCAAGAAAGCTGAATTACAATAACGAAGAATAAAAATAAGAAGTTATTCTATAGGGAGCCTTTAACCAGGCCCAATCTTCCAACCTCACTCCTTTCGAGTTTCACAGCCTTTTCCATGGTCTGGGTGCAACAAAGCTCCCTAGGGTCCCATTAGGTCCCTGGCCAATACCAGCGCCAAAACGTTTACCAAAAAATGTTGAACAAGTGCAGTGTGGAATTACTAGCCTTGTGCATAAAAGTTCAATGGGAACTTAGAGTTACTCAAAGCAATGCTTACACGAGAGGTGTAGAACCTAATCTCTAAGAGTAGTGAGAGTGTGTGATAGAGTCTTAAAGAAATTGAGTTGAGAAAGAAAACAATTATAAAAGTGTAACGACCTGGAATGTCTTTTTCTGTATTTTTCATCATGTATTCCCCATGAAATTCTTATTCATATTTCAATATGTGTACTTGGATAATTTGAGTCAATTCAGATCGAATTTGATAGAAATTGGGACAAATAGTCTTGTTAATGAAGAATTAATTTGAAAAAGTTAACTGGAAGTTGAGTTGTGAGTTAGAGGTCTCGGAATTGATTTTCAATGATTTGATTAGTTTCGGGGGATGATTTAAGTATTGGTAGCACGATCGAAAGTGAATTCGGATGTCCAGAGGTCATTTTGAAGTCATTTGGCTAAATATAGAAATTTGAAAGGTTTTTGAGAAAAATCCGATCGGAAGTGAAAATTTTGATATCGGAGTCCGAATACAATTCCGAAAGTTGGGGCAAGTATGTAATGTCGAATGTGACTTGTGTGCAAAATTTGAAGTAATTCCGGAAGAATTTTGGTAAGGTTTGAGACACTTAGTCTCTTCTAAGGAAGTTTAAGTTGAAAAAGTCAACCGCATATTGACTTATGTGTTAGTGCGCTCGAAATATGAATTTTATGATTCAGATAGTTTCATTAGGTGATTTGGGACTTTGGAGTGTGTCCGGAATATTTTTTTGATATTGGCAAAGTTAGTATTTTGGCGAATTCCGGTTGATATGTAAGATTTTGATCCGAGGGTCGTAATGGAGTTCTAAGAGTTGTTATAGCTTTTTTTATATCATTTTGGACTTTTCTTCAAAATTTGAGGTCATTCGGACTAGTTTTGACGTGTTTCGGCATTGGATGTGGAATTTGGAACCTCTTGAGATTCTTAGGCTTGAATCTGATGATGATTTGATGTATTAATGTTACTTTGGGTGTTTTGAAGTAAAATATATGGATTTGAGCATGAAAATTGTAGAAAAATTGAGGATTTAGGCATAGGGATTTGAAAATATGATTTGGTGATTTGAGGGGTCAAATGAACTCCGATTTTGATAAATTTTATATGTACGGACTCGTGGCAAGATGAGGAATTCGGTGATGTGACTTTCGTAATTTTTCGAGAAGTGGGCCCGGGGCTCGAGTTTTGCAAATTTCGTGAATTTCAATATTTTTTGAGTCTTTTCGATTGGGTTATGTTCCCTTAGCCTATTGCAATATATTCGTTTTTGTTTAGGCCAGATTCTACGCATGAGGAGGTCTATACGAATGGAAAGGGCATCGCGGAGTAGTATTTGACCGGTTAGAGGCGAGTAATAGATGTAAATTTTGTTCTGAGGGTTTGAAACCCAGGACTTTCACATCGTAACGCTATATTGAGGCGTGACACACATTCCATGATGAGTGCGGGGTCGGATATTATTGGGGATTGTGACTTGGTCCATCCCGTATGATGTTTATACTACACTGGTGATTGATACACATATTTTATTGATATTACTGGGCTTGATGCCATGTTTGGGGCTTTGTGCCGACTTGTTAAATCCTTCAATATCGATATTACTGCTTAACATGATTTATATATCATATAACTTCAGTCCAAGGTTAAAAATGTTGTTTTGCAAACTCAGCCGTATTTCTATGTTTTGAAAACTTAAATGACATTTAAATGCATTTCAGGCTGGAAACTTCTATTTTGTAAATGCCCAAGGGGCTTACTCTATTATTTTCTGGAGATAATAAGGTGACTTGAAACAGTGGTAACAATGACACTGTAATATATATATATATACTTGAAACAATGGTAACAATGACACTGTATGTTATACTTAGAACAATGGCACTGTATGATATAAATTGGTCAGGTAACATTAACTGACCAGTATATTGCGATTGGGCTGTAGAAGCCCCTACGGAGTCTATACATACCCCCAGTGAGCATCGTCAACGATAAACAATTATGGATGGTTCGGGCTGCACGCTGCAGTGGGTACTGGAATTGGATTTTTAGCTTACCTTGTGTACTTATTGTGATTTCTTATCTTCAGATTGTATTTTATTGTATTACTCACTGGGTCGGAGTACTCACTTTACTCCTTGCACCTTGTGTGCAGATCCAAGGCAGTCTCAGGCACAGTAGATCGAGTTGACCGGCGGATCCAGCATTTCGAGAGTCTCAAGGTAGTTGCACGGCGTTCACAGCATTGATTTCTTCCCTCATATCCTATCCTTATTATTTCCGTATTTCCATACTTCGGATACACTATGTACCAGGGCGATAATCTTTATTCTAGAGGCTCATATTCGTGATACCAGGTCCTAGTTAGATTGTGTATTGTACTTCTGTACTTGATTTTGAATTCATTGATATTTCTATCAGCTTTTGACAAATTGGGTTAAGTGTGAATAATGGTCGGGCTTGCTTAGTAGTGTGTTGGGCGCCATCATGACCGAGATTTTGGGTTGTGACAAGGAGATGGTCCATAGAATCAGTTTTTGAAAGAAACCATAGAATAGTGTGACAATTTGTAAGAAGGTGAGTAGGAAAATTCCAGGACTAGAATACCACACATAGTTCAGGGAAGTAAACACAAACAGGGGAAGGGGAATGGGGACAAGTAGTTCACATGTAAGAGCATAGACATCCGAGAAAAATTTAAATGGTCATAACACATTTCATCCCAAAAAGGATCAGGATTACATGCTGATAATGTATTGGAGTTAAGGGGTAAGGAAGAGCTGCATTAAACAAATAAAGGAAGCAGTAGACATGCTGAATTAAGGGAAAGATAGTCACATCACTATACTAGCACAGAGGCATACTAATTGCAATGAGAACAACAGAACCATAAGTAGAAGCATAAAAGAAACAAGAGGAAGTGAAATATACATAAAAACATGTTATTTTGGAAACTATAAATCAAATAGAAGACATGCCAGTCAAGAGTGAGATAATATAGAACGGTAGTGTGCAGGGAAGTAGAGTAGGAGTGTGCAGGCCAAGAGAGCGATGTATATGGCAAAAAACCAGTAGAGTAACAAATTACTTAGTCTTGGCTTTCAGTCGACTAGGTAACAAGTAGTCAATAAGAGAAGTAAGAGAGAATGTGTAGAAAAATAAGAGAGAACAGTAAGTATGCTTATATGTGTGAGAGAGAGTTCAAAACAGTGATTGTTCGTGTGTTATGCTAAAGAGAGGGTAGACTATTTGTAGTTTTGAAAACAAGTGGAAAATAAGGTAACACGTATAGAATGATCATAATTATAGAAATAATACCAACTAGAATCAATTAAAGACTCGAACTCCCTTCAATTAGGGAGTCATAGTTCACCTGGGTAGTTTTTGTATCAAATAAAGAAAATAATTTTTTGCAAGACTGATATTTCCATAATAGGAATAGTAAAAGCATGATGCATGTGATTGGGACTAAGTACAGAATATTTTCAAGTAAGGAAAGTATAATAACAACATATTGTACACATAAACAAGCAGATTACAAGTCGATTTTGAAAACAAATAGTAGAAAGAATCACATATGAGATTGAAAATCACAGGGAATCAGTACTAAGTAAGGAAAGCATCTCACAAATAAGGAGGTGATTCAAAATAAATGGAAAACTTAAAGGAAAACATATACAAAATCAGGGATTCAGAGAGACGCACAAAATTAGCAGAATATTTTGGTAAACAATGAATAATTAGATCTATTAAACACAATGGCACGAAAATCAGAGAACCTTAAGCAAGAAATCACAGAATCAGTAGAAGTTTGGAACCCTAATAACAAGATTAAAGCATAGAACTCAGAGAATAAATCAGAAGATCACACAAACAAGAAAATAACACAACCACAAACGCATAATACTCAAAAATTAGAAGATATAGTGATTTCGAAAGGGGTTCAGAAAACCCTAGTTTTGAAAAAAGGGAAAAAACATTTAAAATTAAGCAATCGAGTAGGGAGTAGTGTAAAACATAAAGGTGTGAGTTAAAATTGTTACAAAAATACAGAGATTGGAGAGGTCTAGGTAGAGATTAGGGTTTCGTAAGAAATCAGTGAGAAGTAAGAAAAACCTGGCTGTGAAACTCATCAATAATGGTGTCCACAGCACCATTATTGATGCTGGGCCAGGTAATTTGAATTGGGTATGGGTCGGTATTAGATCGAAATTGGGCTGGGAAATTGGGGGTTTGATTTGGCTAAAATTGAAATGGTAATGGGCTATATATTAAATAGCCAATTTTTCCTTTTAATTTATATAAAATAGTAAAAATAAATTAAAAGCACTTGAACTAATTAATAATGTATAATTATTAATCTAAAAATACAAGAAACGACTTTATAATCATAAAATATTGTTAATTATAAAATAGGCTATGATTGCAATTATACACAATTTAGCTTTAAAATGCTAGACAAATGTGTACAAATATGCAAAAAAATTATTTTAATTATATTTTGGTGTAAATATGAGAATAAAAAATAAATTATTCACCAAAATGATAATTTTAGAAATAATTATTAAATTTTGTAGTAGTAAAATAGACAATAAATTGGTTTTGAAAATTTGAAAAAATACCAATACACTTGGGTGTATATATATTATTTTAAAAGTATTTTAAGTATAAAAAATACCTAGAAAAAAATTTATTATCAATAGTGATGGTTGAGAAAAATAAAATGAAGAAATTTTGATTCATAAGAGAAAGATTAATGACACATATTCGATAAGATTCCTGATGAAATAAATAAAATTGTTATATAATGCTGGTATAGGGATCTCACACTTATAAAAAGCAATAGTTATAATGTTCAATATTGGGGTTATTAAAAGGTGTTATTTAATAGTCAAATACTTAATGGTCTATTTGAGTAGATTCTTATAACTTTGGAACATGTGTCACTTGAATTAAATTCAAGCAAGTGCGAAAATAAGGAAATACTTTGGTCATATGTTGGACTTAGTAGAACAAATTAAGGTTATAAGGATAAAGTATACGAACACTTATCATGAAAAGGTTATATTATGCGCATTCCCAAATATGAAATACTTTTGAAAACCAAAATAATGTGCTCTAGCAAGAAGCACAAGGTCATAAAAGAAAAATAAACTAAATTGTGCGAGTATTATCCTAATAGCATTGCCACTTGGGAGTTGGAAGCGTATAATCCTAATATCATTGCCACTTAGGAGTTGGAAGCCTATAATCCATGGTAATAATCCTATGGTAGGCATAATAACAAATAGAATATGAATTTATGAAAGAGAATATCACAAAAAACATGATGGTATCTATGAGTTGATTAAGGTTAATAAAATAGAAATATGTACAATGATGTTCGAGAATGAATGGAAACTTGTGCCACGAAAGGGAAGGAGGCGGATCAAACATTTCTTATATAGAGGACTTGTTAGCAGCCGTGTCAATTAATTAGAGATCTAAAGGAAACTCAAAAGTCGCAACCGTAAGTAGACGCATAAATCACCCACAGTATGAATGTATCTAAGTAAGACACATATCTTATTGTTATTCAGATGAAATAAAAGAGTATTATGGAAGGAACTAGAAACTAGAGAATCAAGGGTTATATGAGGACAAATTATGGTTAGAAGTAATTTTATATTAATGAGAAAGTCGTTGAATGGAAGAAATATAATTTTAATGTATGCAAGAAATGATCTTTCACGTATGACTTGGTGTACACATGATAAAAGGATAATACAAATATGCATGGTAACAATATATGTCGCATTATAGATTCTTTGTTATTATACAGTGAGGGGGTATGTATTGCCGTATAGGTACTAAATAGTTTGTTGTTGTACATTGAGCATATATGTCCGGTTGTGTGGGCCTAGACATCATACTATGTAAAGATATTTGGTTGTTAAAATTGGTACCCGTGTGGGGCTTGTTCTGGACAGATTGAATTTTTTGTTTTGTCTCTGTTACAGAGGATACTACGCCGAAAATTTTAAGAACTAAGAGAGAGAGCTAAATTTTGGGAACTTAAGGAAGTTGAAATTTTGGAAGAACATCTAAGATCCATATGAAGTCTGGAACGATTAAAGATGATGGTCAAAGTGAAAGTGGGATAATATGCCTAATAATGACTTGTAAAATATTCGACGACGAATGTTCTTAAGTAGGGAGAATGTAACACCCCAAAAATTTTTAAAGTGTTTTAAGACCATTAAGAAGATTGGTAGGTACTAATTATATTAATTCAGATATGAACATGACTAATAATATGAATGATATTTATTGATTATGATAATATATTTATGGGGGTGAATTAAGAATAGTTTATGATCTAAGATGAGCCATAAAGCTAAGTGAAGTCGAAAATTATATGATGAGATAAAGTTTCAAGTGAGTTCGCACAAGACCTAACTTCAAACAAGTAAATCTCAATATATGAAGAGTTATATGGTTAATAACATATCAAAGGAAAGGTCTATGTATTTAGTTTCTAATGCTTCAAATCGTTTGTCATTTGAAAATTTCTACGAGAAGTTATGACCGTTTGACTAAAGGATGATAGAATAGCTACGCGAGTCATCCATAGCCTACGCAGCATAGTAGCGTAGCATATGCAAAGCCTACGCAGCATAGTAGCGTAGCATATGCAACTCCAGAAGTTGTGTAGGCTACGCATAAGGGGCTTAGAGAGAGAAATGGTTAGTTCTTCAATTTGGAATGGATTTCTAGAGATAAGGAGGATCTCTTCTACCATGGATACACTTCAAGGTAAGTTTTTTTAGCACAAGGATGATCCTATGACATCATTTGGTGATAATACTAACATTATTATGGATGAAATCTATATGAAATAGATTGAATATTCAAGAACATCAAAAAGAGAAAAAATGAGATTCTTCCACTAAGAGGCAATCCCTTCACTTTAGCATTATATATATATATATATATATAGTAAAATATTTATGAGCTTTTGTGATGACCCGACCCACCGTCACGTGAGTTACTGCCCAGTTTCCCCCTTATAGTATGGATTCATGTTTCAGTATCAGTATTAGATTCAATCGGGTGTAATTGAATTGGTTTTGGTTGAAAATAAGGCACATAGCCTCTTAAAAGGAAACTTGTATGAGAAAATTCAACCGGAAGTTGACTGGGTGGTTAGAGGGATCTGATGTGAATTCTGGTGGTTTGGTTAGCATTGGGGGATGATTTGTGACTTAGGAGTGCGATCCGTATTAAATTTGGAGGTCCAGTGTAGAATTAGGCTTGAATTGGCGAAGTTTGAATTTCGACGGATTTCAGGTGATAAGTGAGATTTTGATTCGAGGGTCGGAATGGAATTTCGAGAGTATTTGTAGCTTCGTTAGCTGATTTCAGATATATCTGTAAATTTTCAGGCCAATCACATATCGTTTGGTCGGGTTTTTGATCAAATGTAAATTTCGAAACTTTAAAGGAAAATTTAGGCTTGAATCTGTGGTAATTTGATGAGTCTTGTGTTGTTGTATGTGTGTTTAAGATTGGAATAAGTTCGTATGATGTTTTTGAGTAGGTTGATGTTTTTGGTTGAGGTCATGGGGGCCTTGGGGTGATTTCGGGTGATCAAACGGGCTATTTTCGGACTTAGAACTCAATAGGTTTCAGCTAACTGTTGCAGAGAATTTTTCTTCGATGCGTTCGCGTGGTGTGTGATGTGAACACATAGAGTTATTTGGAAGGGCTTGGAAGTTTGGTCATTGTGTTCGCACTAGCTGGTTCGCTTATAAGGGGATGTTTGTGAATCGCGATCACAGGGAGGCAGATGTTTTCGCATAGTTGGAACATCTGGTGCATTGCGATCGCGAGTGAAGTACTGCCTTCGCTCAAGGTAATTTTTGGGTCAAAATAAGTTGTTCAATGCGAACGCATAGGGTTGACCGCGTTCGCATAAAAGGAAAGTCACCTAGGCAGACCTGTTTTTATAACATTTCATCCACGACTTGGGTTCATTTTCCACTATTTTTACACCACCTTGAGAGTTTGTTGGTTGATTTTGAAGAGGGTTCTGACGGGAAGTGATTGGAGGTAAGTTTCGTGGTCTAGAAATATCATTCAATCAAAGAATCATCCATTAATTCTCTGAAATTGGGTATAAAATAGAAGAAACTAGGGCTTGAGTTTTTGACATTCCAAATTGGGATTTGATATGTCATTTGAGCTCGGATTTGGGAGTTAATGGTATGTATGAACTCGTGGCGAGATGAGGATTCCTGAAATGTAAGTGTCATAATTTTTCGAAAAGCGAGCCCGGGGCTCGGGTTTTGCTAGTTTCGAGATTTTTGTTATATTCCGATTGTTTTCGGTTGGGTGTTGACCCATTAGCATATTATGATATATTTGTACTGATTTTGGTTAGATTTGACACGCGTGGAGGCCAATTTGAGGGGCGAAGGCGTCGCGAGCGAGGAATTTCATCGGTTCGAGGTGAGTAATACTTGGAAATGGTATCCTGAGGGTTTGAATCCCGGATTTGCATATCCTAGTGCTTAATTGAGGTGCCTTGCACGCTGGACCTGAGCGTGGGGTAGAGCGTTGTTGGGGATTGTGACTTGGTACGTCCCGGTTGTTGGTTTTTACCTCGAAATTGAAAATGATTTGTTGTTATCACTGTTACTTGGGCTCATTGCCATACTTGCGGCTTATTGCCGTTTATATGAACTCTTATTGAACTATCATCACTACTTTCCTCACTATTTGAAATATCATTGAACTCAGTCCATGTGATTTACACTGTTTCATGAGCTCAGCTATATTTTTCTCACACTTGGAGTTTTAACTGAAATTTGAACTATTGTTTGAGCTGAGTATTGTTGTTTTACGGATGCCCGAGGGGCTTTTGACTGTTTTGGATTGATTAAGGCTGATGGCCATATGTGAGCGAAAGAAAAGTGATGTAAGGAGGCTTCCAGGCCTCGAATGTTATGTGTGCATATGCATATTCATGCATGGATCAGACTGCACGCCGTAGAAGCATATTCCATGGATCGGGCTGCACGCCGCAACATTATATATATTATATTGGATGGGGCTGCAAGCCGCAGCATTACATATATTATATTGGATCGGGTTGCACGTCGCAGCATTATATATTATATTGGATCGGGCTGCACGCCGCAGCATTTTATATATTATATTGGATCTGGTTGCACGCCGCAACATTATTGCGCTTGGGCTGTAGGAGCCCCTCTTGAGTCTGTACACAGCCCTAGGAAGCGCAGGTACCCATGGATTGGGCTACGCGCCGTAGCGGTCATGTGCATTGCATTGAATTCATACATTCATGTATCTTCTCATGTTTGTGCTACGTGGCACGACATTTAGCACTCATACATCATTGGCATACATACTGTTACTTACCTTGTTGACCAGATACCCTGGTGTTATATGTTGAGTGTTGTACCCAAGGGCAGACCTATGAGCTGACTTGTTATATATGGTATAGAATTCATATGTTGTACCGTTGAAAATAAAAGAGATACTTGAAAAAGAGATCTTGTTAAAGAGATCTTGAACTGACCTTGACATTTTCAAAAGGGATTTTTCACAGTATTTCGGTTTTTCTCAAAAGGATGTTCTGTCTTTTATTGCATTTTGGTGTGCCCATACGTGTTTTCTTATCGCTCAGATATTATTCTCTCTTATTACCACTGAGTTGGAAGTACTCACTTTCCTTTTTTTTCGGCAATCCACTAGGAAATGCCTAGGGCTAGATTTTTATTAATATAAAAAGAAAATTACAATAGATAGGTGAAATACAAATAAGGGAGTCGAACTCGTCGGAGATGTTATACTAATATCCGCAGGTGCTGATCACCCGGTAGCGGGTTAGTAGCGGATTGAAGGTATTGCTATCGTAGCAAAGCAAGGTGACCGCCGACATTCGCGGCATCGAGATTCTTCTTCTTCTTGATTCCAGATTTTTCTCTATGTATTATAGACTTTTAAATTTTAATAAAGGCACTCCTAGATGCTCGTGACTTGTGACACCCTGGTCGGGCTGTATTGGGTTGTATTCACATTGATTAATATCATTGATTCAGATTCGAACTGTTATATGACTGACTAACAGCTTTAAATGGTGTTCTGAAACAGTCTGGCTAGCCTTGTCATTACGAGAGGCGCCATCACGACCGAGTTAGGGAATTGGGTCGTGACAGTTTTATTTGAAGTTATAATAGGATACTATATAAACTCTAAGGGAGGGTCTTGAAAATAATATTATAGGCAAAGAAAAAGATGAATAGTGATGAATTGATATAAAAGGAATTGTTTTGAGTTTCTAATAATTCCATTAGATTTATAACTTAATTGATGAACGAATTGAATATGGAATCACCATTTGGACAAGATACAATACTAGTTCTTGAAATGGGTGTTCTTGAACATAGATTTGTTGGAGAAGACAATGAATAGTAACTTGATGATGTTGGGTAATTAACATAATATTATTAATGACTCCAAATGAGTATTAAATAATAATAATGGAATTGAATAGGCTAATGGGTGAGCCCATTGAATAATTTGTAATGGTTGAAAGCTTGTCGCCGAATTATGAAATCTACATGGATATTTATGAATCTTTTCGTATTATTTTTGATGTAGTTAGAGTATTTAATGGTAGATATTGAAATGTGAGAGATATTTGAACATATTAATCAATTGGAGCATTATAGTATTTTCGGAGCTTGAAGGTTAGGAAAGTTGATTAATACTTATTCTTCTTGATGAGAATTGGGTATTAGAGCCTAGGTTACCAGGGCTCACGAGTTATGAGCAGGTTTAGTAGAGTTTCCGTGATTGGTACGGAGACGTCTGTATTTATCCTCGAGAGGTTGCAGAACTTTTAGGAAAATTTTCACTTTCTTGGAATTCTTATCGTACGTACTTGATTCAGCTTGAGATATAATTCTTGAAATACCTTCCATACGTCTGTATGCGCACACGAGTGCTCAGTAGTATATGTTCCTGGATGGCTTGTGATTCCCCTATCGAGGAGTGAGATGTAATCTCCGTGAGTTCATGTTGGTCCAGTCAGGAGGACTTGAGGCTGGATCTTTGCATATGGCTTGAGCACCGAGGTGCTGATTGTGTAAGTGTATTGAACTTATATGTTCAGTAATGTTCTTATTTAGCCGGGTTGATGGAGGGATATCCACGTGATGAGTATGTCAGTACTGCGAGGGGTATCTATGTGGTTTTGGTAGTGACTAAGAAGTCTGATAAATAATAGATGAGTTGTTAAGTGTATGTTTTCTGTTACGGTCTGATATGTAGCTCCAAGTTATGGGCGCGTGAAGAATATATTTCATGTGACAGTATGAGCTCAGACTCCGAAAGACTAATTGATTGTGTAACGTATATGATTATGGAAGGCATGTTGAAATATTGAAATGAAGCGAAGCAGGTGGATTATCTCCTGCAGAGTTTTTTTGAGGGGTATGATCATTATGTGTATGTTAGAAGGTCTCATGTGTAATTGAAGGGTATGTGTTGAAATTTGAGAATTTGGGGACATTTAAGAAAATGGACTCAGCTGATGTGGAAATGAATGCGAGATTTGCAGAGAATGATAATGCTAGATGATCTGTGAATTCACAAACTTGTAAATGACTTGAGTTTCATCTCATTATAACATTGTTGGCATCATTGGAGTAAAAGTGCTATGGGTTGTTACGAGTGCCTTGATATATGGCTTCGAGCCCAGTTGGGGATGTTCTTCTTGGTCGGTTGATTGCACGATTATGTGCTATGTTGGTTCTGTCTCAGGGTATGTTGGCAGATAAGTTCTGATCGCAGAAATTGAGCCGAGGATGGCACGTGTTGGAAACTTTTACAAAGGTTATGGGGTACTTTCGTAAATGTGAGGAAATATTAGGGTGTTTTTGAGATGCTGTTCATAAAGAATGCTCGGTGTATATAGAAGGAATATGGTTGTTTGTATCTGTAGCAAAATCATGTTCTATCGTACCATAATACCACTAAGGCACAAGTGGTTCCGTTCATTAAGAGCATGTGAATTACATCTAAATAAGAGTGAATGACTCTCGAGAATGGTTTTATTGTGTTCAAGATTTTGCATGTAACAATCAGGTGTCTTAAGTTTGTATATGTGGCTAGAGACTGTGTTTTCATAAGAAAAGATCAAGACTGGTGGTACTTTGTGTTAATCATGGGATTCTACGTATCCTCATTTGGATGGTAATGGTAAACGAATTCAGAATCCCAAGAAGTTCTTCAAAGTAAAGCATTCTGGAATGTGGTATTTCTGGGAAACGTTTGAGAGGGTATTCAGTGGCATATGGGTCTTAGACAATGTGGTTTTATGTGTGAGTCTCGTGTGGTAACTTGGATCGAGGTATTGTGGTGCTACAACAAGGGATGATATCAAATCAAAGATGAATCGGGAAGGAAATTGGATGAATGGAATAGCTTTATAATGAACTAATCGGTATGGTAAGGATATGATTAAATATTGTTTATGTTCGAGGTAATGAGCCTTACAGGTATTGTGCGGCAAAGCTTTTAATCGCTGGCAGCTTGCTTGTCTTAGTTTGGGTAGAAGGATTCAGTCCTGGCAGTTTAGCTTGTGCAATGGAATTGGGAGAAAGAGTTCTTGATGTGTTTTACCGTGGTTTGAAAATAAGTATATTCCTATGGGTATGCGAACCATGGAGTGTGTAATAATTTTTCTCCTAGATGGGACCATGAAAGTTCTTAACTAGTTGAGTGCTTCGATATCTACAGCGTAGAAGAGAGATAGGAGTCCTCATGTTATCCTAGTGTGGTATGGTCTGCGTGTTATGATATGGAGAATTCAGATTTGCGTGTTCAAGGTTTTGGTTCAATTCATAATGGGAAGTCATTAAATTCTTGAGCAGCACGGGCAGTTGCAGGTGAAGAAGCGACCTCCAAGTGATTAAAGAGAAGGTATTGCTGTTATAGTGGTTTGACAATGGTATATGTTCAGTCAAAAATGGTAAGGTGATGTAAAATGATGATACTTCAGTAGTATTGCGACATTTTTCTGATGGGATCGACTGTTGATAATTGGGTTGTTGATGGCGCCGGGAAATTCTTGAATATCTTTCGTGGTATGAATGAATACTCGATGTTTTTATGTATTTTTACAGTGGAGTGTGGGATCAGGCATATTGATTCATGTGTTATATGTGTTGGATACTAGAAGTTCTACTAATACGACTGTGTAGTGGTTGTAGATCATGTGTATCGACATCGTTTAGCGGTTATTGGAAATTGGAGGTTCGAGTGGATCTTTATTTGCGTGGTATGTTAAATTTGGGTTATGATATTAGATGGACGGCTGGTTGTTCCAGTGTCAGATTGTCTAGACTAATGTGTTATGGGCTATGTCGGAAAATGCCACAGGTTGCGTGGCAAGGTGCATCGGATTATGTTCTAGCAGGATAGCTTGTATTCTGGAGACTAGGGGATGGCGGTCAAGCATTGCTTCATTGGTTGGGCCTTCATGGCGGATGTCAATGCAGAGGTTTATACCATCGATTCAGTTTCGGTATTGAGGTTTCGGATGCGTTTCTTGTGGCCGGGCATGAGACTATATTTGTTTATTGTAACGATCAGATTTGGCTCGATGTGCACTTCCTTTTGTGAAATATATATGTGGATCAGGTGGCACGCCGCCACGGGTATGTTATCTGGACCAGGTTGCGCGCTGCAACAATGTGATGTGGAGAATAGTTTTTTATATGTTACTTTATATGCCTTGCTTCCTGATTTCTGAGGAAGGTCCGTATTGGGTGTTGCTCGGTAATAGCGCATCGGTTGTGTCCTTTCAAGAGTGAATAGAGTATATTACTTGCTTCACCGTGGTGTGATGGATTGCTGGGCTATGGACCTCAATATGTGCGTGGCTGTCTGTGTTGAGCATGGTGACTTGAGGTGCTTCATCGGTAATGGTGTTTGGATAGGATCACGCATTGTGGCAAGGCCACATGATGTTATGACCTTTCGAGGAGGATTGTGGAAAGGCCACATCATGCATTCATGCATCCACTCCTGTTTGTACTAAGTAGCACGACATTTAGCACTCATATATCATTGGCATACATACTATTACTTACCTTGTTGACCAGATAACCTTGTGTTATATGTTAAGGAGTGTTGTGCCCAAGGGGCAGACCTATGAGATGACTTGCTCTATCTGATATAGTATTCATATGCTGCACTGTTGAAAATAAAAGAGATACTTGAAAAAGATGCTTTGGAAAAGAGATTTTGAACTGATCTTGAGATTTTCAAAAGACATTTTTCACAGTATTTTGATTTTTCTCAAAAGGTTGTTCTGTCTTTTATAGTAGTTTGGACTGCCCGTACGTATTTTCTTATCGCTCAGATATTATTTTCTCTTATTACCACTGAGTTGGAATTACTCACTTTAGCACCTGCAACCTCGCGTGCAGTTGCAGGTGCTTATCACCCGGTAGCGGGTTAGAGCTATCGCTATCGTAGCTAAGCATGGTGACCGCCAGCGTTCGCGGCATCGAGATTCTTCTTCTTCTTGATTCCCACATTTTTTTCTTTGCATTATAGACTTTAAAATTTAATAAAGGCACTCTTAGATGCTCGTGACTTGTGACACCCCGATCTGGCTGTATTGGGTTGTATTCACATTGAATAATAACATTAATTCATATTCGAAACATTATATGACTGACTAACTGCTTTAAGTGGTGTTCTAAAATGGTCTGGCTTGCATTGTCTTCACTAGAGGTGCCATCACGACCGGGTTAGGGAATTGGGACGTGACAGTTTTATTTGAAGTTATAATAGGATACTATATAAACTCTAATGGAGGGTCTTGAAAATAATATTTTAGGCAAAGAAAAAGACAAATAGTGATGAATTAATATAAAAGGAATTGTGTTGAGTTTCTAATGATTCTAATAGAATTTATAACTTAATTTATGAACAAATTGAATATTGAATCACCATTTGGAAAAGATACAATACTAGTTCTTGAAATGAGTGTTCTTGAACATAAATTTGTTGAATAAGACAATGAATAGTGACTTGATGATGTTGGGTAATTAACATAATATTATTAATGACTCCAAATGAGTATTAAATGATAAGAATGGAATTGAATAGGCTAATGTGTGATCCCATTGAATAGTTCGTAATGGTTGAAAGCTTGTCGTCAAATTATGAAATCTACATGGATATTTATGAATCTTTTTGTATTTGTTTTGATGTAGCTAAAATATTTAATGGTATATATTGAATTGTGCGAGATATTTGAACATATTAATCAATTGGAGCATTATAGTATTTTCGGATCTTGAAGGTTAGGTAAGTAGATTGATACTTATTCTTCTTGAGGTATTTCCTCTAAAATCGTATTTGAGTTATTACATCTGTTGGTTTATAAATGTGCATCCATACTTATAGGGACAAGCAGGAAATTTGGCACTATGTGTTTCTACATTATTTCTTATGAAGTGTCATGAGATTTTATAGAAGTCTCGTGTTCAAACCTTGTTGGCAAGATGACACTTAAGGAAATTTTTTTAAAGTTTTATTAAAACTTATTTTTTGATAAGAGTATAATATGCTTGAGTGTTCAATATATATTTCATAAAAAAGTTTATCTTTCGAAATTTCAACAGAGGAAGCACTTGTTGTATATTAATATTGATGTTAACTGCTAAAGGCTTTAGCATGAAAAAGGTTATTCATTTTATTGTTCAAATGGTTTGGAATGAATATGAAAATCATTATTTGATAAAAATAGATCCTTTGAGGTAATTATTCTATGAATATTTTTGAAATATCAAATATTTTGGAGTTACTAGTGGAGACCACCAAGATTGGTTTGAATGGTGAGTTCGTTACCATGGAACTACACGTGCCGGTATACGGACACATTTTAATGCTAAACTGAGATTTGAGGGATAAAGTCCTCCATGAGAGGGCAGATGAACATTACTTAAAGTAATGAGGTTAAGTTGACTCGTATGAGGGTAATGAGGGTATTGCCCCCTTTAGGCCTTCATTTTTAATACAAAAAGTAATGAGGATGCATTAAAGGACTTAGATTTATACATTGGGATAAGAAAGGAGAGCGAGCTGGAATTTGGTAGACCTCAGCAACGATAAATCGAAGTAAGAGTTATGGTATACTATGACCTACCTAAATGCAGTAAAATCATGTGGATAGACAACCGGGTCTACGAAACAAGATATAGAAATATTCGTAAGTTCAACAAAATACCAAGCAAAGAACTTCAGTATACCTATAGATGCCCATAGGGATATCTTGCAGGCTCTTTATATGTTTACAAAGTAAGGCCTAGATAGTGGTCAAAAGCTGGAGGAAAGAGTCGCATATGCACACATACAGGAAAAAAGTGGTACAGGCTGCATGACAGAAGGTAGCAATAGTTACGACATTGGAAGGATTCTGACCACAAGTCATGGTGAGGCCATAACACTTTTGTCACGACCCAAACCGATGGGCCACGACGGGCACCCGGTTCCTCACTCAATCGAGTGCCAATGTAACATATCTTTCTTAGTACAGCATCATGGGTAAGTGGGCCAGAAGGGTCGTATGAGGCAACAAGAATAAATTATGAGGAAACACTCGACATAAAATGACATAGCCTTATATAGAATCTTATACACGTGACATACGGGCCTGTAAGGCCAACATGATCATTTGTATACTCAAAACATAGGCTGACAAAGCCATATAAGTATATGTATACAGTACATATGCTTACAAGCTATTAAGAGCACATAAGTAATATAAAGGTCGGTACTGGGTCCCGTTATACAAATAAATACATGTCTTAATTATACTGACCAACTAAGCAACTCTGGAACAAAATGGAGTGCACCAACACCTTCCTGAGCTGATAGCCTACTTGGAGGACTCTCAACCTATCTATCAGAACCTACATGAAATGTAGCATCCTCAGGCAAATGGGACGTCAGTACAAATAATGTACCGAGTATGTATGGAATGAAAATTATTAAATAATAGATATGAGAGAAATATAGAGTAAAAGATTCGACATGTAAGTCTGAATAAATCTGTGAATCATTAATATGTATAATGCCTTGAATATGCATATAAATATCATGTCGTGCATAGGAACATGTGTTCATAACATCATCAAGCCTCTGAGGGCATCCCATCACATCATCTCGGCCACTGCAGGCAAAATCAACAACGTATACCAGCTGATCAGGTGGTGGTGCGTATATAATGCCATAATCTTTTCTCATATCTGTCACGACCCCAGTTTGCCCTTCATGAACATGTCGATTAGGCACCTAGTCCATATGACTAGGTAAGCCTAACATCACTGAAAAAAAACATAATTTGAGGAATTTAAATAACTAAAACTAAAAAAATAGAAGTACAGAATGTATATAGGTGCCGCATGGCATATACAACTCTATATTTCGAAAGTCTACAAATTTACCCCGAAACCCGGAAACTCACGGGCAACAGATGCTAACGGAAAAATACAATAAGAACTCTAATCTCCAGAATAGTCTATATCAATGTACGATAGAAGTCGAAACGCTACAAGATAGAATAAGAAGGAGACTTTTCGGTCTGTGGACGAGGCAGATATACCTCAAGTCTCTGTAGCTCTCCCTATCTCACTGATAGTGCGCCTGAGTGGAGGTACTTGGATCTGTACATGAAAACCATGCACAGAAGAGGCGTGAGTCCACCACAACGGTACTCAATAAGTGACAAGCCTAACCTCAGTCAGGTAGTAACGAGGAAGGTCAGGGCCCTACTGAGATAAAATATAATAATAAATCTGACAACAACATGAAATAAGCAGAAATAATGCATTACAATTATGAAGTAAGTCAGGTTATACAAACAACAATTTACACAAAATGAATAAGATAGCACAAAGTAAAAACAACTTAATTTCAGTACTAATAATGAGAATCTCCCAGGATACTGTCTTGTAGTCCACTTCATCAATCATTTCCGAGGAGCTCCCGAGATACCGTCCCGTAGTCAATAATATGAGTATATCCAGAGGATCTCCAACTATAAATGTGCACGGGGGATATACCGAGAATCTAACTCGTAGTCCCAAAGTAAATGTGTAGTGGTTCTACCGGGAATCCAACCCGTAGTCCCAAAGTAAACAAACAAGGGGGAGCTACTGGAATCACACATCCTTAGTCCCAATGTAAGTGTGCAACCACAACCAAAGGATATTAAGAATTAAGTAGAAAACACAAACAAATAGGTAGTGCTAGCCTAACATGCTTCACATAGTAAATTTAGGCAACTTGAGCAAATATGTAGTTAAATTCAACTAAGCATGCTTTTCTAACTAATACAGGTTAAACTCGCACTTAGAATAATCAAGTAAGCAAGAAAACTCAATTTAAATATTTCAAGTAAAAATGGATTTTCAACAATTAGCTCAAGTACGCGCTCGTCACCTCATGTACAAGGCATTCAAACATCAAATAATATATCCTAAGGGGAAGCGTCCCCCAACAAGGTTAGACAAGCCACTTACCTCGAACCGGCACAAAATCAACTAGAAATCATGCCTTTGCCACGAGTATCAGACTCCAAATGGCCCAAATCTATTCAATTCAGTTACATCTCGTAAATAACATTGCAAGAAACTGATTCCACTATTAAATTTAAAGCTAAGGCTCGAAAATAGGTAAAATAACCAAAATGCCCCTTAGGCCAACGTCTCTAAATCGAATAAATTTTATATTTTATCAAGGCTCGGCAGTTTGATGATCCACATTTGGCAGTTCTATGATAGACGGTACCATAGGGTAGTGCCAAGGAGGTTTCCATTGGTGAGGATGGTGTTCTGGGACTCCATGGTTGTCTATGTATTCCTAATTTCGACGGCTTGACGGAGAGGATTCTAGATGAGGCACATAGTTATTCGTATTCTATTCATCCAAGTGCTACGAAGATGTATCGTGACCTGAGACAAAATTATTGGTGGCGGTGGATGAAGAAAAATATAGTGGAGTATGTAGCTAGGTGCCTGTTATGACCAAAAATCCACTAGTCATGATGGCACCAAACCCAACCCGCTTGGTAAGCCGGCTAATAACTAACCAATTTCAATGAAGTCGATAAAACAATTAAAAAGAAAAGTTAACTGAATTTTATACATTCCCCAAGGAGTGGTAGTACAAATCATGAGCTTCTAAGAATAGTGTTTACAAAATTGATATGAAATAATTACATCTTCTGTTTGAGAAGTACATAAATATTGTTTAATAATCTAAGGCTATCATGAACAAGAGGCAGCTACAACGGGGATGCAGGTACACCTTCGAATCCAGATTCTGCAATGCACCGCAATATCGACATCCAAAATTTGCACGCAATGTGCAGAAAGTGTAGTATGAGGACAACCGACCCCATGTACTCAATTAAGTAACAAACCTAACCTTAGGTTGAAAGCAGTGACTAGCTGAAACATAGGTCGGGTCCAACACCACTAACAAATAGCAGTTCATAACAGTGTAAAGCAATTAAATAAAGAAGTAGCTCAGAGATAAAATGCTCATCCTTTTCATAGTTTTTCAAAAACAGTTCCACTTTTCAGGTATATCAGTAAAAATACAAATCCTTTACGGAAATCGTCAAAAATATGAGTAAGTTTGAAAACTATAACTTTTTCCAATAAACTTTTCATTAGATAAATGTTTCATTTTTTGATAGCAGAAGGAAAGTACATATTTATGCCTACATGTCAAGATACAGGTAAAAATCATGAATGTCGTCAAACCGGGCAGCCAAAAGGAAAATGCATCTTTATGCAAGTCTCTCAAGTACGTATGACAAATGCAATGCCTCTCAGTGATGAACTCATGTACTCACACTCTCAGAGAACTCAACCTCACTATCTCGCGTTACCTCTTAGCATGCTCAATACTGACCACACTCAATAACCCAGCATTGTACAGTACTTGTTGTGGCATGCAACTTGATCTACACATACACACATACATAGTGTGCAGACTATGCAGGGGCTCCTACAGCCCAAGAGCTATAATCTGTACGGATAACCCTCGTGTTATAGTATCAATATCAGAATCCATGCGGAAACTCACACGTTGTATGGAAAGTCACATGCTATAGTATCAACATCAAAATCCACACGGACAACTCACGTGCTGCAAAGATAACTCACGTGCTATAGTATTAAAAACCTCAATATTAGGCCCTCGGCCTCACTCAGTCATCAATCTCTCCAGTATCATTCAGGAGATCACAATGTCATGAAGCTAGCCCAACGAAAATTATAATGTATCAATAAATAACAACTGAGACTGAGATATGATAAGAATATATGAATATGACTAAATACTAAATATCAATAAAATTAGTGAAATGGAAGGAAGAATGACCACTATGGATCCCAATAGTATCGACATAAAACCTAAATATGATATCTAGCATGATTGACAATTCAGTTACATAATCACATGATGTTAACATAGATATCAACAAATAAGGCCACTACACAATGTCGTGAAAACAACAGTCACTTTCACAAGGTGCATGCCCACACACCCATCACCTAGCATGCGCGTCACCTCAACACCAATCACATAGCACATAATTTGAGGTTTCATACCCTCAGCACCAACTTTCGAAAAGCTACTTATCTCAAACAAGCCAATCCAAACGTCGAGCAAGCCCAACAATGCTCCAAAAATGCCATCACATGCGTTGCGACCTCCAAACGGCTCGAAACTAACAGGAAGCAACTCAAATACATCAGATATAGCAAAAGGAAACAATTACAAATGATAAAGATCGAATCCTGAATCAAATTCCAAATTTGGCCAAAAATACACCCGGGCCCGTACCTCGGAAATAGACAAAACTCATAAAATCTGATAGTCCCATTCGATTACGAGTCCAACCATACTAGTTTCACTTACTTCTGACTCCAATTCAATGTTCAAAATTCAAAAATTCATATTATGAAGTTTCTTCAATTTTCCCGAATTTCCATGTCGAAATACTAATTAAATGATGAAAACAATGATTTATGCATGTATATAATCAAATTTGAGTTAGAATCACTTACCCCTATGAATTTCTTGAAAAACCCACGAAACATCGCCACAAACGTAGCTCCAAAGGTCCAAAATATGAAATAATACCCTAAACCTTGTTTTTATAGTACACCTTGGAACTCCCAATGTATGTTCCGCACAATTCCAAGTGCAGCAACACATCCCAGCTCCTGCGATCGCATAAAATTGTGCGGCCGCACCTTTCGGTGACTACACTGCAAAGACTTAGTATTTTGGCCATAACCTTCTCTACAAATGTCTAAATGTTCACTTCTTTATCTTTATTGATACGAGACACAAAGGGCTACAACTTCCTTTTTTAAATCATCTCCAAATTTTGTGTAGATCAAAAGATATATGCTTCCAAAGTCGATGTGACGAATCTACAGAATCTCCCTGAAGTGCGGCCGTAGGCAGAATTGTGCGATCTGAAGTCCTCCTCTGAGGGTTCGCATATTTCTGTTGCGGTCTGCACTTCTCCATCACCTAGCACTCCAAAATGGGTGGACCGCACTTACAAAACTACCAGAACAATAGAGTGCAAAATGCCCTGACTCGCTCAAAACTCACCTCCGAACACACCCGAGGTGCACGGGACCTCAAACAAAGGTACCATTAAGTCCCAAAAACACTATACAAATTTAGTCGAGCCCTGAGATCAAATCAATCAACAACAAAACACATGAATCGAACATCAATTCAAGCTTAATGAGCTTGAAACCTCAAACTTCTACAACTGATGCCGAAACCTATCAAATCACGTCCAATTGATCTTAAATTTTGCACACAAGTCTTATATGACATAATGGAGCTATTCCAATTTACAGAATCGGATTTCGATCCAAGAAATTAAAACTCAACTCCCGGGTCAAACTTCCAAACTTAAATTTCCATTTTAGCCATTTCAAGCCTAATTGAACTACAGACTTCCAAATAATTTTCCGAACATGCTCCTGAGTCCAAAATCACCATGCCGAGCTATTGGAATCATCAAAATTCTATTCCACGGTCATTTACACATAAGTCAAAATCCCTTCAAATTTTAAACTTAAGCTTTAAACTTTGGATTTCATTCTTCCAAACCGACTCAAAAATACATGAAAACCAAATCCGATGATTCACACTTGTCATAATAAATCATAAGAAGATATTCAACACTTCAAATAGTTGAATGGAGCGTAACATCCCAAAACGACCAATCTGGTCGTTACATCCTCCCCCACTTAAACATATGTTCATCCTCGAACATGTCCAGAGTTTTTCTCAATACCATCAAACTCCAACGTAACCTTACCATGAACATACGTGGGAGTGATCCTATGTCACCCTATCCCATATTGGCCTGATAACACAACATAACTGAAATTTCATAATTCAACCTAGCCCATAAGCCTTAGAATTCAATTTTTAACATCCAGAATTTACTACAAGATCAGAACCTCGCATCTACACACTGTGTAAGTCTGAACAAGCTGTATCAAGCCTTCGCCATAACCCGAGATGTAATCATATGATGTACCGTAAAACTCAAATACTCATAACAATAATTTCCAATCACAATAGCTGCTCAAAATAACTCAATGCTGTTCTTATCAAATGAATCCCCATTCCAACACCTTCATCTACTGCCAATGATGAAAGAAACACGCAGAAACTCATAACTATTCATCATATCAACAAGTCATAGAGCTCCCTGTCTTTTGACAAGAACTATAGCCAATTTCTTGGCTGGCCTTCGATATTATCCTTCCAACCATACCGTAATTAATTATGATGTATTCATTCTAGGTACAGTGAGCCCATCTCACACAACACAGTCCATGCTGGCCCAGTGTGTCCGTGGTCTAGATCAGTGCAGATCGCGCCGATAAGGTTCGGAGAAGGTTATTATTTGGTGATTGACAAGCGCGGTTCTCGCTCCGTTCTTGCGCGGTCTGCGCTGAACCATCCAGCCGCAGTCCAAAACAGTGTAGACCATATTGGTAAGTTTAGAGAGGGGTGCGATTGGAACCTCTCAAGCACGGTTAGTGCTCTAGTTTCACGCGGTCTGTGCTACCTCAATCGACCACGAGGCTCTTTTGCGCGGTATGCACCTATTTTTCTACTTCACTATGTCTGCAACTTTAACTCAACTGTATCATCTAATACACTGCATATGCCTCTACTAACAATGTTAGACATGCCTTGCTTGCAGATAATTGTTAGCAAACGTGGTGGAAAAGAATAAAAGCAACCCGGGAGAGGTGGTTCCTCCTGTGGGGGGAATAGAAAGCAGGTGGTTAAACTCACTCCCTAGGTTCGGAGGGCATATAAAGGACTCGTAAGCTGATACGGGAAGCTGATACAATGACATTACACTCTACGGGGAGTGTGTATGCACCATTGTGGGACATCACTTCAGAATCTGCCCCCACTCACATGTCTACATTATTTCAGCTGTTGGATACTCCTTTATCTGATCATGTACCCACCTCCAAGAAACCATCCAATGTTATTTTGGACTCGTCTGATGAGTCCGTAGTAAAAGAAGAAGAACAGTACTCCACCTCTCCCGCAACTTCATTATCAGGGAGAGTGAAGGATGTGGTAAGTGGGTGAACCACAAGTCGGTAGGATAGAGCAGACCAGAAAGCCAAAAGCCTAGGCTAACTGATTTGTCAGTGAGATAGATTTCAACAGATTTCGGGATCAGTAGCCCAAAAGAAAATTTATTGTAGAGAGATAACTCATTGACTCTGATCTTGTTCCTCTCAACCCACATGTGCAAGCACAATTCCGAACTAGAGAGGGTTGTGTCTTCTTCAAGGAACGTTGTATAGTGGCCAGTGAACATATGGTAAAAGAGTTATACTGTAATGTTCATCATGTAGTTCAGGACTCAAAGGCAATGAAAGTACGAGATAAAGTAGTGGTGTTTGATGGAAAGTCACTGAATGAATTATTGGGGTTCAACGAAGAGGACAAAACCCAATATTTAGAAATGTTGTCAATGAAAGAAGAGGTTCTTCCTTGGTTGGCCCAACACTTGGCCGCTCCGGGTACAATCCCAGTATGGTTGAAGGCAAGGGAGAAGATTCTACGGAACACTCTGAACTTCGAGGCAAAGGGTTGGTTAACTTTTGCGTGTAGTAGACTTGACCCCTCCACCCATGATCACACAATTCCTGTTGCTCGTGAGGTTCTAGTGGCATTTATCATGGCTTGGTTTCCACTAAATGTGGTAACATCATCTCGAGGGTGCTTTCTAAGGTCGGGTAAGAGACCAACACAAACTATCCCTTCCCGAACACTCTTTCCCTATACTTTAGAGAATTGGAGGTGAAGAAAAAGAGGTTTGATGTCAAGGTATATCTAGTAGCCCCTATTCATGGTACAGTCAGTTGGGTCGGACAACCCAAAAAACGACAAAAAGTCTTAGGCATCCACTTCCACCGCACCTGGCCAGTCTTAGGAGTTAGCAGTTATTATGCATTCCATTAAGCCTTCCACCATCCCTGCTACCGGTGAGACATTGCCCCCGGGTCCTTCTTCTGTTGCTGGTACATCTACTTCAGCGGACCCGGTTGTTCCTTCATTGAAGACTCACTAGTTCACTGCCCATCAGCTTACTAAGTCCTTAGCCAGTTTGAACAATTGGATGCCAGCTGCGACATCCAAGTTGTCCACCACCACTCCAGTCGAGACACAGAGCACCAGCTACTGTTGTGATTCCTCTATCTATATAGGAAACACTAAAGAAGATCGTGGCCATCCAGAAAAAGATGATGGGGACGTAGGATGCCTTGACTAAGACGGTTGGGACACATAGTAAAGCAGTGGATAAACTGGCTTGGGAGCACAAGAAGTTAAGGAAGCAAAAGGCTTCAAAGGAGTCATTGGCAAAGTTGAGAGAGGATGCGGATAAGCTCTTGGCGGATCAGATGCCACTTGATTTATTATTTGGGGATCCAGCTGTCTACCCAGCAGCAGTTCAGCCACAGCAGGAGGAGGACCCAGGCAGCCGAGAAAGAAGAGAAAACTCTCTAGCACTCAGGGAGTTGTTATAGAGGTGGCACAAGCTCAAGAGGGTACCTCCAATTCTCCACCGGATGTTCAGTCAGTTCTTGATAAGGCCCTTATCCCAGCAGCACACCAGTAGCAGGCCGGGGACACGTCTGAGGTTCCCTCCAGTATAGAGGACCTAGGGACAACCGATCAGCACATGGTGACAAATTAGGATTGAGGGGCCACTCTATACCCTTTCCTGTCATTAATGCTTATTTTAGGAGTTTGCATTGGAGACAATGCCAGTTGTTATTCGTGGGGGTGTGCCTATCATTTCGATTGACATTATGGATGTCTGTATATATTCTCTTTACTTTTGGCAGATTTGTAGTTGATAAATGGTTTGTATGTAACTTATCATTCTAGATGCTTTTCAACTTTATGTATATTTTCATTACCCTAAGTTGTATATTCTACTCCCTTTTTGTACATATTCATTCGGTTTTTCATTTTGGTTTTCTATTTTAATTAAAAAAATTCATTTTAGTTGCAAAGTTAGGCTAGTAGCCTTTTTGTTTTGTTTTGGCGTTTGCAATAAGCCCTCGTTTTTTTAATGCCATGGTTCTTTCCAAGGGTAGAGTGTTGTGCGAACTGGGTGGCTCTTCCCAATGATAGATGGCGTGACAACCTTCTTAAGGGTTTGAGTCCGTTTTTTATTTTTCTTTTTGATTTTCAAGTTTTGTAGATAAGGGTACCTCAGGAAAGGCTTCATTTGGGCCTAACACGTTTGCCTTTGATCCCATGGTCAAACGCATGATGTTGTGTTTAGGATGGAGAATCGCGGCCTTGATACTCGTGTGTTGACCAAACAATTATCACGTGGTCATTTTGGGCCATTGTGTGCTTAAATCATAACTAAGGTTGTTGTGGGCCCTCGACTCGATATCTTTAGCAATCCTTGAGTGTGTGCGGTACGAATTTTAATTGTGAGCTCAAGTATCAAGCTGATGGTCCAGAACTTGCCCTGAATGTTGGTTGAGGCGAAATCATAGATGGAACTTGACTTGAAAAGTGTATATAGGCTCTCCTTGATCAAAAATGCCAAATTTGAACACATTCCATGACCTACCAATAAAATGATCCCTAGTTCACCCCTTTTAAACCTTAAACCTTCTTCATTCATGAACCAAGCTACAAGCCTATATCCATTCTCAATAAGACCCTATCTTTGCACCCAAATCTTCCCTTGAGTAATGGCAAATGTCTAAGTTTGGGAGGGAGAGACAAGAAAGGCATCAAACCATGACCTACCAATAAAATGATCCCTAGTTCACCCCTTTTAAACCTTAAACCTTCTTCATTCATGAACCAAGCTACAAGCCTATATCCATTCTCAATAAGACCCTATCTTTGCACCCAAATCTTCCCTTGAGTAATGGCAAATGTCTAAGTTTGGGAGGGAGAGACAAGAAAGGCATCAATGTGGTAAAAAGGCACAAAAGCAAAAGAAAAGGAAGGCAATGAAAAAGAGAAAAAAAACAAAAAGAAAGACAAAAGTGATTAAGAACCAAAAAGGGAATCCAAGGACAAAAAAAAAGTGAAAAACGTGTGAAAAATTAGACAAAAGGAGAAAGGTTTTGAATTGCAAAAGAAAGAGTGACATTGTGCCTCTCTAACCCTTTGAAAGAAGTGAAATACTCAAATGACTCAAGAAAGTATGCCAAAATAAATTAAAAGAAGTGCTTAAGGGAAAATTGAACCTAACTGAACAAAAACATGTCATACCTTTACCTAAAGCCTTCACAATGACTCCTCAAAAGCCTTATATGATCTTGAGTTGAGGGAAGTCTACATTAGTGGATACTTGCATAAGGGGAAAGCATATCGTACTAAGAGCCGTACTTATGGCCTTTCTTTGAGAGAGATGAGTGAGAATCCATCCACCTCGGTTTGTGTGTCAATACTCTAAAAGCTTAGGTGCACTTATAGAGAGTTGAGGATGTGTGAGTTTGGGTTCCACAATGACCAAAGTGATTGAGAAAAGTTCTTTGACGAATATGTGTCAACTCTTGATGCTCTTGTGTCACACTTGATCCACAAGTTTTCAAAGATTAAATGTGTTAATGATGCATTTGCATTGAGGGCAATTGTTAGTCCCAATTTATACGTGTTGAGGTTACATTAGGATAAAAGGGATTACTGGGATATTTTCCTATGAGGGGTAGGTCTTATTTTATTTGCTAGAGGACAAACAAAGTTTTATGTTTGGGGGAGTTGATAACTATGATTTTAACACATTTTATATCCATTCTTGACTAATCTTTGTGTGTGAATTGCCATAAATTAATCCCAAAATGCTTATAAGTTACGCTTGATTGCAGGTTTAAGGGACATGATGACATATGTCAAAGATCGGCTAAAAAGGAGTGAAATCTGCCAAGTGTAACAAAGACAAGTAAAGTGGGGAACAAGGCATCCTACGCGGTCCGCGCTCTCACCTACGCGGTCCGCACCGCTAGGAGTTCAGAGATTACCATATTCAAGGCAAAGTACCACGCGGCCGCACACCAAAACTATGCGGTCCGCATGGATGAAGTTCAGACAGTGATACTTTTGTCAAGTTTCCGCACGCGGCCGCGCTACAAATCAGTGCGGTCCGCGTGAAGGATGGTTAGAGAGATGTTATTTTACAAAAATTATCCACATGACCGCGCCTCATTTATGCGTGGTCTGTTTCTTTCATCTAGCGTGGCCGTGTTATCTTTTTGCACGGTCCGTGCCCCTAGCTTTAGAAGAGAGATGTGAAGACCAAGACCCCTACGTGGCGGCGCTGCATTTATGCGCGTTCCGCGCCAGACCTGCAGGAGTACTTTTGTCCAGTTTTTCCTGTGTAATATTAAATAGAACAATTTACTTATGTAGGTTAAGTACTAGATATCAGATAGTTGTTGCACTCGTGAGACTCAAGTTTTAGCCAATTTTGGGCAATTTCATCTTGCTTTATCATGGATTCTTATAGATTAACATTGTAGTTAATTAATATGTCGTTTTTATCTACTATTTCTTCAATTTTTGTTTCTATTATGTCTAGCTTAACCCATTAGCTACGGTTGTGGCTCAACCCTAGTGTGGGTAATAAATGGGTGTGATTGTTTAATGCATGAATAATGTTGGGTATTTGTTATTTGGGTTAATCTTATGTTTTCATTAATATTTGGTGGTTGCAAACACTAAGTCTATCTTAGTGGGTCTTGACTCATCTTTGAGAAAGAAAGTCTATGACCCCAAAATTGACCCAACAAGGAATTGGGATTGATCCATGAGAATGGTAGTCCCAATTAACGGGTTAAACCTTGAGAGAGTATTACCCAATTTGAACCCTAAGTTGCTTGGGCAAATTGGCCTACCCAATTGGTCTCGAGAGAGTCAATTGGGCAAAATCACTCTCTTTACCGAGAGGTGTGAGAGTGAGTGCAATCGTGCAATGGTTATAGCATAAGCCCCATTATCATCATTCTTGTATTAGGAATCTCTACCCGTTAGTTGACCACCTAGGTAAATTCCACGACCCTAGCGCATTTCTCTATCTTGAATACAACCTAGAATTAATATCCTAGAATAACTTAGTTTTAATTTGTAGTTGTTAAATTGTAGTCTTTAATCAAAAGAAAAAACAAAAAATGTCAGAAGTACAATTAGGAGCTCAAACACACTCCTAGACCAAACAAATACTCAACTCCAGTCTAAGCTCCCTCTGGAAATTGACCTCGATACCACTATTGGGTAAAAGTCTTAGCGCCCGCTCTTCCTTAGGTTGAGTTCGCTGCGATCAATCACTCTACTGACATGACACATCAATTCAATCTAAGGCCACAACCTGTGCAATTCGTGCACCAATAAGCAACAATCCAAATGTACTCAAACATGAAAAATGATTCAAACAAGAGAATTGTTCTGCAAGCTCAACAGGCGCCACCACAATGCAATTGTGGGAACACATCACACACCACGGAACCAAAACACATGAATCTAACACAAAGAATCATATCTCAGTATACCTCCACTACAATGCGTGACCTCATCCAAACACTGGTCTACCCCAAGCCATCTTGCTCAAAATTAATAACCATGTGTGACTCGACACCATGTTCCCAAAGTGCACTACCATAACCACGGAGAAGCAAACGATGCAATGCAACACTCACCTGAAATTACATAACCAATGTGCAATCAATCATGCAACACCCAAGTACTCATCTCGCTCAAATTCCATTCTAAGTCCCCAATAGAACCGCTCTATGTGCATATAGCCAACGAATCACAACTCCTCGTATCATAGAAGAGTAATTCACCGATCATTTCAAAACACGAATAAGCTCGACAACAACAAAATGGCACATCCCTCAGCAATAGCAGTATGGAGCCAACAAATTTGACTCGGTGTAGAATACACATCCTAATTAGCCCTACCAATCGACCAACAATCAACTCTGGTTACCCACAAATAGATAAATAATCCTCCAAAATTCCACAATGACTGAATCATAACACATATTATCATCTGGCTAGCTTCGGCCACACATCATAGTCCACAACTATGCAACAATTTGCTCTTGAGAACTCCCTGTCTCCAAATCCATAGAACACATAAATCACCATATATGATCCCAACTCCACCGCTTGAATGTCTAACACGTCTCTCATATACGATCATCCCACAAGGAATACTTCTCTAGCTATTATGGGCCACATAGCAATACCTGAAAATCGGTAGACGATCAACTAGGAGGGGGCTGCAATACCAATAAAGTATCCATAAGTCAAAACTCATTGCCCCTCCTGAATTTTACATAAGCATCAAGCCACATCAATATTAATATCATTTACCTAGTCATCTGAAACCATCCATGTTGCATAAGACTTTTATGATCTCCCTTTCAAAATTGAATTGTGACCTCGCTCATGCAAGTCTCCTTCCCGGACAACACACCACACAACCGTGCCATCATATGAAAAATATGAATACTTTATAATCCACTCCGAGCCATAAGAATATATATGCTCAATTATCCAAGGACCTTCCATTTAATTTCATCCAGGAGAAAATCATCATACACCACATGCTCCTCCCGCCAGTAGGAAATATACTCCTCAAACCGTGGTAGGAACTATTGAGATCTCTTTGAAACCCACTTGCACATAATTAAGCCATAAAACTAAATTTCTCTAACTCAAACAAGCCGGGAAGGTCACTAAAAACCCAAGAGCATTGCCACAAAACACCTGTAGACACTCACTACCTCATAAGTACCTAAATAATTGATCATATCCATTACGAAGTTGATCCAACCTACTACCAAGTTGTCCTGTTTTCTCCTATTTCTTCTTATTTTCCTTACATTGATACTTCTCCTTGTTAGAACACCACAATCCTTAACCAAAACTTACTTTACGAACTCTAGCATAGAACTATACCACCCTAAGGCTCATAAGACGTTGAGTGCTGTCTTAAGCACCCCAAAAATACAACAACCAAAATATGCACTCTGAAGAGACCTGCTATGAATTTAAAGTTTTTCATTTTACCTTCTTGATACAGAAATGTAGAATCTATAAGGATATTTAAATGCCACAAGTCTTGACACTAGCCTATGTAACCCTCAATTCTAGCTATGTACAAATACACACAATTCCCATTTGCCATATCTAAATCGTGCATTCATTAGAATCATTCTTGAGAGTCATACACTCTACATAGATCTCAGTAAAACTGATCAAACGAACCGAACGACATGTGCCCCATTAGCACAACACTGAAGAAGTAATCAACTCTTCTAAGCAACCGAGTGAATCCCTACCCTATCCATGCTACATCCTTTACAATAACAACTCAATTATCCAATATTTCTACTATACTTATAAAGCATAACACAAACCTTATCCAAAATAAAGAAGTAGCTCATCAACAAAATGCTTATCCCTTTTATAGTTTTCCAAAAATAGTTCCACTTTTTAGGTATATCAGTGAAAACTCAAATCCTTTACCTAGCATGCGCGTCACCTCAACACCAATCACATAGCACATATTCGGGGTTTCATACCCTCAACACTAAGTTTAGAAGAGTTACTTATCTCAAACAAGCCAATTCCAAACAACGAGAAAGCCAAGCGATACTCCAAAAATGTCATCACACACGTAGCAACCTTCGAACGGCTCAAAACTAACCGAAAACGACTCAGTTACATCAAATAAAGCGCAAGGAAAAAATAACAAATCATAAAGATCGAATCCTAAATCAAATCCCATATTTGGCCAAAAATCACATCCAAGACCCGCACCTCAAAACTGACAAAACTCACAAAATCCGACAACACATTTGATTACGGGTCCAACCATACTAGTTTCTCTCAATTATGACTCCAATTCGATGTTCAAAACTCAATAAAATCATTTATGAAATTTTAAAAATTTTCACCAAATTTTCATCTCAACATACTAATTAAATGATGAAAACAATGATATATTCATGTATATTAACCAAATCTGAGTTAGAATCACTTACACCGATAAATGTCTTTAAAACCCCACAAACAATCGCAACAAATCGAGCTCCCAAGGTCCAAAATGTGAAATAACACCATAAACCTCGAATTTATATAGTATACCTCTGAACTCCCAATGTGCTATATACACAATTCCAAGTGCGTCCATACTTCCCAGTTCCTGCGGTCACACAAATATTGTGTGGCCTCACCTTTCGGTGGTTGCACTGCAATGCCTTAGTATTTTATCCATAAAATTCTCTATAGATGTCCTACTGATGACTTCTTTACCTTTCTACAAACTAGGCACGAAGGGCTAAAACTTTAGTTTTATTAATCATCTCCAAATTTTGTAGATCAAAATATATAAGCTTCCAAAATCAGACTGGCGAATCTACAGAATCTCCCTAGAGTGCTGCCGCAGGAAGAATTGTGTGGCCCGCACTCCTCCTCTAAAGTCCACATATTTTTGCTGTGGTCTGCACTTTTGTGTGCGGTCCACACCTCTCTTTCACCTCAGCACTCTAAAATGTGCGATCTACACTTCCAAAAGTGCCAAAATAATATCAGAGTTCAAAAATGCCCGAACTTGCTTAAAACTCACCTCTAAACACACTTGAGGCCCCCGGGACTTCAAGCAAAGGTACCATCAAGTCCAATAAACACCATCAAAACTTAGTCGAGCCCTCAAATTATATTAATCAACAACAAAACACATGAATCGCACACCAATTCTATCTTAATGAACTTGAAATCTCAAACTTCTACAACCGATGTCGAAACTTATCAAATCACGTCCGATCGACCCCAAATTTTGCACACAAGTCATAAATAAAATATGGAGCTATTCCAATTTGCAAAATCAGATTTTGATCTGGATATCAAAACTCAACTCCCGGGTCAAACTTCCAAACCTAAATTTCTGTTTTAGCCATTTCAAGCCTAATTGAACTCCAGACTTCCAAATAATTTTTCGAACACACTCCTGAGTCCAAAATCACCATACAAAGCTATTGGAATTATCAAATTCTATTCCGGCGTCATTTATACATAAGTCAATATTCCATCAACCTTTAAGCTTAAGCTTTAGACTTTATATTTTATTCTTGCAAACTGACACTGAAATACCTGGAAAAAATTAGATGATTCACAGATGTAATAATGAATCATAAGAAGATATTAAAGACTTCAAATAGTTGAAAGAGCGTAAATATTCAAAATGATTGATCGGATCGTTATAGCATCTAAATTACTAGTAGGTCAAGTATGAGCACTAGAGGATAGGTGGCCTTCTTCAGTAGATGACTATACCTGAGTGGAAATGGGAGCACATCAATATGAACTTTGTATTTGGATTTCTACGGACCTTGCGGAAGTTTTATGCTGTTTGGTCCATTGCCAACAGGTTGACCAAGTCGGCACACTTTATCCCGGTTGTAACTACATATACTTCAGAGAAGTTGGCCTAGATTTATATTCAGATGATAGTTCGCTTGCACGGCGTGCCTGTTTCCATCATATCAGATAGAGGCCCTTAGTTCATTTCACATTTCTCGAGAGTCGTACAGTGTGAGTTGGGGACCCATGCTCAGCACAACATTTCATCCACAGGCCGAAGGGCAGTCACAATGAATAGTTCAAATCCTAGAGGAATGCTTATAGCATGTGTGATTGACTTTGGAGGGTAGTGGGATTAGTTCTTGCCTTTGGCCAAGTTTGCTTACGATAACAGCTATCAGACCAGCATCGACTTGGATACATTTGAGGCTTTATATGGTAGGCGGTGTTGTTCTGCCATCAGGTGGTTTGAGCCCGAACAGGCTAATTTATATGGTATTGATTTGGTGAAGGATCCATTGGAAAAGGTAAAGTTGATCCAGGAGTGACTTCGTACGGCACAATCGACAGAAGATTTCACGGATCAGAAGGTGCAAGATGTATCATTTATGGTCAGCGAGATAGTTCTCTTGAAAGTCTCGCCGATTGAATGGTATTATGAGGTTCGAGAAGAACAGCAAGTTGAACCCCAAGTTTATAGTCTCATTTGAGGTGTTGAGGCAATTTGGGGAGGTTGCTTATGATCTTTCTTTACCTCCTAGCCTATCAGGAGTTCATCTGGTTTTTCTTGTGTCTATTCTCCAGAGGTACCACGCTGACTTGACACATGCGTTAGACTTCATCACCATTTAGCTAAATGAGAGTTTGGGTTATGAGGAGGAGCCAGTTGAAATTCTTGCTAGACAAAATCGCTAGTTGAGACTTCCAGTACTTGTTTTTAGTAATTTATGACTTGCGAGGATTGTTGATTTGGGATTTGGAAGAGTTTGGGTTAAAATCGGAACACTTGGTTCCTTAATATTGGTTTAATAGGGCCATGTTTGACTTCGGTCAACATTTTGTGTAAACGACCGTAGAATCGGGATTTGACTGTTCCAATAGGTTTGTATGATGATTTCGGGCTTGGGTGTATGTTCAGATAGGATTTTGGGTAACTCGGAGCATTTCGGCGCCTAATAGTGAAAGTTGATTCTTGAAGGTTTTTCAAGTTCTTTAAGTTTGGTTTGGAGTAGGTTTCTGTTATAGCGGAGTCCAAATGGAATTCAAAGATCAGGAATAGTTCCATAATGTTATTTAAGCCCTACACGCAAAATTTGGTTTCAATCCGAATAGTCTAAGTATAACTCGACGCATTCGGAGCGATTTAGAAACTTGAAGTTCAAAGTTTGATTCAATTTGGTTTTGGGGTAGATTCCTGGTTTTGTTGTTTTTTACGCATTTGGAGAGTTTGTATGATGGTTTGGGGTAGGTTGGTATTTTTGGTTGGGGTCTCGGGGTTTTTTTGGAGGTTCAACTGATAATTTTTGGTTGGCCAGGGGTTCAAATTTTGTTGTCATATCTGTTGCAGACTTTTGTTCAATGCGATCGCAAGAGGTGGAGGAAGTTGTTCTCTGTGATCGCAGGGAGTCTTATGCAATCACGTTGTGTTGGGTTATGAAGCATTGCGATCGCGTAGTATGGGTTGCGATCGCATAGGCCAAATTGGAAGCCTGGAAGATTTGTTCAATGGAATCGCAGGAGAGGTTATGCGATCGCATAGAGGAAATACCTGGGCGGACAGGAGGATTTTATAACATATCATCCGCGAGCTAATATCATCTTCCACCATTGTTGAGCACATTTTGGTGCTATTGGACAAGAGAGTTCGGCTTGAGGTAAGTTTTATGAGCTAATTACGTGATTTTATTGAAGAATCATCATCTAAATCTCTGAAAATTGGCTGTATATTAGAGAATTTAGGGCTTGGTTTTGAAATGGAAATTTAGGATTTGATGGCCCATTTGGTCTCTGATTTTGGTGAAATTTATATGTACGGACTCGTGGCGAGAAAAGGATTTTGGTGACGTGAATTTAGTAATTTTTCGAGAAGTGGGCCCGGGGCTCGGGTTTTGCCAACTTCGTGTTTTTGGGTATTTTTCGAGTTCTTTATATTGGGTTATGTCTCATTAGCTTATTATAGTATATTCCTTGTGGTTTTGATCAGATTCCACACTCGAGGAGGTCGAATTGCAAGGAAAGCGCAAGGCGAGCTAGGATTTTGGCTTGTTCGAGGTGAGTAATGGCTATGAATGATATACTGAGGGTTTGAAACCCCGTATTTGCATTATACTGTCCTATGTTGAGATGAAACACGCGTCTTGTGTTGAGTGTGGTGATGTATTTTCTGGGGACTCGGACTTGGTCCATCCCGGTTGATGACTTACTGTATTTATCGACATAGACTGAGCTTGTACTCGCATAATTTGGGCTAGTTGCCATGTTTGGCGCCTTGTGCAGAGTTGTAGAACTCCAAGGGAGTATGTTGAGCCGATTGAACTTACTTTACCCATTGGACACATACAAGCTGTCCTGACTTTTGACTGTAAATCATGAAATAAACCGAGCTTTGTAACTGGCACCCTAAATGAGCAATACCTAGGGTTGAATACACATCTTAGCTGACTGGGACAAAGAGGCCAAGTCTATAATGAGTGAGTGGGGTCAAAAACCCTGTAGTGAGGCTAATTGATATATATACATCGGGTCTGGTTGCACGTCGTAGCAGTATATGCATACACATGTATATGGATCGGAAGCACGCCACATTAGTATATTATATGGATCAGAGTGCACACCGCAGTAGTATATTATATGGATCGGACTGCACACCGCAGTAGTATATTATATGAATTGGACTGCACGCCGCAGTGATATATTATACGGATCGGACTGCATGTCTCAGTGATATATTGACCGGACTGCACGCCGCAATATATTAGCGCTTGGGCTGAAAGAGCCCCTCCGGAGTCTGTACACATCCCCAGTGAGCGCAGTCGACTATATTTATTGGATCGGGCTGCTTCGCAGTATCATATATATTATATTGGATCGGGCTACGTGCCGCTGCAGTATACGTATATTAATAGACATGGTGTTGGACCGGGCTGCACATCGCAGCAGTGTTAGTAACTGGTCGGACGAAAAGGGGAGTATGTATCAGATTCTTTCCCTGTTTGATACCTATCCACTGGTCTTTATTACTAGTAATAGAACTGCATAGTGATTTTACCGGATTTCTTTCTTTCAGTTGTTATTTATTGCTATTACTCATTGAGTTGGAAGTACTCACTCTACTCCCTGCACCTTGTGTGTAGATCCAGGTACCTCAGGGCTGAGTTGATCTCGCAGCGAAGTTTCATAGTATTTTCCGGAGTTTGTCGAGGTAGCTGCATGGCATCCGCAGGACCCGACTCCACCTATACTTCTGTATTTTGTCATTTCTGCGTACTCAGATTATGATATTATTTTGTGTTATTACGCTATTCTGGTAGAGGCTCTAGACTCATGATCCCCAGATCTGTGGGAGGTTGCTATTACTAGTTGTTGGAATGTTTTTTTCTTAATAACTGCTAAATTTCAGATTTTCTCTCGTTATTAATAATTTTGAATTAAGGATGTGAACTTGTAGCACATAACGCGAGTGTGATTGGTCCGACTTGCCTAGCAATGTGCTGGGCGCCATCGTGACCGGGTTGGGGTCGTGACACCAACTTTGAGTTTAGCACCAATTCAAGTTTAAACTAGTAATCACATAACTCATATGCCAACTGCCATAAATTCAATTTAACAAATCAACAGCAACAATAATACACGAGCTTAAACAGTCCAAAGTCAATACCATTAGATCATTGCAATTCATTTTCTAGGAATTCATATCAAGTGGAATTAACTTTAATTAAGTTCAGACAAGTCAACCTAAACCACTAGACATGATTGACTATAACCACACTTTATCTAATAAATAGTGAATGCAGTAGAAGAGCCTTGATCCAAACTTCCATTCATTTCATCAACCAAAGGTTTACAAGCGTGTACCTGGATGAGGGAACTAAGACGAAGCAAAGTCAGTTTAACAGCAGCACGCACGAGCAGCAGTCAATAAGCCAGAATTCATCTTAAACCAGGAATTGTATTCAAAAATAAATCACATCCAAGCAAGACACCAAATATTGACTGAAATGCACCCCAAATAGACTCGAAATACTCCCAAAATACTTTGGCAAACCCAGAACACAAGCTGTGAGACAGATTTGAAAGCTAGACTCAGCAATTAACTGAAAACCTCAATGAAATAGTAAGTTCTTCATTTGTTTAGGTTTTCTGGAGATTTCTACTATTTTTGGGATTTTTTTTTTGGTTTGAATCAAAAGATAACTCTGAAACTGAAAATGAAAGGAAAAAGTTCAGTATGAGATTTTTTAGGGCTCAAAAATTAAAGACCCCTTCACAAGGCAATGCACTCTATATTTATAGGTGAATTAGGTTTTCTATATACCTCTTGGTCCCTCTATTTTTATCTTTTTGACCTTTCTATTTCTGAATTATAGCACAAGTAACCATTATCTAGAAACTCTTAGGTGTCAAACATTAGTTTTGTGCCTGCCAAATTCCCATAATATCCTTAAACTCCTCTGAATTTTTACTGAGCTGTTTTGCACAGTTAACCACAATCCCCTACTAATTGACCACCAAATGAGCTAAACTACACTCTTGCTGACCCAAGCAATTAACCCAAATTAAACCAACCAAAACACATATAATCGAATTACTCTAATAAAAATCAAAATCAATCCAAATGAACAACTAAAGGAACCAAACTAATCTACCAATTTTAATCAAAAACTTCAAACCAACTGGAATCGAAATTAATCAAAATAAACCAAGATTCATACATTCAAGTACACAGAGGGAAAGAAAATGAAATATAAAAAGAAAGAAAGAAAGACCAGAAAACTCATTGATAAACCAAGAACTCCGGCCAGCAGTTGAGCCCAAATCGTTAAAAAAATATTGTTTAGTAACATCTCTAATTATGCGCTTTCATAAGAAAACAACTGATTAGGGGTGTTATGGTTTGAAATTATGGAGACTAAAAATTAGGAATTTTGGCCGGAAAGTTTCAGTCCGATATTCGAGCAATTCCGGGAAGATTCGAGGGATGCCACTATGGGCGTTGGGTAAAGTAGGTCTAGGCGGTGCTATGGTGTAATTTTGGGGTCATTTGGCATAGGTCTTGTTATGGCCAAAAAATATTCCAAGTGATATTCGAAGAGCTAGGGAAAAATTTGAGGGAAATGGACACGAGGGTTGGAAAAAGAGGGAGAAGAAGAACTTATGGTGTTAATTTGGTGGTCGATGGAGCATGTTGTGTTCGCCGGCAGCGAAGTCTCCGGTGAGTCTGGCGACTGATACGAGGAAGACTCATTTGGTCATTGAACTGGAATAAAACCAAACGACCATTTAATAATTTAATGAGACTGAACCCCACCCGTTGGATTAATCAATAGGCGGCTGAGATTATTGTTCGCTTGAGAACTCGGAACGACGCTGTTTGGGGAGGCGGTGAACCTGCCTGGGTTAGGGTATTGGGCCTAGGCGGGTGGAAATATTCTGGGCCGTTGAGATTGGCCCAATTAGGGCAGCCCTTTTATGTGTTTTGTTTTTCTTCATTTTTTATTTCAATTGCTTCTTTTATTTATTTATTTTTTATTATATATATATATATATATATATATATATATATATATATTTCTTATTTCTTAAATTTGCAACAGTTAAAGTAAAGTCCTAAAATTATTTTAAAACTATTTTGGGATGAATTCACAACTAAACAATTAAAAATACAAAAGTGGACAATTTTTGTTATTTTCCTTATATCCTATTCTAAAACAAATTAGTATTTGATTAATACTAACATATGAAATTAGATCCTAAATGTAAATGCAAATTTTTGTATTTCATATGAATTAACATGCACAAATAAATGCAACAATTATCAAAAAATGACACCAAAATGTATAAAAATAAAGAAAAATTATTTTGTTTGAATTTTTGGAAATAATTTGCTTAGGGAATAAATCACGTGCTCACAAGTACTAGCACCAAATAGGCTCTAGCCAATTGTCCTCCTTCGTTTCCTTCAACCTTCTGGCAGTTTTCAATCCTCTATATGAACTTCCTTTCCAACTTTACTAGACCTCGCTCCAAGTACCCCAGTAGATTGTTGGCATTGACAGCCATTTCTTTCAACTCTTCAATCTACTTTTGATGTGCTTCTTGAATTTTCCGATGCTTGCTTTCGCACATTTGAATCCGTTTGCGCAATTGGCTGTACTTGACTTGTACCTCAGACTTTGCTATGATGATCCTATGTTCTCGAATGAACACGGATCTGTCATTATCCCAAAATAGAGTTGCAACCTCTATGTTTTTGTTGTCAGGCTGGATCTCCAAAAGAGAAGGCAAATATTCTAAATACTTGCGGACGAGAGTCTGATCACTTGTCACGACCCCAACCTGGTCGTGATGGCACCCAGCACATTGCTATGCAATCCTGACCAATCACACTCACCATCTGAGCTACAAGCTCACATTCTTAATTCACAAATCATTAATAAATAATAGAACATCCGAAGTTTAAGTAGTTGGATATAAAAACATCCCAATAACCGGTACATAACACCCTCCCACAGATCTAGGGTCATGAGTGAAGAGCCTCTAGCAGAATAGCAAAGTAATACTAAAATATAACATAGTCTGAGTACGCGGAAACATCAACAATACAGAAGTATGGAGGAGTCGAGTCCTGCGGACGCCGGCAGCTACCTCGACAAGCTCCAGAGGATAGTCTGTAAATAGCTGAAGATCAACTCTGCCCTCAGGTAACTGGATCTGCACACCGGGTATAAGGAGTAAAGTGAGTACTTCCAGCTCAGTGGTATTAGACATGTACACTGATATTACAACAACAACAACAACAACAACAACAACAACAACAACAAAAACTACCTAGTATAGTTCCACAAAGTGGGGTCTGGGGAGGGTAATATGTAGATGAGCCTTACCCCTACTCGAAAGGGCAGAGAGGCTGTTTCCAATAGACCATCGGCTCAGTAAAGGAAAGAAAAAAAAACAAAAATAAAAACAAAAACAAAAACAAAAGAGCATTAGTAACTCCAGCAGAAATAGCGTAAATAATTATCTAAACATAAGAAACATAAATAAAATAGCATGCAATAATATCATCCAGTAACTACCATAAGGGAGACACAACCCAAAACACAAATCATCTATGGATAGCCCTGCCAAGCCTCACCCAACCCCGGATGAGGAGTATGAAAAACTCTAGAAGCCCCTATCCTACAACCCTGATAATTGACCTCCAGACTTTCCTATCAAGGGTCATGTCCTCGGAAACCCGCATTCTAGCCATTGCATGCCTAATCACCTCTCCCCAATACTTCTTAGGCCTCCCTCTGCCTCGCCGAACACTGACAATTGCCAGCCGCTCACAACTCATCATCGGGGCATCAGGACTTCTCCTCCGTACATGCCAGAACCACCTCAGCCTCACTTCTCGCATCTTCTCATCCATTGGGGCCACCCCCACCTTCTCTCAAATAACTTCATTCTTAATCTTATCTAACCTGGTGAGCCCGCACATCCACCTGAGCATCCTCATCTCCACAACCTTCATTCTCGGAACATGAGAGTTCTTCACGGGCCAGCACTCCGCCCCATACAACATTGCAGGTCAAACCACAACTCTATAAAATTTCCCCTTGAGTTTATGTGGAACTTTCTTGTCACACAGGACTCCTGATGCAAGCCTCCACTTTGACCACCCCGCTCCTATACGATGAGTGACGTTCCCGTCAATCTCTCCATCCCCCTGAATCACCGACCCAAGGTATCTGACTCTATCCCTCTTGGCGATGACCTGAGATCCAATCATCACGTACCTGCCTTTTCCGCTCGGTCAACGCAAAACTTGCACTCCATGTATTCTGTCTTAGATCTGTTTATTTTGAAACCTTTAGACTAGAGAGTCTGTCTCCATACCTCTAACCTCTCAATAACACCGACCCTCGTCTCATCTATCAAGACTATGGTCATCAGCAAATAGCATACACCAAGGCACATCCCCTTAAATATGTCGGGTTAGAGCATCCATCACCAAGGCAAACAAGAGAGTGCTAAGCGCCGATCCTTGATGGAGCCCTATAACCACTGGAAAATGGTCAGGGTCGCCACCCATCGTCCTAACCCTAGTCTTAGACATGTACACTGACATTGAAGGTATGAAATCCCAATATACTACAAAATAAATCTATAACAGTGTTCTCTACTCTTTTTAAATGTGCAAATCCCAATATACAGCAACATTTAAGCAGATAAATGTAAATGCATGAATGCGATGCAAAATGCACATGAACGCTACGGTGCGTGGCCCAATCACAATCGACCCCGCACTCACCGTAGAGTACGTGTCTCGCCTCAAAATAGCATCACAGTATGATATACTGGGGTTTCAAACCCTCTGGTCATCATCCACATCTATTACTCACCTCGAACCGGCTCCGAGACTAGTCTGTTATGACTTTACCTCTAGAATCAACCTTTGTGGGTACCAAATATGATCAAAACCAATAGGAATACATCATTATAGGCTAATGGAACATAACCCAATCAATACAACTACAAATACACCCAAAAACACGAATTTGGCAAAACCCGAGCCCGGGCTCACTTCTCGAAAAATTACAAAATTCACATCACTGGAATCCTCGTCTCGCGACAAGTCTGTACATATCAAATTTATAAGAATTGCAGTCCATTTGACACCTCAAATCAACATTTTAAGCTCACTTGGGCTTCAAAACCTAAGCACAATTTTTCACTTCAAAAACCTTGAATCCTTTGTGTTTAATCCATGTTTTTACACTATAATGACATATTCTAAGTCCAAAAATCCATACCTAATGTTTTCCCCTAAAATCCTCTTCAAAATCGCTCCCAAATTTGCCTTAGTCCGAGGTCCAAATGTTCTTCTCTTTTTCAAACTTGCAAAATCACTGTTCATTAAACCCTGCTCGATTTTCGCTTACGCGGTCAACTGACCGCTTCTGCGGTCTTTGCTTTCGGCCATACGACCGCCTACACGGTCCAATTTAAATCCCATGGCCCGCTTTTGCGCCCAAACGACCGCCTCAGCGGTAACAGCCTATGCGGTCAACTTTCCACTTTCGCGATCCCAGCCTTTCCTCCATTTTCGCTTTTGCGGCTCACCCACTGCTTCTGCGATCACCGCTTTAGCGACTCCCCTTCCGCAGAAGCGGAAATACCAGAAGCCATTTACTCATTTCATGCAACTACTCCCAAAACCTCCGATCAACCATCCGGAAATACCCCGAGGCCTCCAGGACCCCAACCAAAACCACCAACCTATTCGAAAACATCATACGAACATGTTCCAATCATAGAAACACAACCTTTAACACGAAAATAATCTAATCATGATGGATTCAATCCTAAGTTGAACTATAACTTCCGAAACAAACATTCGAACAATAACCCAACCAACAACATTCGATAGACCTGAAAATTTGTTGACATATCCAAGGATCACCTAACTAAGCTACAGAAACTCCCGGAATTCCATTCCGACAACCAGATCAAAATCTCACCTATCAACCGGAATTCGCTAATATTCAAACTTAGCCAATTCAAGCCTAATTCTACACTGGGTCTCCAAATTCAGTTCTGATTTCACTCCCAATCATAAATCACCATCAGAAACTAGCCGAATTGTCGAAAATCCAATCCGAGCCCTATAACTCATAAGTTAACATCTGGTTTACTTTTCCAAACTAGCCTTCTCTTACAGAGACAAATTGACTCAATTCCAACCAAACTCTGACCGAATCACTTCAAACTCCACAAACACATATGATGAAATATAAGGAAGCACAAAACGGGGATACATACATGGAGTCTCAAACAACCGAGGATATTTGCTCCGCATCACCTGCTCGGTCTCCCAAGTGGCCTCCTCCACGGGCCGACCTCTCCACTGCACGTTCACCGAAGCTATGTCATTTGATCTCAACTTTTGAACCTAAAGGCCCAAAATAGTCATTGGCTCCACATCATAGGTCAAGTCCTCGTCCAACTGGATCGCATTGAAATCTAAAACATGAGACCGGTCCCCAACATACTTCCTGAGCAAAGAAACATGGAATACCGGGTGAACCCCCGGCAAGCTGGGTGGCAAAGCAAGCATATAGGACACCTCCCCAATCCTCCTGAGTATCTCAAATGGTCCAATGAACCGCGGACTCAGCTTCCCTTTCATTCCAAACCTCATCAAGCCTTTCATAGGCGAAAGCTTCAGCAAAACCTTCTCGTCCACCATATAAGATAAATCCCGAACCTTCCGGTCCGCATAACTCTTCTGACGCTACTGAGCCATGCGAAGTCTCCCCTGGATAACATTCACTTTCTCTACGGCATCGTGAAGTAACTCTGTCCCTAATAATCTAGCCTCGCCGGGCTTAAACCAGCCAACTGGAGATCTATACCGTATCCCATATAAAGCCTCATACGGTGCCATCTGAATGTTGGACTGATAACTATTATTATAAGCAAATTCCGCAAGCACGCAACATGAACCTCCAAAATCCATAAGACAAGCACGCAACATGTCCTCCAGTATCTGAATAGTACGCTCGGACTGTCCGTCCGTTAGAGGATGAAAAGATGTGCTAATCTGAATCTGATTTCCCAACTAATGATGAAAGGTCCTCCAGAACTTGGAAGAAAACTGAGTACCCCTGTCTGAGACAATAGAAACTAGAACCCCATGCAACCACACAATCTCACGGATAAAAATCTCTGCCAGCAGCTCTGAAGAATATGTGGTACACACCGGAATGAAATTTGCAGACTTGGTGAACCTATCCACAATCGCCCAAATAGAATCAAAGTTCCTCGAGGTACGAGGGAGACCACTCACAAAGTCCATAGTAATTCTCTCCCATTTCCACTCGGGAATATCCATTTGCTGAAGTACACCACCGAGTCTCTGATGTTCATACTTGACCTGCTGAAAATTGAGACACCTAGCCATATAACTCACAATGTCTTTTTTCATTCTCCTCCACCAGTAATGCTGCCTAAAGTCCCGGTACAACTTTGCGGCACCCGGATGAATAGAATACAGAGAGCTGTGGGCCTCCTCTAACATCAACTCTCAGAGCTCATCCACATTGGGCACGCAAATCCGGCCCTGCATCCACAATACACCATCACTATCAATAGTCACATCTCTGGCATCTTTGTACTGGACCATGTCCTTCAGGACAAGCAAATGCGGGTCATCATACTAGCTCTCCCTGATGCGATCATACAAAGAACACCGACAAACCACATAGGCCAACACTAGACTAGGCTCAGAAATACCCAATCTCACCATCCGATTAGCCAACGCATGAACATCAACTTCAAGGGGCATCTCCCCAACTGGAATGTACGCCAAGCTACCCATACTCACCTCCTTTTGGCTCAAAGCATCAGCCACTACATTGGCCTTCCCCGAGTGATACAATATGGTAATATCATAATCCTTATGGAACTCAAGCCACATCCTCTACCTCAAATTGAGGTCATTCTGCCTAAACAAGTGCTGAATACTGCGATGATCCGTGAAAACCTCACACGACACGCCATATAGGTAGTGCCGCCAAATCTTCAAAACATGAACTATAGCAGCCAATTCCAAGTCATGAACAGGGTAATTTTTCTCATGAGGCTTAAGCTGACACGAGGCATACGCAATAACTCTACCCTGCTGCATCAAAACACATCCGATCGCAATTCTTGAAGCATCACAATATACTGAATAAGAGCCTGAAGCGATGGAAACACTAGAACCAGAGTTGTCGTTAACACTGACTTGAGCTCTTAGAAGCTTTCCTCGCACTCATCTGACCACAAAAATGGTGCATTCTTCTATGTTAACTTCGTCAAAAGAGAAGAAATAGATGAAAAACCCTGAACGAACCTGCGGTAATAACCCGCCAAACCAAGGAAACTCCGAATCTCAGTAGCTGAGGACGGTCTGGGCCAACTCTGCACTGCATCAATCTTCTTCGGGTTAACCTGGACACCACAGAACTGAGCCAGAACTCACACTTGGAGAATTTTGCATATAGCTTCTCCTCTCTCAACCTCTACGATACAACTCTAAAGTGTTGTGCGTGCTCCTCCTGGCTACACGAGTACACCAAAATATCATCAATAAACATGATTACAAAAGAATCCAGATACAGCCGAAATATACTGTTCATCAAGTGCATGAAAGCGGTTGGAGGCATTAGTCAGCCCAAATGACATAACCAGAAACTCATAATGCCCATATCTCGTCCAGAAAGTTGACTTCATGATATTAGAATCTCTAATCTTCAGCTCGTGATAGCCTGAACGGATATCAATCATTGAGAATACCTTTGCCCCCTGAAGCTGGTCAAACAAATCCTCAATACGAGGTAGTGGATATTTTTTCTTCACCGTCACTTTGTTCAACTGTCTGTTATAAATGCACATTCTCATTGTGCCATCCTTCTTCTTTACAAATAACACCGGTGCGCTCCACGACGACACACTCAGGCGAATGAACCCCGTAACTAGGAGTTCCTGCAGCTGCTCCTTCAACTCCTTTAACTCTGCTGGTGCCATACGATAGGGAGGAATAGATATGGGCTGAGTGCCCGTCATCAAGTCAATACCGAAGTCAATTTTCCTGTCTGGCAGCATGCTTGGCGGGTCTGCTGGAAATACATCAGGGAATTCCCTCACCACGGGGACCTAATAAGGACTAGGAGTCTCAGCCCCAACATCCATCACAAATACTAGATATGATAAACATCCCTTCCCAACCATCCATTGGGACTTTAAGAAAGAGATTACCCTGCTGGGTACATGATCTGTCATACCACGCCACACGATCCTCAGATTACACGGCATAGCCAATCTGACTGTCTTGGTGTGACAATCCAGAATACATGACAAAAATATAGCCAAACCATGCCCAGAATAATAGTATCACCCACCGGGGTAATACTATTGTTACTGTATTATGCGGTCACCGCTTTAGCAGCTCCCCTTCCGCAGAAGCGGAAATACCAGCAGCCATTTACTGATTTCATGCAACAACTCCCAAAACCTCCGATCAACCATCCAGAAATACCTCGAGGCCCCCAGGACCCCAATAAAAACAACCAACCTATTCCAAAACATCATACGAACATGTTCCAGTCATAAAAACACAACCTTTAACATGAAAATCATCAAATCACGACGGATTCAAGCCTAAGTTAAGCTATAACTTCTGAAACTCACATTCGATTAAAAATCCGACCAAACGATGTCTGATCGACCTATAAATTTGCAGATATATCCAAGATTACCTAACAAAGCTACAAAAACTCTCGGAATTCCATTCTGACCCACGGATCAAAATCTCACCTATCAACCGGAATTCGCCAAAATTCAAACTTAGTCAATTCAAGCCTAATTCTACAACAGGCCTACAAATTCAGTTTCAATTTCACTCCCAAGTCATAGATCACCACCCAACACTAGCTGAATCATCGGAAATCCAATCGGAGTCCTATAACTCATAAGTCAACATCTGGTTAACTTTTCCAAACTAGCCTTCTCTTAAAGAGACAAATTGAGTCAATTCCAACCAAACTCTGACCGAATCTCTTCAAACTCCACAAACGCATATGATGAAACATAAGGAAGCATAAAACAGGGAAAAAAGGGTGGTGACACACGCGACGACGGGCTGGGTCATCACATCACTGGAGTGGAGGTCTTCCCACCAGCTTAGCAACCTTCAGTGAATGTTGGTTATCATGCCGAATCTAGGGACTTCATGCCTCATTTTATGCAAAACAAAGTGTTAGGCCCTTACCTTACCGGACTCGATTATTTAAGCCAATAATTAGCATAAGTGGCATTTAGTTCTCCAAATAAATGCATAGACGCGGTACTGTCCGTTTGGGTTCCAAGGAGGCCCAGTGGACTTTGGACAAGGCTATCTTAAACAGTCATTATGCGGACAACATAACTGACTCATCTAGGTTTGACCATAATACATGCACAGTTTAAACAGGCTAAGGTTTCTATGGGGTATTAGATCGGTATCCTTGAGCGAACAACTCAAAAGAGAAAGCAACGAAACCATCGACTGCACCATTGATCAACTGGTTTTACTACAAATATGCCATAGCCAAATTTAGGAGGTGATAATATCAGTAGGGTGCAATCACTCATTATAAGCGTTGCTATGGTATTTGTTTGGCACGAGTGGAATATGATGATAAATATGCAATTACAAGAATGAAACAAGTTGTCACGTATTTTCACGTTCATAAGATAATGATTACAATAATTGCTCGTAATTATAATAGTATTAAAGGAAAGCGGTAAAAGAAAACATTAAAGAAAAGAAACAAAGAAATAAGTCAGCTTCATAAAAGAAGTGGTAAAGACATTTAAGTAAAACTAATAATAAAGCAATAAAGTCACAAACAACATAAAATGTTAAAAGCCTAAAAGAAAATTCCCAGCAGAGTCGCCATGCTATCGACACCCCCTTTTCTAAGGCGAAATCGGGTTTACGATATTTGGGAGGACAACTCTATTCCCTTTCGAGAATTGGGTTTTGGAATTGGAAAGTCAACACCTAATGATTATATTGCATTACGGCACTTTAAGAAGGGTTTGAGTTGAAGAAATCATAATTCGGGTAAGGGCTAGAAATTATCTCGAGGGGAAGGTGTTAGGCACCCCTCAAGATCCACTCGTGTGGTCCGGGCCATATTTCAATTGTGACTTTATAAGTAAACAGTCAAGGCTCAAATCAGGACTTGCATACAACATTGCAATTAGGTTGAAACTTATGAAATTTAGAAGAAACTGAGTACAAATTTGAAAGGTTTAAACAATTCTAAAGAAAGAAAATAAAGATAAAAAAAAGGAAAAGGGGTCCTAGGTTTATGCTTAATATGGATCACTTCAATGCAATACCTAACAATCACTCCTCAAAAGAGGGGTCACATGTGATATTAGCGCGTCGGTCATCATCTCCATATTCTTCCCTTCCCATCCCGTAAAGGTTATTTAAACGCGTGATTGGGTCACGAAAGCTTATTGTGTGTTATTACCTGTCCCATCCTATAAGGCCTAGGAGGTATTTAAGACCACTATTCCTACAGAGTAAGGACTAGGTTGAACCCTTAGATTTAAAGGGAAAAATGCTAGGCGACATACATAACAAGTAGGACTACACAAAAAGGGAACATACAAAGGCAAATAAAAGGCTCACAAATCCCTCCACAAGTAAAAATGTAATTAGCACGTCTCTTAACACATTTAAGGTCTCAAAGATAAGAGTTTAGAAAGCAAGAATGTTGAAAAAAGTAAGTTTTAGTGGAAGCAGGAGACTTAACTAAAAGGCAAAATGACTTCCTGGCCACTTAAATTTGTAGGGCTTTTGAAATCCGATACTCAAATTTTGGATTTTTCCATTTGAAAACCTTTATTTGAGAAATTATCTAATAATGAACATCTTTGACCGGTTGACTATGTTTAGGTAGCAATATTATAGCTGGTGCTACCAGTTGCGTGTTAATTACTTATATTAAGCGCGTGAATATGATAAATAATTTTTTTTAAAGATAAATAATTAATTTTAAAGATAGAAAAATTCATCGCTTCAGATTTAGAGAGAAGCCACTTCAGTTCATAGGGTCTGACTATTATTCAATTTTAACTTTTCAATCTTGCATTTCCAAGCCATATAGATTCTTCTCCACACCATGAACTACCTCTCCACAAAAAATCAAGAAATTTTACTGTAGGAATCGCCACTTCTAATGACATGCAACTCTCCGGCGGGCTCCAGTTGGTTGGAGATGGTGTTCCAGTGGTCCAAATCCCCAAGAGAAATGCCAATTGATCCCAGTTGCTAAGGAAGTCAAACCAATTAGCCACTACAATGAATTAATTGTATTACTTTATGGAAAATCAATTCTACGACAGTACTGATCGAAACTTTTCTCCAGCAATCTACCTAGCTATAAAAAAATAAAACAAAAATCGAGAGAGAGAGAGGATGTGACTAAGAAGAACCTATTAAGGGAGTATTGATATGGAAGTAGACAAACGAGTTTCAGATGTAGGTGGAAAGGGCATGATGGGAATGAACGGGGAAGAGGAAGCTGGAAGGGTTTATGTTTTTTCTTTCTTATTGTATTTATTTTTTTTCTAAAATATAGTTTCAATTTTTATGTAAAAATTACACATGTCGTTAGTTGGCGGGGTCCTACTTTTTGATTGCTTATTTGTTGACTGGATGGACATGTCAGTGTATGTGTAATACACGCGCATAGACTCAAGGGTCAAATGTGCTTATTGGTTAATGGAATTGTGAGTTCGAGTGTTCAAATTGAAAAATTCAAAGTTTGTGTATCGGCTTTCAAAAGCCCTACAAGTTTAAGTGGCTGCGAAGACATTTCGCCTAATTAAAACTGAGTGACTCGAAGAAAGTTCGATTTTCAAAAATATAACTAATGACTACAGTAAGTATACAACAGTTTTAGGAATTAGTAAAAGTATTGATAAACTTGTTAAAACACACTTTGAAAAGGCATTAAAGATGCAGTAACCTGACAAGGCGTAGAACAAATAAAAAAAATAGCATGATTCTGGACAGGAAAGATGACCCAGTAGAAAACATGATAGAACAGATGCACGATTCTTAGATTATCTCAAATAAGGCGTGAGTTTTAGTAGAAACACAGTAAACTTTAGAGAGGCAAACGAGAAGCAGAGTTCAGAAGGTTAAAAGAGGATGAGTAGTCTGAAACAGGTAAAACACGGTTAATCGATTTTATTAGGCCTAAAGCTTGCCTAGGCGTCATATGTATTGCCTACTTGTCTTAAAGGTGAGCATGCGCATTAATCCCTGTTTTAAAAGAACGTAGTTAACCAAACTTGCGCTATTAGATAAAACAAACTGGTGAGGCATTCAGCAAATGCAAATCAGAAGAAAAAATAAATAAAACCCTAAGTAACATGGTGTCTAATGCACGTTAAAGTCCTAAAAAATGGTCTCTAAAAGCAAGTGAGAATGCAGCAGTAGTTTTATGACAATTACTTGTTGGTTATTAATGGATCATGATTACGAAATGAGTATGATAACTGACTGAAAGTAAGAGCCAAAAAACAAGATTCCTAGTATATGATATGCATGTCCTATGCATGATATCTATTCCGCAAATAAGTAAATAAAGTCCTATAAGAATGTTTTCTACCCATTACCTAAACTAATCATGCACAACTTCACTATAAACCTAATTATTCATTACAAATTATTACAAACCAAGAAAGCTGAATTACAATAATGAAGAATAAAATAAGAAGTTATTCTATAGGGAGCCTTTAACCAGGCCTAATCTTCCAACCTCACTCCTTTCGAGTTTCACAGCCTTTTCCATGGTCTGGGTGCGACAAAGCTCCCTAGGGTCCCATTAGGTCCCTGGCCAATACCAGCACCAAAACGTTTACCAAAAAATGTTGAACAAGTGCAGTGTGGAATTACCAGCCTTGTGCATCAAAGTTCAATGGGAACTTAGAGTTACTCAAAGCAATGCTTACACGAGAGGGGTAGAACCTAATCTCTAAGAGTAGTGAGAGTGTGATAGAGTCTTAAAGAAACTGAGTTGAGAAAGGAAACAATTTTAAAAGTGTAACGACCTGAACTGTCTTTTGCTGTATTTTTCATCATGTATTCCCCGTGAAATGCTTATTCATATTTCAATATGTCTACTTGGATAATTTGAGTCAATTCAGATCGAATTTGATAGAAATTGGGACAAATAGTCTTGTTAATGAAGAATTAATTTGAAAAAGTCAACTGGAAGTTGACTTGTGAGTTAGAGGTCTCGGAATTGATTTTTAATGATTCGATTAGTTTCGGGGGATGATTTAGGTATTGGTAGCACGATCAAAAGTGAATTCGGATGTCCATAGGCCATTTTGAAGTCATTTGGCTAAATATAGAAATTTGAAAGGTTTTTGAGAAAAATTCGACCGGAAGTGGAAATTTTGATATCGGAGTCCGAATACATTTCCAAAAGTTGGGGCAAGTATGCAATGTCGAATGTGACTTGTGTGCAAAATTTGAAGTCATTCCGGAAGAATTTTGGTAAGGTTTGAGACACTTAGTCTCTTTTAAGAAAGCTTAAGTTGAAAAAGTCAACCGCATATTGACTTATGTGTTAGAGCGCTCGAAATATGATTTTATGATTCAGATAGTTTCATTAGGTGATTTGGGACTTAGGAGTGTGTCCGGAATATTTTTTTGATATTGGCAAAGTTAGTATTTTGGCGAATTCCGGTTGATATGTAAGATTTTGATCCAAGGGTCATAATGGAATTCCAAGAGTTGTTATAGATTTTTTATATCATTTTGGACTTTTCTTCATAATTTGAGGTCATTCGGACTAGTTTTGACGTGTTTCGGCATCGGATGTGGAATTTGGAAGCTCTTGAGATTCTTAGGCTTCAATCTGATGATGATTTGATGTATTAATGTTACTTTGGGTGTTTTGAAGGTTGAAACAAGTTTGAATAATATTGTGGGACATGTTGATATAATTGGTTAAGGTCCCGAGGGCCTCGGGTGAATTTCGGAAGGTTAACGGAATGAAATTCGAACCAAAAAGGAGAGAAAAAGTTGCAGAAAATTCTGCTGCAATTTTCTGAAGAAATGTTTTGGACAAAATCGTGGAGCGTAATTTGGAGGCCTATATATTTTTATCTACAAGTAATTTTGAGATCATTCAAAAACAAAACTTGTAGCACTTTGTGTCTAATTTCTAGAAATCTAAAGAAATCGTTATTTGGACATCAGTAATTAAAGTTATGATGGATCGAAAAGGGTTGCTGGAGCAATTTCGGTAGAATTTGTGATGCACTTTAGAAGCTCATATCTCAGGATATATAAAGAGTTATATGGTGTACAACCTATCAAATTAAATATCCTTGAGTCTAGTTTCTAAATCTTCAAACTGTTTGTCATTTGGATATTTATAAAAGACGTTATGAGTGTTTAAATAGAAGGTGTTCGTTAAGGAATAATTTTAATAGGATGTACAACTTGTATAGCACAAGAGCAAGGTACAATTCAAGAAGCACGGGCAGATTCCTTTACGCACGAATTTGGTTCATTTCTTTCATTTATTTCATTTGGTTTGGATGATTTTGGAGAGAATTTCAAGGGGGATTTCATCAAGCATCAAAGTTAAGTTGTTTCTACTTATTTCCAAGTTAAATATATGGATTTGAGCATGAAAATTGTAGAAAAATTGAGGATTTAGGCATAGGGATTTGAAAATACGATTTGGTAATTTGAGGGGTCAAATGAACTCCGACTTTGATAAATTTTATATGTACGGACTCGTGGCAAGATGAGGAATTCAGTGATGTGACTTCGTAATTTTTCGAGAAGTGGGTCCGGGGCTCGAGTTTTGCAAATATCGTGAATTTCAATATTTTTCGAGTCTTTTCGATTGGGTTATGTTCCCTTAGCCTATTATAATGTATTCGTTTTTGTTTAGGCCAGATTCTACACACGAGGAGGTCTATACAAAAGGAAAGGGCATCGCGGAGTAGTATTTGACCGGTTAGAGGCGAGTAATAGATGTAAATTTTGTTCTGAGGGTTTGAAACCCCGGATTTTCCCATCGTAGCGCTATATTGAGGCGTGACACGCATTCCATGATGAGTGCAGGATCGGATATTATTGTGGATTGTGACTTGGTCCATCCCGTATGATGTTTATACTACACCGGTGATTGATACACATATTTTATTGATATTACTGGGCTTGATGCCATGTTTGGGGCTTTGTGCCGACTTGTGAAATCCTTCAATATCGATATTACTGCTTAGCATGATTTAGATATCATCTAACTTCAGTCCAAGTTTAAAAATTTTGTTTTGCAAACTCAGCCGTACTTCTATGTTTTGAAAACTTAAATGACATTTAAATGCATTTCAGGCTGGAAACTTCTATTTTGTAAATGCCCAAGGGGCTTACTATATTATTTTCTGGAGATAATAAGGTGACTTGAAACTGTGGTAACAATGACACTGTAATATATATATATATATATATATATATATATATATATACACTTGAAACAATGGTAACAATGACATTGTTTGTTATACTTAGAACAATGGCACTGTATGATATAAATTGGTCAGGTAACATTAACTGACCAGTATATTGCGCTTGGGCTGTAGAAGCCCCTACAGAGTCTGTACATACCCCCAGTGAGCATCGTCAACGATAAACAATTATGGATGGTTCGGGCTGCACGCTGCAGTGGGTACTGGAATTGGATTTAAAGCTTACTTTGTGTACTTATTGTGATTTCTTATCTTCAGATTGTATTTTATTGTATTACTCACTGGATCGGAGTACTCACTTTACTCCTTGCACCTTGTGTGCAGATCCAAGGCAGTCTCAGGCATAGTAGAGCGAGTTGATCGGCGGATCCAGTATTTCGGGAGTCTCAAGGTAGTTGCACGACGTTCACAGCATTGATTTCTTCCCTCATATCCTGTCCTTTTTATTTTCGTATTTCCATACTTGGGATACACTATGTACAAGGGCGATAATCTTTATTCTAGAGGCTCATATTCGTGATACCAGGTCCTAGTGAGATTGTGTATTGTATTTTGTTAAACTCTTCAGTACTTGATTTTGAGTTCATTGATATTTCTATCAGCTTTTGACAAATTGGGTTAAGTGTGAATAATGTTCGGGCTTACTTAGTAGTGTGTTGGGCTCCATCATGACCGAGATTTTGGGTTGTGACAAGAAGATGGTCCATATAGAATCAGTTTTTGAAAGAAACCATAGAATAGTGTGACAATTTGTAAGAAGGTGAGTAGGAAAAACCCAGGACTAGAATACCACACATAGTTCAGGGAAGTAAATACAAACAGGGGAAAGGGGAATGGGGACAAGTAGTTCACATGTAAGAGCATAGACATCCGAGAAAAATTTAAATGGTCACAACACATTTCATCCCATAAAGGTTCAGGATAACATGCTGATAATGTGTTGGAGTTAAGGGGTAAGGAAGAGCTGCATTAAATAAAGGAAGCAGTAGACATGCTGAATTAAGGGAAAGATAGTCACATCACTATACTAGCACAGAGGCATACTAATTGCAATGAGAACAACAGGACCATAAGTAGAAGCATAAAAGAAACAAGAGGAAGTGAAATATACATAAAAATATGTTATTTTGGAAACTACAGGCCAAGAGAGCAATGAATATGGCAAAAAACCAGTAGAGTAACAAATTACAGTCGACTAGGTAACAAGTAGTCAATAAGAGAAGTAAGAGAGAATGTGTAGAAAAATAAGAGAGAACAGTAAGTATGCTTATATGTGTGAGAGAGAGTTCAGAACAGTGATTGTTCGTGTGTTATGCTAAAGAGAGGGTAGACTATTTATAGTTTTGAAAACAAGTGGAAAATAAGGTAACACGTATAGAATGATCATAATTATAGAAATAATACCAACTAGAATCAATTAAAGACTCGAACTCCCTTCAATTAGGGAGTCATAGTTCACCTGGGTAGTTTTTGTATCAACAACAACAACTACCCGGTATACTCCCAACAGGTGGGGTCTGGGGAGTTTTTGTATCAAATAAGGAAAATAATTTTTTGCAATACTGATATTTCCATAATAGGAATAGTAAAAGCATGATACATGTGATAGGGACTAAGTACAGAATATTTTCAAGTAAGGAAAGTATAATAACAACATATTGTACACATAAACAAGCAGATTACAAGTCGATTTTGGAAACAAATAGTTGAAAGAATCACATATGAGATTGAAAATCACAGGGAATCAGTACTAAGTAAGGAAAGCATCTCACAAATAAGGAGGTGATTCAAAATCAATGGAAAACTTCAAGGAAAACATATACAAAATTAGGGATTCAGAGAGACGCACAAAATTAGCAGAATATTTTGGTAAACAATGAATAATTAGATCTATTAAACACAATAGGCACGAAAATCAGAGAACCTTAAGCAAGAAATCACAGAATCAGTAGAAGTTTGGAACCCTAATAACAAGATTAAAGCATAGAACTCAGAGAATAAATCAGAAGATCACACAAACAAGAAAATAACACAACCACAAACGCATAATACTCAAAAATTAGAAGATATAGTGATTTCGAAAGGGGTTCAGAAAACCCTAGTTTTGAAAAAAGGGAAAAAACATTTAAAATTAAGCAATCGAGTAGGGAGTAGTGTAAAACATAAAGGTGTGAGTTAAAATTGTTACAAAAATACAGAGATTGGAGAGGTCTAGGTAGAGATTAGGGTTTCGTAAGAAATCAGTGAGAAGTAAGAAAAACCTGGCTGTGAAACTCATCAATAATGGTGTCCACAGCACCATTATTGATGCTGGGCCAGGTAATTTGAATTGGGTATGGGTCGGTATTAGATCGAAATTGGGCTGGGAAATTGGGGGTTTGATTTGGCTAAAATTGAAATGGTAATGGGCTATATATTAAATAGCCAATTTTTCCTTTTAATTTATATAAAATAGTAAAAATAAATTAAAAGCACTTGAACTAATTAATAATGTATAATTATTAATCTAAAAATACAAGAAACGACTTTATAATCATAAAATATTGTTAATTATAAAATAGGCTATGATTGCAATTATACACAATTTAGCTTTAAAATGCTAGACAAATGTGTACAAATATGCAAAAAAATTATTTTAATTATATTTTGGTGTAAATATGAGAATAAAAAATAAATTATTCACCAAAATGATAATTTTAGAAATAATTATTAAATTTTGTAGTAGTAAAATAGACAATAAATTGGTTTTGAAAATTTGAAAAAATACCAATACACTTGGGTGTATATATATTATTTTAAAAGTATTTTAAGTATAAAAAATACCTAGAAAAAAATTTATTATCAATAGTGATGGTTGAGAAAAATAAAATGAAGAAATTTTGATTCATAAGAGAAAGATTAATGACACATATTCGATAAGATTCCTGATGAAATAAATAAAATTGTTATATAATGCTGGTATAGGGATCTCACACTTATAAAAAGCAATAGTTATAATGTTCAATATTGGGGTTATTAAAAGGTGTTATTTAATAGTCAAATACTTAATGGTCTATTTGAGTAGATTCTTATAACTTTGGAACATGTGTCACTTGAATTAAATTCAAGCAAGTGCGAAAATAAGGAAATACTTTGGTCATATGTTGGACTTAGTAGAACAAATTAAGGTTATAAGGATAAAGTATACGAACACTTATCATGAAAAGGTTATATTATGCGCATTCCCAAATATGAAATACTTTTGAAAACCAAAATAATGTGCTCTAGCAAGAAGCACAAGGTCATAAAAGAAAAATAAACTAAATTGTGCGAGTATTATCCTAATAGCATTGCCACTTGGGAGTTGGAAGCGTATAATCCTAATATCATTGCCACTTAGGAGTTGGAAGCCTATAATCCATGGTAATAATCCTATGGTAGGCATAATAACAAATAGAATATGAATTTATGAAAGAGAATATCACAAAAAACATGATGGTATCTATGAGTTGATTAAGGTTAATAAAATAGAAATATGTACAATGATGTTCGAGAATGAATGGAAACTTGTGCCACGAAAGGGAAGGAGGCGGATCAAACATTTCTTATATAGAGGACTTGTTAGCAACCGTATCAATTAATTAGAGATCTAAAGAAAACTGAAAAGTCGCAATCGTAAGTAGACGCATAAATCACCCACGTTATGAATGTATCTAAGTAAGACCATATCTTATTCTTATTCAGATGAAATAGAAGAGTATTATGGAAGGAACTGGCAACTAGAGAATCAAGGGTTATATGAGGACAAACTATGGTTATAGGTAATTTTATATTAATAAGAAAGTCTTTGAATGGAAGAAATATAATTTTAATGTATGCAAGAAATGATCTTTCACGTATGACTTGGTGTACACATGATAAAAGGAAAATACAAATATGCATGATAGCAATATATGTCGCATTATAGGGAAAGAGGAATGGGTAAGAAATTGCTTAAAATTATAAAGATTTTTTTAATGTAATTTTGGTATATGCGCAGCCACGTGGGGGCTTAGATACTTCGTTATTATACGGTGAGGGGGTATGTATTGCCGTATAGGTCCTAAATAGTTTGTTGTTGTACATTGAGCATATATGTCCGGTTGTGTGGGCCTAGACATCATACTATGTAAAGATATTTGGTTGTTAAAATTGGTACCCGTGTGGGGCTTGTTCTGGACAGATTGAATTTTTTGGTTTGTCTCAGTTACAGACGCCGAAAATTTTAAGAACTAAGAGAGAGCTAAATTTTGGGGTGTTAAGGAAGTTAAATTTTGGAAGAACATCTAAGATCCATATGAAGTCTGGAACGATTAAAGATGATGGTCAAAGTGAAAGTGGGATAATAATATGCATAATAATGACTTGTAAAATATTCGATGACGAATTTTCTTAACTAGGGAGAATGTAACACCCCGAAAATTATTAAAGTGTTTTAAGAACATTAAGAAGATTGGTAGGTACTAATTACATTAATTCAGATATGAACATGACTAATAATATGAATGATATTAATTGATCATGATAATATATTTATGGGGGTGAATTAAGAATAGTTTATGATCTAAGATAGCCATAAAGCTAAGTGAAGTCGAAAATTATATGATGGGATAACGTTTCAAGTGAGTTCGCACAAGACCTAACTTCAAACAAGTAAATCTCAATATATGAAGAGTTATATGGTTTATTACCTATCAAAGGAAAGGTCTATGTATTTAGTTTCTAATGCTTCAAATCGTTTGTCATTTGAAAATTTCTACAAGAAGTTATGACCGTTTGACTAAAGGGTGATAGAATAGCTACGCGAGTCTTCCATAGCCTACGCAGCATAGTAGCGTAGCCTATGCAACTCCAGAAGTTGTGTAGGCTACGCAATAAGGGGTTTAGAGAGAGAAATGGTTAGTTCTTCAATTTGGAATGGATTTCTAGAGATAAGGAGGATCTCTTCTACCATGGATACACTTCAAGGTAAGTTGTTTTAGCACAAGGATGATCATATGACATCATTTAGTGATAATACTAACATTATTATGGATGAAATCTATATGAAATGTATTGAATATTCAAGAACATCAAAAAGAGAAAAAATGAGATTCTTCCACTAAGAGGCAATCCCTTCACTTTAGCATTATATATATATATATATATATATATATATATATATATATATATATATATATAGTAAAATATTTATGAGCTTTTGTGATGACCCGACCCACCGTCACATGAGTTACCGCCCAGTTTTCCCCTTATAGTGTGGATTCATGTTTCAGTATCAGTATTAGATTCAATCGGGTGTAATTGAATTAGTTTTGGTTGAAAATAAGACACATAGCCTCTTAGAAGGAAACTTGTATTAGAAAATTCAACCGGAAGTTGACTGGGTGGTTAGAGGGATCTAATGTGAATTCTGGTGGTTTGGTTAGCATTGGGGGATGATTTGTGACTTAGGAGTGCGATCGGAATTGAATTTGGAGGTCCAGTGTTGAATTAGGCTTGAATTGGCGAAGTTTGAATTTCGACGGATTCCGGATGATAAGTGAGATTTTGATTCGAGGGTCGGTATGGAATTCTGAGAGTATTTGTAGCTTCGTTAGCTGATTTCGGATATATCTGTAAATTTTCAGGTCAATCATATATCGTTTGGTCGGGTTTTTGATCGAATGTAAATTTCGAAAGTTTAAAGGAAAATTTAGGCTTGAATCTGTGGTAATTTGATGAGTCTTGTGTTTTTGTATGTGTGTTTAAGATTGGAACAAGTTCGTATGATGTTTTAGAGTAGGTTGATGTTTTTGGTTGAGGTCCTGGGGGCCTCGGGGTGATTTCGGGTGATCAAACGGGCTATTTTCGGACATAGAACTCAATAGGTTTCAGCTAAGTGTTGCAGAGAATTTTTCTTCGATGCGTTCGCATGGTGTGTAATGTGAACACATAGAGTTATTTGGAAGGGCTTGGGAGTTTGGTCATTGCGTTCGCACTAGCCGGTTCGCGTATAAGGGGATGTTTGTGAATCGCGATCACAGGGAGGCAGATGTTTTCGCATAGTTGGAACATCTGGTGCATTGCGATCGCGGGTGAAGTACTGCCTTCGCTCAAGGTAATTTTTGGGTCAAAATAAGTTGTTCAATGCGAACGCATAGGGTTGACCGCGTTCGCATAAAAAGAAAGTCACTTAGGAAGAACTGTTTTTATAACATTTCATCCACGACTTGGGTTCATTTTCCACTATTTTTGCACCACCTTGAGAGTTTGTTGGTAGATTTTGAAGAGGGTTTTGAAGGGAAGTGATTGGAGATAAGTTTCGTGGTCTAGAAATATCATTCAGTCAAAGAATCATCCATTAATTCTCTGAAATTGGGTATAAAATGGAAGAAACTAGGGCTTGAGTTTTTGACATTCCAAATTGGGATTTGATATCTCATTTGGGAGTTCATGCTACGTATGAACTCGTGGCGAGATGAGGATTCCTGAAATGCAAGTGTCATAATTTTTCGAAATGCGAGCCCGGGGCTCGGGTTTTGCTAGTTTCTAGATTTTTGTTATATTCCGATTGTTTTCGATTGGGTGTTGACCCATTAGCATATTATGATATATTTGTACTGATTTTGGTTAGATTTGACACGCGTGGAGGCCAATTTGAGGGGCGAAGGCGTCGCGAGCGAGGAATTTCATCGGTTCGAGGTGAGTAATACTTGGAAATGGTATCCTGAGGATTTGAATCCCCGGATTTGCATATCCTAGTGCTTAATTGAGGTGACTTGCATGCTGGACCTGAGCGTGGGGTAGAGCGTTGTTGGGGATTGTGACTTGGTCCGTCCCGGTTGTTGGTTTTTACAGCGAAATTGAAAATGATTTGTTGTTATCACTATTACTTGGGCTCATTGCCATACTTGGGGCTTATTGCCGTTTATTTGAACTCTTATTGAACTATCATCACTACTTTCCTCACTATTTGAAATATCATTGAACTCAGTCCATGTGATTTACACTGTTTCATGAGCTCATGTATATTTTTCTCACACTTGGAGTTTTAACTGAAATTTGAACTATTGTTTGAGCTGAGTATTATTGTTTTACGGATGCCCGAGGGGCTTTTGACTGTTTGGATTGATTAAGGCTGAGGGCCATATGTGAGCGAAAGAAAAGTGATGTAAGGAGGCTTCCAGGCCTCGAATGTTATGTGTGCATATGCATATTCATGCATGGATCAGACTGCACGCCGCAGAAGCATATTCCATGGATCGGGTTGCACGCCGCAGCATTATATATATTATATTGGATGGGGCTGCAAGCCGCAGCATTACATATATTATATTGGATCGGTCTGCACACAGCAGCATTATATATATTATATTGGATCGAGCTGCACGCCGCAGCATTTTATATATTATATTGGATCGGGTTGCACGCCGCAACATTACTGCGCCTGGGCTGTAGGAGCCCCTCTTGAGTCTGTACACAGCCCTAGTGAGCGTAGGTACCCATGGATTGGGCTACGTCGTAGCGGTCATGTGCATTACATTGCATTCATACATTCATGTATCTACTCCTGTTTGTACTACGTGGCACGACATTTAGCACTCATATATCATTGGCAAACATACTGTTACTTGCCTTGTTGACTAGATACCCTGTTGTTATATGTTGAGTGTTATGCCCAAGGGCAGACCTATGAGCTGACTTGTTCTATATGATATAGAATTCATATGCTGCACTGTTGAAAATAAAAGAGATACTTGAAAAAGAGACCTTGTAAAAGAGACTTTGAACTGACCTTCACATTTTCAAAATGGATTTTTTCGCAGTATTTCGGTTTTTCTCAAAAGGATGTTCTGTCTTTTATTGCATATTGGTGTGCCCATACGTGTTTTCTTATCGCTCAGATATTATTCTCTCTTATTACCACTGAGTTGGAAGTACTCACTTTACTTCTTTTTTTTTGGCAATCCACTAGGCAATGCCTAGGGCTAGATTTTTATTAGTATAAAAAGAAAATTACAACAGATAGGTGAAATACAAATAAGGGAGTCGAACTCGCCGGAGATGTTATACTAATAAAAGAAACGGTCTAACCTTACCGTATTCCTCCTATTGAGGCTTAAAAAAAGTGGAAGTACTCACTTTACACCCTGCACCTCGCGTGCAGTTGCAGGTGCTGATCACCCGGTAGCGGGTTAGTAGCGGATTGAAGGTATTGCTATCGTAGCTAAGCAAGGTGACCGCCGACATTTGCGGCATCGAGATTCTTCTTCTTCTTGATTCCAGATTTTTCTTTACGTATTATAGACTTTTAAATTTTAATAAAGGCACTCCTAGATGCTCGTGACTTGTGACACCCCGGTCGGGCTGTATTGGGTTGTATTCACATTGATTAATATCATTGATTCAGATTCGAACTGTTATATGACTGACTAACAGCTTTAAATGGTGTTCTGAAGCGGTCTGGTTGGCCTTGTCTTTACGAGAGGCGCCATCACGACCGAGTTAGGGAATTGGGTCCTGACAGTTTTATTTGAAGTTATAATAGGATACTATATAAACTCTAAGGGAGGGTCTTGAAAATAATATTATAGGCAAAGAAAAAGATGAATAGTGATGAATTGATATAAAAGGAATTGTTTTGAGTTTCTAATGATTCCAATAGAATTTCTAACTTAATTGATGAAAAAATTGAATATGGAATCACCATTTGGACAAGATACAATACTAGTTCTTCAAATGGGTGTTCTTGAACATAGATTTGTTGGAGAAGACAATGAATAGTAACTTGATGATGTTGGGTAAGTAACATAATATTATTAGTGACTCCAAATGAGTATTAAATTATAAGAATGGAATTGAATAGGCTAATGGGTGAGCCCATTGAATAATTTGTAATGGTTGAAAGCTTGTCCCCGAATTATGAAATCTACATGGACATTTATGAATCTTTTCGTATTAGTTTTGATGTAGTTAGAGTATTTAATGGTAGATATTGAACTGTGAGAGATATTTGAACATATTAATCAATTGGAGCATTATAGTATTTTCGGAGCTTGAAGGTTAGGAAAGTTGATTAATACTTATTCTTCTTGATGAGAATTGGGTATCAGAGCTTAGGTTACCAGGTCTCACGAGTTATGAGCAGGTTTAGTAGAGTCTCATGGATCGGTACGGAGACGTCTGTATTTATCCTCGAGAGACTGCAGAACTTTTAGGAAAAATTTCACTTTCTTGGAATTCTTATCGTGCGTACTTGATTCAGCTTGAGATATAATTCTTGAAATACCTTCCATATGTCTGTATGCGCACACGAGTGCTCAGTAGTATATGTTTCTGGATGGCTTGTGATTCCCCTATCGAGGAGCGAGATGTAATCTCCGTTAGTTCATGTTGGTCCAGTCAGGAGGACTTGAGGCTGGATCTTTGCATATGGCTTGATCACCGAGGTGCTGATTGTGTGAGCAAGTATTTTGAACTTATATGTTCAGTAATGTTCTTATTTAGCCGGGTTGGTGGAGGGATATCCATGTGATGAGTATGTCAGTACTATGAGGTGTATCTATGTGATTTTGGTAGTGACTAAGAAGTCTGATTGATAATAGATGAGTTGTTAAGTGTATGTTTTCTGTTGCGGTCAGATATGTAGCTCCAAGTTATGGGCGCGTGAAGAATATTTTTCATGTCTCTTAGTTGGAAAGTGTATATTTCATGTGACAGTATGAGCTCAGACTCAGAAAGCCTAATTGATTGTGTAACGTATATGATTATGGAAGGTAAGTTGAAATATTGAAATGAGGCGAAGCAGGTGGATTATCTCCTGCAGAGTGTTTTTGAGGGGTATGATCATTATGTGTATGTTAGAAGGTCTCATGTGTAATTGAAGGGTATGTGTTGAAATTTGAGAATTTGGGGACATTTAAGAAAATGGACTCAGCTGATGTGGAAATGAATGCGAGATTTGCAGAGAATGGTAATGCTAGATGATCTGTGAATTCACAAACTTGTAAATGACTTGAGTTTTATCTCATTATAACATTGTGGCATCATTGGAGTAAAAGTGTTATGGGTTGTTAAGAGTGCCTTGATATATGGCTTCGAGCCAAGTTGGGGATGTTGTTCTTGGTCGGTTGATTGCACGATTATGTGCTATGTTGGTTCTGTCTCAAGGTATGTTGGCAGATCAGTTCTGATCGCAGAAATTGAGCCGAGGATGGCGCGTGTTGGAAACTTTTACAAAGGTTATGGGGTACTTTCGTAAATGTGAGGAAAAATTAGGGTGTTTTTGAGATGCTGTTAATAAAGAATGCTCTGTGTATATAGAAGGAATATGGTTGTTTGTATCTGTAGCAAAATCATGTTCTATGGTACCATAATACCACTAAGGCACGAGTGGTTCCGTTCATTTAGAGCATGTGAATTACATCTAAATAAGAGTGAATGACTCTCGAGAATGGTTCTATTATGTTCAAGATTTTGCATGTAACAATCAGGTGTCTTAAGTTTGTATATGTGGCTAGAGACTGTGTTTTCATAAGAAAAGATCAAGACTGGTGGTACTTTTTGTTAATCATGGGATTCTACGTATCCTCATTTGGATGGTAATGGTAAACGAATTCAGAATCACAGGAAGTTCTTCAAAGTAAAGCATTCTGGAATGTGGTATTTCTGGGAAACGTTTGAGAGGGTAGTGGCATATGGGTCTTAGACAGTATGGTTTTATGTGTGAGTCTCGTGTGGTAACTACGATCGAGGTATTGTGGTGCTACAACAAGGGATGATATCAAATCAAAGATGAATCGGGAAGGAAATTGGATGAATGGAATAGCTTTATAATGAACTAATCGGTATGGTAAGGATATGATTAATTACTTTTTATGTTCGAGGTAATGAGCCTTACAGGTATTGTGCAGCAAAGCTTTTAATCGCTGGCAGCTTGCTTGTCTTGGTTTGGGTAGAAGGATTCAGTCCTGGCAGTTTAGCTTGTGCAATGGAATTGGGAGAAAGAGTTCTTGATGTGTTTTACCGTGGTTTGAAAATAAGTATATTCCTATGGGTATGCGAACCATGGAGTGTGTAATAATTTTTCTCCTAGATGGGACCATGAAAGTTCTTAACTAGTTGAGTGCGTCGATATCTGTAGCGTAGAAGAGAGATAGGAGTACTCATGTTATCCTAGTGTGGTATGGCCTACGTGTTATGATATGGAGAATTCGGATTTGCATGTTCAAGGTTTTGGTTCAATTCATAATGGGAAGTCATTAAATTCTTTAGCAGCACGGGCAGCTGCAGGTGAAAAAGCGACCTTCAAGTGATTAAAGAGAAGGTATTGCTGTTATAGTGGTTTGACAATGGTATATGTTCAGTCAAAAAGGGTAAGGTGATGTAAAATGATCATACTTCAGTAGTATTTCGACATTTTTCTTGTGGGATCGACTGTTGATAATTGGGTTATTGATGGCGCCGGGAAATTATTGAATATCTTTCGTGGTATGAATGAATACTTGATGTTTTTTATGTATTTGTGCAGTGTAGTGTGGGATCAGGCATAGTGATTCATGTGTTATATGTGCTGGAGACTAGAAGTTCTACTAATACGACTGTGTAGTAGTTGTAGATCATGTGTATCGACATCGTTTAGCGGTTATTGGAAATTGGAGGTTCGAGTGGATCTTTATTTGCGTGGTATGTTAAATTTGGGTTATGATATTAGATGGACGACTGGTTGTTCCAGTGTCAGATTTTCTAGACTAATTTGTTATGGGCTATGTCGGAAAATGCCACAGGTTGCGTGGCAAGGTGCATCGGATTATGTTCTAGCAGGATAGCTTGTATTCTGGAGACCAGGGGATGGCGGTCAAGCATTGCTTCATTGGTTGGGCCTTCATGGCGGATGTCAGTGCAGAGGTTTATACCATTGATTCAGTTTCGGTATTGAGGTTTCGGATGCATTTCTTTTGGCCGGGCATGAGACTATATTTGTTTATTGTAACAATCAGATATGGCTCGATGTGCACTTCCTTTTGTGAAATATATATGTGGATCAGGTGGCAGCCATCACGGGTATGTTATCTGGACCAGGTTGCGCGCTGCAACAATGTGTTGTGGAGAATAGTTTTTATATGTTACTTTATATGCCTTGCTTCCTGATTTCTGAGTAAGGTCCATATTGGGTGTTTCTTGGTAATAGCGCATCGGTTGTGTCCTTTCAGGAGTGAATAGAGTATATTACTTGCTTCACCGTGGGTGTGATGGATTGCTAGGTTTTGGACCTCAATATGTGTGTCGCTGTCTGTGTTGACATGGTGACTTGAGGTGCTTCATGGGTAATGGTGTTTGGATAGGATCACGCATTGTGGCAAGGCCACGTGATGTTATGACCTTTCGAGGAGGATTCAGGTAATCTAATTCTATGATGTGAGATGGGATCTCAGTTCTGTGTTGTATCGCACGGAGGAATTTGAATTATAACTCTTTCGTTTGAGTTAATTGTCATGATTTGAGTGTGTTCAGATCGTTTCTTATTAGTTCCTATGTTGAGAACGTTGTGACTTAGGCCGGTGTTGAGGTACCATATCACCAGAGTGGCTTGTTGTAGTTGAGAAGATCGTTGGAGTCATTAATGAGTATGAACCAATTTGACTTCAGCTTGTTAGAAAGGTAATATCGAGGTTTGGCTCGGAAATCTGTTGTAGTATCAGTCAAGATGGAAATGGATTCATGAATGGTTGATCTGAGAGATGGGATATGTATATCACGTGTTTCAGTTTCCTTTGGCAGTATATGAAAGTGTGTGAATAACACTTTAGCTAATAAAAGGTTTTCTATCGATATCTGGTTATTGTGGGCAATTGCCGTGAATGGTAATTATCGTTGCATGTGTTTGAGTTATGTGGGATATCATATGATTGCGGCCGAGGATGAAGGTATGGATTATTACAGTTGGCCCGGGTTTATTCTTAATATAGACGTGAGGTTCTGATCTTGTGTATAACTTCGGAAAGTGCAATGCGGTCCTATGGTTTATGGGTTGGATGGACTCTGAAATTTCAGCTATGTCGTGTTGTCGGACTTATAAGAGATAGGATGACATGGAATCACCCCAGGTATATGCTTGGTAAGATCATTCAGCTATTGGTTGGCTTCTTGAACAACTCTGATACACTCGAGGACGAGCATTTGTTTAAGTTGGGGAGGATGTGATGACCCGACCAGCCGTCACATAAGATACCGCCCTCTTTCCCCCTTATTGTATGGATTCATGTTTCAATATCAGTATTAGATTCGATCGGGTGTGTTGAAAATAAGCCACATAGCCTCTTAGAAGGAACTTGTATGAAAAAAGTCAATCGGAAGTTAACTAAGTGGTTAGAGGGCTCGGATGTGAATTCTAGAGATTTGGTTAGCTTCGGGGGATGATTTGTGACTTAGGAGTGCGATCAGATTTGAATTTGGAGGTCCGCAGTAGAATTAGGCTTGAATTGGCAAAGTTTGAATTTTAGCGGATTCCGGGTGATAGGTGAGATTTTCATTCTAGGGTCGGAATGAAATTCCAAGAGCTAAGGTAGCTTCGTTAGGTGATTTCGGAAATGTCTGCAAATTTTCAGGTCAATCGTATGTCGTTTGGTTGGGTTTTTGATCGAATGTGAGTTTCGGAAGTTTAAAGAGAACTTAAGGCTTGAATCCGTGGTAATTTGATGATTCTTGTGTTGTTATATATGTTTTTATGATTGAAACAAGTTTGTATAATGTCTTAGAGTTGGTTGATGTTTTTGGTCGGGGTGATTTCAGGTGATCAAATGAGCTATTTTCGGACTTAGAACTCAGCAGGTTTCAGCTGAGTATTGCAGAGAATTTTTCTTCAATGCGTTCGCGTGGTGTGTGATGCGAACGCGTAGAGTTATTTGGAAAGGCTTGGAAATTTTGTCATTGTGTTCGCAATAGCTGGTTCGCGTTCACGTATAAGGGGTTGTTTGTGAATCGCGATCACGGGGAGGAAGATGCTTTCGCATAGGTTGAACATCTGGTGAATTGCGATAGGGGGTGAAGTACTTCATTTGCGTAATGTAATTTCTAGGAAAACATAAGTTGTTCAACGCGAACGCGTAGGGTTGACCGCGTTCTCATAGAAGGAACATCATCTGGGCAGACCTGTTTTTATAACATTTCATCCGCGACTTAAATTCATTTTCCACAATTCTTGCACCACCTTGAGAGCTTGTTGGTAGATTTTGAAGAGGGTTTGGACGGGAAATGATTGGAGGTAAGTCTCGTAGTCTAGAAACATCATTTAATCAAAGAAGCATCCATTAGTTCTCTGAAATTGGGTATAAAATCGAAGAAACTAGGGCTTGAGTTTTTGACATTCCAAATTGGTATTTGATAGGTCATTTGAGCTCAGATTTGAGAGTTCTTGTATGTATGAAATCGTGGCGAGACGAGGATTATGAAAATTTAAGTTTTGTAATTTTTTGAAAAGCGGGCTCGGGTTTTGCTAATTTCGAGATTTTTGTTATATTCGGATTGTTTTCAATTGGGTGTTGACCCATTAGCATATTATGATATATTTGTACTGATTTTGGTTAGATTTGACACGCGTGGAGGCCAATTTGAGGGGCGAAGGCGTCGCGAGAGAGGAATTTCATCGGTTCGAGGTGAGCAATACTTGGAAATGGTATCCTAAGGGTTTGAATCCCCGGATTTGCATCTCCTAGTGCTTAATTGAGGTGACTTGCACGCTGGACCTGAGCGTGGGGTAGAGTGCTGTTGGGGATTGTGACTTGGTCTGTCCCGGTTGTTGGTTTTTACCGCGAAATTGTAAATGATTTGTTGTAATCACTATTACTTGGGCTCATTGCCATACTTGGGGCTTATTGCCGTTTATTTGAACTCTTATTGAACTATCATCACTGCTTTCCTCACTATTTGAAATATCATTGAACTCAGTCCATGTGATTTAAACTTTTTCATGAGCTCAACTATATTTTTCTCAGACTTGGAGTTTTAACTAAAATTTGAACTATTGTTTGAGCTGAGTATTATTGTTTTACGGACGCCCGAGGGGCTTTTAATTGTTTTGGATTGATTAAGGCTGAGGCCATATGTGAGGGAATGAAGAGTGATGTAAGGAGGCTTCCAGGCCTCGAATGTTATGTGTGCATATGGATATTCATGCATGGATCGGACCGCACGCCGCAGAAGAATATTGCATGGATCGGGCTGCACGCCGCAGAATTATATATATTATATTGGATGGGGCTGCAAGCGGTAGCATTACATATATTATATTGGATTGGGCTGCACGCCGCAGCATTATATATTATATTGGATCAGGTTGCACGCCGCAGCATTTTATATATTATATTAGATCGGGCTGCACGCCGCAACATTATTGCGCTTGGGCTGTAGGAGCCCCTCTTGAGACTGTACACAGCCCTAGTGAGCGCAAGGTACCCATGGATCGGGCTACGCGCCGTAGCGGTCATGTGTATTGCATTGCATTCATGCATTCATGCATCCACTCCTGTTTGTACTAAGTAGCACGACATTTAGCACTCATATATCATTGGCATACATACTATTACTTACCTTGTTGACCAGATAACCTTGTGTTATATGTTAAGGAGTGTTGTGCCCAAGAGGCAAACCTATGAGATGACTTGTTCTATCTGATATAGTATTCATATGCTGCACTGTTGAAAATAAAAGAGATACTTGAAAAAGATGCTTTGGAAAAGAGATTTTGAACTGATCTTGAGATTTTCAAAAGAGATTATTCACAGTATTTCGATTTTTCTCAAAAGGTTGTTCTGTCTTTTATAGTAGTTTGGTGTGCCCGTACGTGTTTTCTTATCGCTCAGATATTATTTTCTCTTATTACCACTAAGTTGGAAGTACTCACTTTACTCCCTGAACCTCGCATGCAGTTGCAGGTGCTGATCACCCGGTAGCGGGTTAGTAGCGGGTTAAAGCTATTGCTATCGTAGCTAAGCATGGTGACCGCCAGCGTTCGCGGCATTGAGATTCTTCTTCTTCTTGATTCCCAGATTTTTTTTTTGTATTATAGACTTTTAAAATTTAATAAAGGCACTCCTAGATGCTCGTGACTTGTGACACCCCGGTCTGGTTGTATTGGTTTGTATTCACATTGAATAATAACATTAATTCATATTCGAAACATTATATGACTGACTAACTGCTTTAAGTGGTGTTCTAAAACGGTCTGGCTGGCATTGTCTTCACGAGAGGTGCCATCACGATCGGGTTAGGGAATTGGGACGTGACAGTTTTATTTGAAGTTATAATAGGATACTATATAAACTCTAATAGAGGGTCTTGAAAATAATATTCTAGGCAAAGAAAAAGACGAATAGTGATGAATTAATATAAAAGGAATTGTGTTGAGTTTCTAATGATTCTAATAGAATTTATAACTTAATTTATGAACAAATTGAATATCGAATCACCATTTGGACAAGATACAATACTGGTTCTTGAAATGAGTGTTCTTGAACATAAATTTGTTGAAGAAGACAATGAATAGTGACTTGATGATGTTGGGTAATTAACATAATATTATTAATGACTCCAAATGAGTATTAAATGATAAGAATTGAATTAAATAGGCTAATTTGTGATCCCATTGAATAATTGGTAATGGTTGAAAGCTTGTCGTCAAATTATAAAATCTACATGGATATTTATGAATCTTTTCGTATTTGTTTTGATGTAGTTAAAGAATTTAATGGTATATATTGAATTGTGGGAGATATTTGAACATATTAATCAATTGGAGCATTATAGTATTTTCGGATGTTGAAGGTTAGGTAAGTAGATTAATACTTATTCTTCTTGAGGTATTTCCTCTAAAATCGTATTTGAGTTATTACGTCTGTTGGTTTATAAATGTGCATCCATACTTATGGGGACAAGCAGGAAATTTGGCACTATGTGTTTCTAAATTATTTCTTATGAAGTGTCATGAGATTTTATAGAAGTCTCGTGTTCAAACCTTGTTGGCAAGATGACACTTAAGGAAATTCTTATAAGTTTTATTAAAACTTATTTTTTGATAAGAGTATAATATGCTTGAGTTTTCAATATATATTTCATAAAAAGTTTATCTTTCGAAATTTCAACAGAGGAAGCACTTGTTGTATATTAATATTGATGTTAATTGCTAAAGGCTTTAGCATGAAAAAGGTTATTCATTTTATTGTTCAAATGGTTTGGAATGGATATGAAAATCATTATTTGATAACAATAGATCCTTTGAGGCAATTATTCTATGAATATTTTTGAAATATCAAATATTTTGGGAGTTACTAGTGGAGACCACCAGATTGGTTCGAATGCTGAGTTCGTTACCATGGAACTACACGTGCCGGTATACGGACACATTCTAATGCTAAACTGAGATTTGAGGGATAAAGTCCTCCATGAGAGGGCAGATGAACATTACTTAAAGTAATGAGGTTAAGTCGACACGTATGAGGTTAATGAGGGTATTGCCCCCTTCAGGCCTTCATTTTTAATACGAAAAGTAATGAGGATGCATTAAAGGACTTAGATTTATACATTGGGATAAGCAACGAGAGTTAGCTGGAATTTGGTAGACCTCAGCAACGATAAATCGAAGTAAGAGTTATGGTATACTATGACCTACCTAGATGCAGTAAAATCATGTGGATAGATAACCGGGTCAACGAAACAAGATATAGAAATATTCGTAAGTTCAACAAAGTACCAAGCAAAGAACTTCAGTATACCAATAGATGCTTATAGGGATATCTTGCAGGCTCTTTATATGTTTACAAAGTAAGGCCTAGATAATGGTCAAAAGATGGAGGAAACAGTCGCATAGGCACACATACAAGAAAAAAGTGGTACAGGCTGTATGACAGAAGGTAGCAATAGTTACGAGATTGGAAGGATTCTGACCACAAGTCATGGCGAGGCCATAACACTTTTGTCACGACCCAAACCGATGGGCCACGACGGGCACCTGGTTCTTCACTCAATCGAGTGCCAATGTAACATATCTTTCTTATTACAGCATCATGGGTAAGTGGGTCAGAAGGGTCGTATGAGGCAACAAGAATAAATTATGAGGAAACACTCGACATAAAATGACATAGCCTTATATAGAAACTTATACACGTGACATACGGGCCTGTAAGGCCAACATGATCATTTGTAAACTCAAAACATAGGCTGACAAAGCCATATAAGTATACGTATACATGACATATGCTTACAAGCTTTTAAGAGCACATAAGTAATATAAAGGTCGGTACTGGGCCCCGCTATACAAATAAATACATGTCTTAATTATACTGACCAAATAAGCAACTCCGGAACAAAATGGAGTGCACCAACACCTTCCTGAGCTGATTGCCTACTTGGAGGACTCTCAACCTATCTATCAGAACCTACATGAAATGTAGCATCCTCAGGCAAAAGGGACGTCAGTACAAATAATGTACCGAGTATGTACGGCATGAAAATTATTAAATAATATATATGAGAGAAATATGGAGTAAAAGATTCGACATGTAAGTCTGAATAAATCTGTGAATCATTAATATGTATAATGCCTTGAATATGCATATAAATATCATGTCGTGCATAGGAACATGTGTTCATAACATCATCAAGCCTCTGAGGGCATCCCATCACATCATCTCGGCCACTGTAGGCAAAATCAACAACGTATACCAGTTGATAAGGTGGTGGTGCGTATAGAATACCATAATCTTTTCCCATATCTGTTCCGACCCCAGTTTGCCCTTCGTGAACATGTCGATTCGGCACCTAGTCCATATGACTAGGTAAGCCTAACATCACGGAAAAATAACATAATTTGAAGAATTTAAATAATTAAAACTAAAAAAATAGAAGAACAGAATGTATATAGGCGCCGCATGGCATATACAACTCTATATTTCGAAAGTCTACAAATTTACCCCGAAACCCGGAAACTCACGGGCAACAGATGCTAACGGAAAAATACAATAAGAACTCTAAACTCCAGAATAGTCTATATCAATGTACGATAGAAGTCGAAACGCTACAAGATAGAATAAGAAGGAGACTTTTCGGTCTGTGGACGAGGCAGATATACCTCAAGTCTCTGTAGCTCTCCCTATCTCACTGATAGTGCGCCTGAGTGGAGGTACTTGGATCTGTACATGAAAACCATGCACAGAAGAGGCGTGAGTCCACCACAACGGTACTCAATAAGTGACAAGCCTAACCTCGGTCAGGTAGTAACGAGGAAGGTCAGGGCCCTACTGAGATAAAATATTATAATAAATCTGACAACAACATGAAATAAGAAGAAATAATGCATTACAATTATGAAGTAAGTCAGGTTATACAAACAACAATTTACACACAGTGAATAAGATAGCACAAAGTAAAAACAACTCAATTTCAGTACTAATAATGAGAATCTCCCAGGATACTGTCTTGTAGTCCACTTCATCAATCATGTCTGAGAAGCTCCCGAGATACCGTCCCGTAGTCCATAATATGAGTATATCCAGAGGATCTCCAACTATAAATGTGCACGGGGGATATACCGATAATCTAACTCGTAGTCCCAAAGTAAATGTATAGTGGGTCTACCGGGAATCTAATCTGTAGTCCCAAAGTAAACAAACAAGGGGGAGCTACCGGAATCACACATCCTTAGTCCCAATGTAAGTGTGCAACCACAACCAAAGGATATTAAGAATTAAGTAGAAAACACAAACAAATAGGTAGTGCTAGCCTAACATGCTTCACATAGTAAATTTAGGCAACTTGAGCAAATAGGTAGTTAAATTCAACTAAGCATGCTTTTCTAACTAATACAGGTTAAACTCGCATTTAGAATAATCAAGTAAGCAAGAAAACTCAATTTAAATATTTCAAGTAAAAATGGATTTTCAACAATTAGCTCAAGTACGCGCTCGTCACCTCATGTACAAGGCATTTAAACATCAAATAATATATCCTAAAGGGAAGCGTCCCCCAACAAGGTTAGACAAGCCACTAACCTCGAACCGGTACAAAATCAACTAGAAATCATGCCTTTGCCACGAGTATCAGACTCCAAATGGCCCAAATCTATTCAATTCAGTTACATCTCGTAAATAACATTGCAAGAAACTGATTCCACTATTAAATTTAAAGCTAAGGCGCGAAAATAGGTGAAATAACCAAAATTCCTCTTAGGCCAACGTCTCTAAATCGGATAAATTTTATATTTTATCAAGGCTCGGCAGTTTGATGATCTACATTTGGCAGTTCTATGATAGACGGTACCATAGGGTAGTGCCAAGGAGATTTCCATTGGTGAGGATGGTGTTCTGGGACTCCATGGTTGTCTATGTATTCCTAATTTCGACGGCTTGAGGGAGAGGATTCTAGATGAGGCACATAGTTATTCGTATTCTATTCATCCAAGTGCTACGAAGATGTATCGTGACCTGAGACAAAATTATTGGTGGCGGTGGATGAAGAAAGATATAGTGGAGTATGTAGCTAGGTGCCTGTTATGACCAATAATCCACTAGTCATGATGGCACCAAACCCAACCCGCTTGGTAAGCCGGCTAATAACTAACCAATTTCAATGAAGTCGATAAAACAATTAAAAAGAAAAGTTAACTGAATTTTATACATTCCCCAAGGAGTGGTAGTACAAATCATGAGCTTCTAAGAATAGAGTTTACAAAGTTGATATGAAATAATAACATCTTCTGTTTGAGAAGTACATAAATAGAGTTTAATAATCTAAGGCTATCATGAACAAGAGGTAGCTACAACGGGGATGAAGGTACACCTTCAAATCCAGATTCCGCAATGCACCGCAATATCGACATCCAAAATTTGCACGCAATGTGCAGAAAGTGTAGTATGAGGACAACCGACCCCATGTACTCAATTAAGTAACAAACCTAACCTTAGGTTGAAAGCAGTGACTAGCTGAAACATAGGTCGGGTCCAACACCACTAACAAATAGAAGTTCATAACAGTGTAAAGCAATTAAATAAAGAAGTAGCTCAGAGATAAAATGCTCATCCTTTTCATAGTTTTTCAAAAACAGTTCCACTTTTCAGGTATATCAGTAAAAACACAAATCCTTTACGGAAATCGTCAAAAATATGAGTAAGTTTGAAAACTATAACTTTTTCCAATAAACTATTCATTAGATAAATGTTTCATTTTTTGATAGCAGAAGGAAAGTACATATCTATGCCTACATGTCAAGATACAGGTAAAAATCATGAATGTCGCCAAACCGGGTAGCCAAAAGGAAAATGCATCTTTATGCAAGTCTCTCAAGTACGTATGACAAATGCAATGCCTCTCAGTGATGAACTCATGTACTCACACTCTCATAGTACTCAATCTCACTATCTCGCGTTACCTCTTAGCATGCTCAATACTGACCACACTCAATAACTCAGCATTGTACAGTACTTGTTGTGGCATGCAACTTGATCTACACATACACACACAGTCACACACACATAGTGTGCAGACTATGCAGGGGCTCCTACAGCCCAAGAGCTATAATCTGTACGGATAACCCTCATGTTATAGCATCAATATCAGAATCCATGCGGACAACTCACACGTTGTACGGAAAGTCACACGCTATAGTATCAACATCAAAATCCACACGGACAACTCACGTGCTGCAAAGATAACTCACGTGCTATAGTATTAAAAACCTCAATATTAGGCCCTCGGCCCCACTCAGTCTTCAATCTCTCCAGTATCATTCAGGAGATCACAATGTCATGAAGCTAGCCCAACAAAAATGATATAATGTATCAATAAATAACAACTGAGACTGAGATATGATAAGAATATATGAATATGACTAAATACAAAATATCAATAAAATTAGTGAAATGGAAGGAAGAATGACCACTATGAATCCCAATAGTATCGACATAAAACCTAAATATGATATCTAGCATGATTGACAATTCAGTTACTTAATCACATGGTGTTAACATAGATATCAACAAATAAGGCCACTACACAATGTCGTGAAAACAATAGAGTCACTTTCACAAGGTGCATGCCCACACACCCATCACCTAGCATGCACGTCACCTCAACACCAATCACATAGAACATAATTTGAGGTTTCATACCCTCAGCACCAACTTTTGAAAAGCTACTTATCTCAAAAAAGCCAATCCAAACGTCGAGCAAGCCCTGCAATGCTCCAAAAATGCCATCACACGCGTAGCGACCTCCAAACGGCTCGAAACTAACCGAAAGCAACTCAAATACATCAGATATAGCAAAAGGAAACAATTACAAATGATAAAGATCGAATCCTGAATCAAATTCCAAATTCGGCAAAAAATACACCCGGGCCCGTACCTCGGAAATAGTCAAAACTTACAAAATCTGATAGTCCCATTCGATTACGAGTCCAACCATACTAGTTTCACTTACTTCTGACTCCAATTCAATGTTCAAAACTCAAAAATTCATATAATGAAGTTTCTACAATTTTCCCGAATTTCCATCTCGAAATACTAATTAAATGATGAAAACAATGATATATGCATGGAGCGTAACATCCCAAATCCGACGATTCACACATGTCATAATAAATCATAAGAAGATATTCAACACTTCAAATAGTTGAATGGAGCGTAACATCCCAAAACGACCAATCCGGTCGTTACATCCTCCCCCACTTAAACATATGTTCGTCCTCGAACATGTCCAGAGTTGTTCTCAATACCATCAAACTGAAACGTAACCTTACCATGGACATACGCGGGAGTGATCCTATGTCACCCTATCCCATATTGGCCTGATAACACAACATAACTGAAATTTCATAATTCAACCTAGCCCGTAAGCCTTAGAATTCAATTTTTAACATCCAGAATTTACAACAAGATCAAAACCTCGCATCTACACACTGTGTAAGTCTGAACAAGCTGTATCAAGCCTTCACCATAACCCGAGATGTAATCATATGATATACCGTAAAACTCAAATACTCATAACAATAATTTCCAATCACAATAGCTGCTCAAAATAACTCAATGTTGTTCTTATCAAATGAATCCCCATTCCAACACCTTCATCTACTGCCAATGATGAAAGAAACACGCAGAAACTCATAACTATTCATCATATCAATAAGTCATAGAGCTCCCTCTCTTTTGACAAGAACTATAGCCAATTTCTTGGCTGACCTTCGATATTATCCTTCCAACCATACCGTAATTAATTATGATGTATTCATTCTAGGTACAGTGAGCCCATCTCACGCAACACAGTCCATGCTGGCCCAGCGTGTCCATGGTCTAAATCAATGCAGATCGCGCTGATAAGGTTCGGAAAAGGTTATTCTTTGGTGATTGACAAGCGCGATTCTCGCTCCGTTCTTGCGCGGTCCGCGCTGAACCAGCCAGCCACAGTCCAAAACAGTGTAGACCGTATTGGTAAATTTAGAGAAGGGTGGGATTGGAACCTCTCAAGCACGGTCAGTGCTCTAGTTTCACGCGGTCTGTGCTACCTCAATGCGACCACGTGGCTCTTTTGCGCGGTATGCACCTCTTTTTCTACTTCACTATGTCTGCAACTTTAACTCAACTGTATCATCTAATACACTGCATATGCCTCTACTAAGAATGTTAGACATGTCTTCCTTGCAGATAATGGTTTAGCAAACGTGGTGGAAAAGAATAAAAGCAACCCTGGAGAGGTGGCTCCTCCTGAGGGGGGAATAGACAGCAGGTGGTTAAACTCACTCCCCAGGTTCGGAGGGCATAAAAAGGACTCGCATGCTAATACGGGAAGCTGATACAATGACCTTACACTCTACGGGGAGTGTGTATGCACCATTGTGGGACATCACTTCAGAATCCTCCCCCACTCGCATGTCTACATTATTTCAGCTGTGGGATACTCCTTTATCTGATCATGTACCCACCTCCAAGAAACCAGTCAATGTTATTTTGGACTTGTCTGATGAGTCCGTAGTAAAAGAAGAAGAACGTACTCCACCTCTCCCAAAACTTCATTATCAGGGAGAGTGAAGGATATGGTAAGTGGGTGAACCACAAGTCGTGGGGATAGAGCTGACCGGAAAGCCAAAAGCCTAGGCTGAGTGATTTGTCAATGATATAGCTTTCCACAGATTTCCGGATTGGTAGCCCAAAAGAAAATTTATTCTAGAGAGATAACTCATTGACTCTGATCTTGTTCCTCTCAACCCACATGTGCAAACACAATTCCAAACTAGAGAGGGTTGTGTCTTCTTCAAGGAACGTTGTAAAAGAGTTCTACTGTATTGTTCATCATGTAGTTCAGGACTCAAAGGCAATGAAAGTACGAGATAAAGTAGTGGTGTTTGATAGAAAGTCACCAAATGAATTTTTGGGGTTCAATGAAGAGGACAAAACCCAATATTTAGAAATGTTGTCAATAAAAGAAGAGGTTCTTCATTGGTTGGCCCAACACTTGGTTGCTCCGGGTACAATCCCAGTATGGTTGAAGGCAAGGGAGAAGATTCTACGGAACACTCTGAACTTCGAGGCAAAGGGTTGGTTAACTTTTGCGTGTAGTAGACTTGACCCCTCCACCCATGATCACACAATTCCTATTGCTCGTGAGGTTCTAGTGGCATTTATCATGGCTTGGTTTCCACTAAATGTGGCAACATCATCTCGAGGGTGATTTCTAAGGTCGGGTAAGAGACCAACACAAACTATCCCTTCCCGAACACTCTTTCCCTGTACTTTAGAGAATTGGAGGTGAAGAAAAAGAGGTTTGATGTCAAGGTATATCTAGTAGCCCCTATTCATGGTACAGTCAGTTGGGTTGGACAACCCAAAAAAGGACAAAAAGTATAAGGCATCCACTTCAACCGCACCTGGCCAGTCTAAGGACTTAGCGGTTATTAAGCATTCCATTGAGCCTTCCCCCATCCCTGCTACCGGTGAGACATTGCCCCGGGGTCCTTCTTCTGTTGCTCGTACATCTACTTCAGCGGACCCGGTTGTTCCTTCATTGAAGACTCACTAGCTCACTGCCCATCAGCTTACTAAGTCCTTAGCCAGTTTGAACAATTGGATGCCAGCTGCGACATCCAAGTTGTCCACCACCACTGCAGTCGAGACACAAAGAGCACCAGCTACTGTTGAGATTCCTCTATCTATATAGGAAACACTGAAGAAGATCGTGGCCATCAAGGAAAAGATGATAGGGACGTAGGATGCTTTGACAAAGACGGTTGGGACACATAGTAAAGCATTGGATAAACTGGCTCGGGAGCACAAGAAGTTAAGGAAGTAAAAGGCTTCAAAGGAGTCATTGGAAAAGTTTAGAGAGGATGCGGATAAGCTCTTGGCGGATCAGATGCCACTTGATTTATTATTTGGGGATCCAGCTGTCGACCCAGCAGCAGTTCAGCAAACAGCAGGAGGAGGAGCCCAGGCAGCCGAGAAAGAAGATAAAACTCTCTAGCACTGAGGGAGTTGTAATAGAGGTGGCACAAGCTCAAGAGGGTACCTCCAAGTCTCCACCGGATGTTCAGTCAGTTCTTGATCCGGCCCTTATCCCAGCAGCACAGCAGTAGCAGGCCGGAGACACGTTTGAGGTTCCCTCCAGTATAGAGGACCTAGGGACAACCGATCAGCACATGGTGACAGATTAGGATTGAGGAGCCACTCTATACCCTTTCCTGTCATTTATGCTTATTTTGGGAGTTTGCATTGGAGACAATGCCAGTTGTTATCCGTGGGGGTGTGCCTATCATTTTGATTGACATTATGGATGACTGCATATATTCTCTTTACTTTTAGCACATTTGTAGTTGATAAATGGTTTGTATGTAACTTTTCATACTAGATGCTTTTCAACTTTATGTATATTTTCATTACCCCAAGTTGTATATTCTACTCCCCTTTTGTACATATTCATTCGGTTTTTCATTTTGGTTTTATATTTTCATTAAAAAAATTCATTTTAGTTGGAAAGTTAGGCTAGTAGCCTTTTTGTTTTGTTTTGGCGTTTGCAATAAGCCCTTGTTTTTTTAATGCCATGGTTCTTTCCAAGGGTAGAGTGTTGCGAACTGGGTGGCTCTTCCAAATGATAGATGACGTGACAACCTTCTTAAGGGTTTGAGTCCGTTTTTTATTTTTCTTTTTGATTTTCAAGTTTTGTAGTAAAGGGTACCTCAAGAAAGGCTTTATTTGGGCCTAACACATTTGCCTTCGATCCCATGGTCAAACACATGATGTTGTGATTAGGATGGAGAATCGTGGCCTTGATACTCTTGTGTTGACCAAACAATTATCATGTGGTCATTTTGGGCCATTGTGCGCTTAAATCATAACTAAGGTTGTTGTGGGCCCTCGACTCGATGTCTTTAGCAATCCTTGAGTGTGTGCGGTACGAATTTTAATTGTGAGTTCAAGTATCAAGCTGATGGTCTAGAACTTGCCCTGAATGTTTGCTGAGGCAAAATCATAGATGGAACTTGACTTGAGAAGTGTATATACGCTCTCCTTGATCAAAAATGCCAAATTTGAACACATTCTATGACCTACCAATAAAATGATCCCTAGTTCACCCCTTTTAAACTTTAATCCTTCTTCGTTCATGAACCAAGCTACAAGCCTATATCCATTCTCAATAAGACCCTATCTTTGCACCCAAATTTTCCTTGAGTAATGGCAAATGTCTAAGTTTGGGAGGGAGAGACAAGAAAGGCATCAATGTGGTAAAAAGGCACAAAAGCAAAAGAAATGGAAGGCAATGAAAAAGACAAAAAGACAAAAAGAAAGACAAAAGTGATTAAGAACCAAAAAGGGAATCCAAGGACAACAAAAAGTGAAAAACGTGTGAAAAAGTAGACAAAAGGAGAAAGGTTTTGAATTGCAAAAGAAAGAGTGACATTGTGCCTCTCTAACCCCTTGAAAGAAGTGAAATAGTCAAATGAGCCAAGAAAGTATGCCAAAATAAATTCAAAGAAGTGCTTAAGGGAAAATTGAACCTAACTGAACAAAAACATGTAATACCTTTACCTAAAGCCTTCACAATGACTCCTCAAAAGCCTTATATGATCTTGAGTTGAGGGAAGTCTGCATTAGTGGATACTTGCATAACGGGAAAGCATATCCTACTAAGAGCCGTACTTATGGCCTTTCTTTGAGAGAGATGAGTGAGAATCCATCCACCTCGGTTTTGTGTCAATACTCTAAAAGCTGAGGTGCACTTATAGAGAGTTAAGGATGTGTGAGTTTGGGTTCCACAATGACCAAAGTGATTGAGAAAAGTTCTTTGACGAATATGTGTCAACTCTTGATGCTCTTGTGTCACACTTGTTCCACAAGTTTTCAAAGATTAATTGTGTTAATGATGCATTTTCATTGAGGGCAATTGTTAGTCCCAATTTATACTTGTTGAGGTTACTTTAGGATAAAAGGGATTACTGGGATGTTTTCCTATGAGGGGTAGGTCTTATTTTATTTGCTAGAGGACAAACAAAGGTTTATGTTTGGGGGAGTTGATAACTATGATTTAAACACATTTTATATCCATTCTTGACTAAGCTTTATGTGTGAATTTCCATAAATTAATCCCAAAATGCTTATAAGTTACCCTTGATTGCAGGTTTAAGGGACATGATGACATATGTCAAAGATCGGCTAAAAAGGAGTGAAATCTGCCAAGTGTGTCAAAGAAAAGTGAAGTGGGGAACAAGGCATCCTACGCGGTCCGCGCTCTCACCTACGTGGTCCGCACCGCTAGGAGTTCAGAGATTACCATATTCAAGGCAAAGTACCACGCGGCCGCACACTAAAACTATGCGGTCCGCATGGATGAAGTTCTGACAGTGATACTTTTGTCAAGTTTGCGCACGCGGCCGCGCTACAAAACAGTGCGGTCCGCGTGAAAGATGGTCAGAGAGATGTCATTTTACCAAAATTATCCACGTGATCGCGCCTCATTTATGCATGGTCCGCTTCCTTCATCTAGCTTGACCGTGTTACCTTTTTGCACGGTCCGCGCCCCTAGCTTTAGAAGAGAGATGTGAAGACCAAGACCCATACGCGGCGGCGCCGCATTTATGCGCGGTCCGCGCCAGACCCGCATGAGTACTTTTGTCCAGATTTTCCTGTGTAATATAAATAGAACAATTTAGTTCTGTAGGTTAAGTATTAGATATCAGATAGCTGTTGCACTCGTGAGACTCAAGTTTTAGCCTATTTTGGGCAATTTCATCTTGCTTTATCATGGATTCTTATAGATTAACATTGTAGTTAATTAATATGTCATTTTTATCTACTATTTCTTCAATTTTTGTTTCTATTATGTCTAGCTTAACTCATTAGCTACGGTTGTGGCTCAACCCTAGAGTGGGTAATAAATGGGTGTGATTGTTTAATGCATGAATGATGTTGGGTATTTGTTATTTGGGTTAATCTTATGTTTTCATTAATATTTGGTGGTTGCAAACACTAAGTCTATCTTAGTGGGTCTTGACTCATCTTTGAGAAAGAGAGTCTATGACCCCAAAATTGACCCAACAAGGAATTGGGATGGACCCATGAGAATGGTAGTCCCAATTAACGGGTTAAACCTTGAGAGAGTATTACCCAAATTGAACTCTAAGTTGCTTGGGCAAATTGGCCTACCCAATTTGTCTCGAGAGAGTCAATTGGGCAAAATCACTCTCTCTAGCGAGAGGTGTGAGAGTGAGTGCAATCGTGCAACGGTTATAGCATAAGCCCCATTATCATCATTCTTGTATTAGGAATATCTACCTGTTAGTTGACCACCTAGGTAAATTCCACGACCCTAGTGGATTTCTCTATCTTGCATACAACCTAGAATTAATATCCTAGAATAACTTAATTTTAATTTGTAGTTGTTAAATCGTAGTCTTTAATCAAAAGAAAAAATAGAAAAATGTCAGAAGTACAATTAGGAGCTCAAACACATTCCTAGACCAAACAAATACTCAACTCCAGTCTAAGCTCCCTCTGGAAATTGACCCCGATACCACTATTGGGTAAAAATCTTAGCGCCCGCTCTTCCTTAGGTTGAGTTCGCTGCGATCAATCACTCTAGTGACATGACATATCAATTCAATCTAAGGCCACAACCTGTGCAATTCGTGCACCAATAAGCAACAACCCAAATGTACTCAAACATGAAAAATAATTCAAACAAGAGAATCGTTCTGCAAGCTCCACAGGCACCACCACAATGCAATTGTGGGAACACATCACACACCACGGAACCAAAACACACGAATCTAACACAAAGAATCATATCTCAGTATACCTCCACTACAATGCGTGACCTCATCCAAACACTGGTCTACCCCAAGCCATCTTGCTCAAAACTAATAACCATGTGTGACTCGACACCAAGTTCCCAAAGTGCACTACCATAACCGCGAAGAAGCAAACGATGCAATGCAACACTCACCTGAAAGTACATAACCAATGTGCAATCAATCATGCAACACCCAAGTACTCATCTCGCTCAAATTCCATTCTAAGTCAGAACCGCTCTATGTGCATATAAC